>WBRY01000029.1:0-361812 GCA_011800735.1 Peronospora destructor | reverse complement strand
AAAACCCTAAACCCTAAACCCTAAACCCTAAACCCTAAACCCTAAACCCTAAACCCTAAACCCTAAACCCTAAACCCTAAACCCTAAACCCTAAACCCTAAACCCTAAACCCTAAACCCTAAACCCTAAACCCTAAACCCTAAACCCTAAACCCTAAACCCTAAACCCTAAACCCTAAACCCTAAACCCTAAACCCTAAACCCTAAACCCTAAACCCTAAACCCTAAACCCTAAACCCTAAACCCTAAACCCTAAACCCTAAACCCTAAACCCTAAAAAAAAAACCTAAACCCGAAACCCGAATATGTGGTTTAAGTAGGTTTCCTCTTGTGGTAGAGCAGTAATAACAAAATCTCGGAGAGTTACCGGCTCAAGACTCACTGGGCCCGGACTGTCGACTTACGATTGAGGGTTACCCGTAAATGCAGACTTCAAGATCTAGCATATATAAATCATGTAGTAAGCAGTAAGATCCTAAATCAATTACTTTTGAATCTTTAAATTACCGAGCAAGTGTTCTACCTTGCTACCTTGCTCTCTCCGCTACCTCGCTTTCTTGCTCCGCTCCGTGCTTACAATTCAACAGATTATGAGCCCAAGTGCTATGTTCTCCTCGCAAGATCCCTCAACCAAGGTTTCCATTGATCGATTCAATGGAGACAACTTCACTACTTGAAGCCGCTACATGTGTAGCGTGTTCCTGACAAAGTCGGTATGGTATGTGGTGAACCGCGAGATGACGCCGAGCATCACGGACCAGCGAGCGCAGGACGACTACGTCAAGTCGAGCAACCATCGCACTTGGTTTGATGTTGCTCCACATGGACGCGGACTACCACTATGTGGTCGATGACTGTGAAGAAGCGTGGGCTGCATGGTTGCACCTGAAGACGCTGTACGGTGGTTCGTAGAAAGCTGGGCGCATCTACTTGAAGCGCCAGCTCTTCAGCATGAAGATGGCGGAAGGCGGCAACGTCTTGCATCACTGCAACGATGCCAAGCTCAGCAGCATCGGCGCCAAGATGGAAGATGAAGACATCGCGATCTGCTTGCTACTTAGTCTTCCGAAGAGTTTTGAGAACGTGGCTCTAAACTTGGAGATGAGCAGTACCGAGCTGCGTACGCAAGATGTGGTGAATGCTGACGAACGAGCACGTCAAGCGGCAAGGGGCGGAGAAGACATCGGTGGAACTGAAGACACCACCAAGGCGTTCAGTGCCGATCGCGAACAGCAGCAATGCATATACTGCGGAAAAGTGGGGCACACGGTGGAACGGTGCTGGACCAAGCAGAAAGGTGAAAACAAGGGCCCAAGACACAGCGGCAGTGTGGACGCGGGGCCAACAATGTCCATTAGCGCGGTGAAGAAGACTACGAGGTGAAGAAGACTACGAGCAGGATGATCGAGTCGCCTTCGCACTTTTGCTTGGTGGACTATCAACCGGCAAGAACATGCCGGGGATGTGGGCGATCGACAGCGGCGCAACGCACCACATCTGCTATGACAAGGCTAAGTTTGCAAGTCTCAACGAGCGGGATGAAGGCAAACTGTCGGTGGCCGATGGCAGCATAGCTGCAATCAAGGGTGTGGGAGCCATCATCGAAAAGGTGGTTCTGCCCAATGGCGAAGAGCGCGAGATCGAGATCAAGGATGCGCTGTTTGTACCAAGTATGAGCAAGAACCTGCTATCAGTGCCGCAGATTAACAAGAATGGCAAATTTCGAGTGGTGTTCGACGGCCTCAAGATGCATGGGGCCCGCGAAAAATTCGGTTGCAACGGCGGATCTCATCGATGGACTATACTGGCTTCGGACACCGCAACAGTCGGCAATCACAACAACCAACATACGAGCCATCAATCTGCACGCGCGTATGGGTCACGCTCCACTTGATGTTCTTCGCAAGATGGTGACCAGCGGCATGTTGAAGGACGCAAAGATGCCTGTCAAGGCGAGTGAATCAAGTATGTGTTGCGTGTGTCAGCGAAGATGGTCCAAAAACCATTCCCAAGCAACCGTGACAAGCGCCGTTACGACACATTTGAGCTGATTCACTTTGACTTCTGTGGCTCGATGGAAGTAGTCTCATTAGGCGGCAGCAGATACTTGCTTTTGATCGTGGACGAGGCTAGTGGTACATGAAGGGCTCTGTTTGTGGGCCAAGTCTAAGAGTGAAAACGTCATCCAGAGCTACATTGTCAAGGTCCAGAATCAATTTGCCAAGTTCGTTCGCCATGATGGAGCTCGAGAGTTTGCTACCAACTTGCTCAAGATGTTTTACGAAGCCGAAGGTATTAAGCAGCAGACCACGGTCCCGTATGCACATCAGACGAACGGGACTGCAGAGCGCACCATCCGGACCATTGTCACGATCGGGTGCAGTTTGCTGTATCACGCCAAGTTGAACAAGTGTTTCTGGACTGAAGCAGCAATGACGGCGATCTACGTGAAGAATCGACTACCATCACCCAAGAGCCCAACGATCGAGATCGTGTACGAGTCCAAGCCAAGCGTCAAACACATGCGTGTTTTTGGATGTCAAGCTTACATTCTGACACCAAGAAAGAAACGTCTCAAGTGAGATCCCAAGGCTCGTGTCGGCATATTTATGGGGTATGAAGAAGTTTCCAAGGCCTATCGAGTGTTCGACATCGAGGCTGGAAAAGTGGTGATCACTCGCGATGTGAATTTTGACGAATCAACGTTTGGATTTTCGGTGGAGCGATCAAGTGAAGAAGTCGATGATGCAATGGTGGATTTAGATCTTCTTGAGATCAACGACAACGACGTGCGCCAGGTCAACTACAAGCAGACTGGCAAGCGCAAAACTCGGCCAAAAGACAATGCTGTGCGCTCAGCCCACCGTCAAACTGGGCTGGAAGAAGCAAGTGCACCAGATAACTTGTTCGACCGCCACCAGAAGCGTCGATCAAGCACCCGTGAAGTGTCAAGCTATAATGATGAAGAAGAGAAAGAAGGCATCAGCGACCAAGATGACGACTCCACGCCTCCAACCTTCTGACATGCTAGTGCCAATGCCGTAGAAGCAAGTGATCTGGCTGAATCTGCAACTTTCCAAGATGCTATCAATGGACCAGACCAAGTGCACTGGCGCAAGGCCATACAAACGGAGCTCGAGTCTATGCATCTTCGTGGCGTATTTCGGGCCGCGAAGTTATCAAGCAACCAGCACGCTATCGGCACCAAGTGGGTGTTCAATATCAAGTGAAAGGCAGGCGGATCGATTGAAAAATTCAAGGTGCGCCTCGTTGCGAAGGAATTCAAGCAAAAGTACGGCATCGACTACATGGAGACGTTCTCACCCGTGGTGAAGTATGTGACTTGACGCATGATTATTGCAATCACCAAGTACTTCGATTGGCCTCTCGACCAGCTTGACGTGGTTACAGCACTCCTGTATGGAGTAATGAAGGAACAGGTGTTATGCGTCATCCCAGAAGGTGTTGAGATGGATGGTGACTTTGACTGTTTGGATTGGTGAAGGCGATCTACGGCCTCAAGCAAGCTTCGCGCATATGAAACGAGACATTTGATGAATTCGTGCGCTCGAGTGGATTTCAAGTATCGGCATTCGACCCATGTCTTTACATCAAGATTGTGAAGGGTCACTGCGTACTTCTGCTGGTTTACGTGGATGACGTACTGGTGACAGGCAGCTCACTCGATCTGATCTCGCAAACGAAGAGCGATCTCAAGTTACGTTTCGAGATGACCGACAGCGGCAAGTGCACGTTTGTACTGGGAATTGAGTTGATGGACGGACCGGATGCTAGTGTCACCATGTACCAGCGACGCTACGTGGATGACATTCTCAAGCGACGACTGCAAGGCAGTGATGTGTCCAACTGACATAAGCTCTCGACTCGTGCCAAGTGATGTAACAACCAAAGTCAGTGCTCCGTTCCGTGAAGCAGCGGGTGCGTTGATGCACCTGATGACTGCAACTCGCCCTGATATCGCGTATGCTGTAGGTTATGTGCCTCGTTTTATGGAAAATCCCCAACAAGAACACTGGATTGCGGTAAAGCGCATCTTCCGCTACCTACAAGGGACCAAGCCGCACGGAATTTGCTATCAATCAAGTGGCAAAATCGACTTTCGTGGATATTCCGACGCAGACTGGGCCGGCAATCACGCTGATCGCAAGTCGACTTCAGGCTACGCGTTCATGCTACTTGGTGCACCTATAAGTTGGGGAAGCAAGAAGCAGTCAAGCGTGTCGCTGTCGACAAGCGAAGAGGAATACATTGCGCTAAGTCTGGCCATCCAGTAAGGCAAGTGGATTCACCGCCTGTTGTGCGAGATTCTGAAGGTGTCGAACGAGTCCGGACCAGACCTCATCATCCGCGAGAACAATCAATCGTGCATCAAGATGACGAAGAACCCGGTGAACCATGGCCCAACCAAGCTCATCAACATCAAGCACCATCCGTGATGAGGTCAAGCGCGGTGAAGTCAAGCACGAGTACTGCGAAACGACTTTGATGTTGACGGATATCATGACCAAAGGTCTTTCGGGACCACGTTACAAGGACTTGATGGCGGCTCTTGGTATTTATGCAAGTTCGGATTGAGAAGGCGTATTGAGGGTTACCGGTACAATCCAGACTTCAAGGCGTAGCACATATAAATCATGTAGTAAGCAGTAAGATCCTAAATCAATTACTTTTAAATCTTTTAAATTACCGAGCAAGTGTTCTACCTCGCTCTCTCCGCTACCTCGCTCTCTTGCTCTGCTCCGCGCTCACAATTCAACACTTACGGAGGGGGTACCCCGGTCTTGGTTGTGTTTGGAAAGGTCTTCGACCGCGTGTAATTCTTCACGCGGTTGGGATTTCTTGCTGGCTGACTTATTACAGTCGCTGCGATCTGTCCAGTCGATGTTCCTTGTCCAATACGTAGATACTTGATCCACTTGATCTCTTCTAACCACTTAAGCCGTCTTGTAGATCGTCCTTTGCGTGTAGTCTTGAGAGTAGCGAACGTGTACCCTGGCCAAACAGTCCATTGTAGGAGACGCTGCCGATACTCTTTACGCAACGGGAGGCCAATGATCCTGCCCGGAAGCGATGCTGACGCGTGTTTTAGAAGTAAAATCGAACTATGTTATTAATGTGGTGGAGTGGCGATCGCAAAATTGCTGATGCGATGCCGACTCTCCTCTGGCGTCCGGACGACCGACTAACGGAGGGGGTACTCCGATTCCGTGCTGTAAACCTTCATCACCTTGTGTACCCGTCGGTAGGGCAGGTTGCACTCTTTCAGGTGGACTCGACTTAATGCCGAACTTGACCGTGTTTGAGATGGGTGTCGATCGCGTGGAAATCTTCACACGATCGCGCTTGTTTTGTGTGGGTCTCTATATGAGTTGCCCTGATCTGTTCCAGATCACCTTGCCCAAAGGTGATGCTTGATCTGCGTGCCTTCTGACCACTTGAGCCATCTCGCGATCTTGCACCCCTTGTACTTGCTTGTTTGCTGCATCCAATCGCAGTTGACTTGATGTCTTGAGAGTCTTGAACGCACCTGGCCAAACAATGCAGGTGTGACACTTGCGTAGACGGGAAGCGCGGCTATTGATTCGTCGGGAGGCCAAAGATCCTACCCGGAGGAGACGACGCGTGTCTTTTGAAGTAAATTGAACTCTGCTAAATGTTAACCAATCAAACCCAAAAACCTATCACTATGCCTATCTGTATTTCAGAATCGGATGCCACGCGTCGCCGTTTCAGGAAGATCGTCTCCTTGTATTATGTGGTCTACGTCCGTTGCAAGACAGCTGGATCGCGGATCGCAAGTCAGGATCGCAAGTCAGGATCGCAAGTACCGATTGCAGGTACGGATCGCAAGTCAGGGATCGCGATCGCGGATCGGGGATCAACAAGGACCTCGGATCGAGGATCACGAGTCAGGGACCGTGATCGCAAGTACGGGATCGTGATCGCGGGTCATGTCGTGTCGTCCAGCTTCATTATGCTTCACACACCAGTTGTGTGGTATAACCCACTCAGGCAACCCGCACCAAGAGATACAACCTTCTTCGCCTTCGGTGTATCACCTACGCGGATTGCGCCATCTCCGTTATCCCAACTTCCACATCTTCTTTCTTTCTGTATCTTTTGACGTTCCTCCATCTTCGTGACCGATCCCTTTCCCATGATGGATCGCGTAATCAAATTGGTTTAACCCACGTTTGTCCATCTTGCAACCCTCGGGATCGCGATCGCTTGGGTTTGTATCCGCGATCGTGAGCCACCCGTCCCAGCTCGCATCCGCCAATCAGAGCCATTTCGCACTTAATTGAGGCGTGTGATCCTTGCAGCCCCGACTCCAACGCAACTGTCAAAATCCCTGCAACCATTTTACCACATTAATGACCAGTCAAATGTAAGAAAAACTATGACTATGCCTTTTTCTATCTTCCAAAATAAACCATTTCGGAAATTGCACTTAGTGAGAATGATCGTACTTAGCGAAGAGGTCGCACTTAGTGAATGCGATCATCTGAGAATATAGCGTTCGTATTCGTGATCATGTGATCGCACATGATCACACCATGATTCCATCGGAAGCATAGCGATCGTATTCGTGATTATGTGATCGCACGTGATCACACCATATATTCATCTGAAGTATAGCGATCGTATTCGTGATCATGTGATCATACCATATATCCACAGTATCACACCATATCCATACGATCTCACCGTATAGCTACAGGATCGCACCATGTCCATACGATCTCATCGTATAACTACAGGATCGCACCATGTCCATACGATCTCACAGGATCGCACCATATCAATACGATCTCATCGTATAACTAACTGCAGGATCGCACCATGTCCATACGATCTCACCGTATAGCTACAGGATCGCACCATGTCTATACGATCTCACTGTCCCACAGATCGCCATGTCTCCCAAATCGTTATGTCTCAGGTCGCAATCCCACGGATCGCGATCGCGATCTACCCGGTCGAGATCGCGGTAATCCGAGATTGACGTTCCATAATTGTGATGCGTGAATAATCCATTGTATATCGTGATCGCAATTTCACCGATCGCGATCAAGCGATCGCGATTTGACTCAATCAACTTGTCGGGTTAAGTACGATTCGTACTTTCCCCGAATTACGCGATCACTTTTCTCACAATTTTAACACCCACTACAGAAGATGATCATTATAACGTTATATTGCCCTTGCTGATTATTATAACTTATAACTTAGCGGCCATAGAACGAGCTCGGTGGACGCGAAATTTGGTAACCCACCGGAGATTGCAACTTATTAGGGAATGACTTGTTGGAGGGAGACCTGTATGTTGGACGAAACCTTGGTGTGCAAAGGCCGGCTACATCAGCTTGTAGATATAGAGGGTGCTATCTGAGGGAGCATTCGACTTTGCAGGACAATACTACACGTGGATTATGGTCTCGTCTATGACGCCGAAGACATCTGGATTCGCGCAAAAAATCTCATTGTGATTAGCAAAGTTGTCGTGTAAAGCCAGATAAAGCTGGATTGCTTGTGCAGCTGAGGTGTTGCAGCGATAAACTCCTGATATTGAGCATTAGGAAGAAAACAGCGAGTTGTCGGGCGTTTTGCGGGATTGATAAATCGTAGACGAACAACTGAGCAGTCTTTGCCTAAATAGTTTACTCTTTCCTGCAAAAACAGTAAGAAAAGTAACATAATGTAATTATGGTTAGTGATAATGTAGCTCGTAAATTACATAAAAAGTGTAAAGCTGAAGCATCAGCGAGCAGAAGCTCGTGTAGTATGCCTTCAGAAGAGGAGGTACGTTCTGTGCGTAGCGCTCTGCGTCTGAGTCTTAAGACGAAAGGCCTCGAGGTTTTGCTTGATCAGTCTTATCAAAATGAGACCACGGTCCCGGGTCAATGTAGCTTCGGGGCGGCGACACAACTCGAGCAGCTTTTCAAGCGCACAGTGCAGTTTGGCGAAAACCAGTCAGGACTGTTGCTTGGGTCTGTGGGTAGTGGCAGACGATCTATTGTGACATGCGCGATGCGTAACTTGCGTGTCAAGTTTGGCAACTTTACGGTCGTATACCTCAACGGTGTCATTCTGCAGAACGAGCTCGAGGCCTTCAAGGAACTGACGGCTCAGCTTACTGGAGACACAGCTGTAAAGCATCCGGTATGACTCACAATTGATTGAAGCACTGAGGCTCAGCGTGCTGTTTCGATAATCTTGGATGGAATTGTGATTTATGCGGATAGGTACTGTCTTACTGGAACATGTACGAGTATCTACGCAGTTTACTTGTCGCTAAAGCCGAAGCAGATGACCATGTGATTGTCATCCTAGACGCCTTAGAGAATTTTGTGCGAGAAAGCAGCAATGCCAAACAGTTGTTGCTTTACAATTTGCTTGACTGGCTTCAGGTTCAACTTCTGGAGTGTTTTACAAATTCTTATTTGTATGTTGCTTAGCTTTACATGCCGTTTGCTGGTTTTCATGTAGGCAGAAGGCATCAAGATGGGCGTGCTAGGTATCACCGATGATTACAATGTCGTGGATAATATGGAAAAGCGAGTGCGTTCCAGGTAGGATTCAAACCTTCTCTTTTGCATGAAAACAATGGGTGCATCAGTCTCAACATCTGGTTCATTAGAGAGATTTTACTCTGTCGTATTTCTTGTTTGAGTATATGCCAGGTTCTCAAACCTTCAGATTGTTATTGACCGACCTTCTTTTGTGCAAATACGGCAACACCTGGTGCACTTACTTTCGCTCGATCAGTTTCCATGGGACTCTCACAGCGACCTAAGAAAGCCATCAGCCGAATACGCTGCAAGTTTCTCCAAAAGTGTAAGCAAACTGTTGCTAGAGCAAAGCAAGCTCCTTGCGAGCCTCGAATTTGACTACGATATTGGCAAGCCGCAGGCCTTTTTTGTAAGGCTTGCTGCCGCTGTAGTGTACTACATTGGTGTTGATAAGCCGATATTTACAGCTCAGCATTTTCGGCTTGCTAGACACCTGTTGGAGCAAGACCACCAACTTGCCGTTCTAGAGACTGTTACCGAGCATGGCATTGCGCTGCTAATCGGTATGGGGCATCTGGAAAAAGGCGATCAGCGTGTATTCACGCTGGAAATGGTATACGCTCGGTGGGAAAACTTTCTTCGCCAGCACGACATGCTCGCACAACTGCCGACGCGCGGCGAAGCCCAGAAAGCTTTGGAAAATTTGCTGCGACTGAAGCTCGTCAAAGATGCGGGAGATGCTTTCAAGATCGGGCGCGGTGGAAAAGGTTTCATGAAACAAGATTTTTCTGGCTCATTGCGGCCTGAATTTCAGGCTGTACACTTAAATTTTGCGCCGCGAACCTTGGCAGGTATGCTTCGTAATGGTAGTATCAAGTGCTCGACATTGCTGAAAGAATGGGCTCTTAATGGAAGCTAACAGCCATTTCGCTGGTTAGATTTAGTGTGTCCGGTATAAAACTAGGAAGCAATGTCAAAAATCTACGTGCTTCAAGCGAATGGTGCATGTCGTTGGTACGAATTTTAGCGTAGATGTTTCTCTTAGTGTGGAGTAGATTTGATCCATCTTAATTCCTTTCACTCGTATGATGTCGAAAGTTTGCCTAAGGCAGCCGCAATCGAGCTGGATCGATTGTAGACATTGATTTGGGGCATTTAAACAAAGCAATTGTGCTAATATTATCCTGAAACAACAGCAAGAGTCGCCAAAGTCTATGCAAAGGAAAGTCGAACCGATAGGAAACGCAACCCACTAGAGTGAGGCCTACATCGGCTTCAGGTACTGCAAGGGCTTTTTAAACCTCTACATGTAATTTCCTTGGCTTTACGAAGTACCCGCTTAGCCCACTGAAGAGCTACAACTGTCTTGGCACTGCACCCAGGGCATTGTTCCCAAAGACAGCAAAACAATTCATGAGTAAACGTCAAGCTTTAGGATCCTTTACCCGATCAGCCTAAGTGGCTCGAATCGTTGCCCATTTGTTCTTTGTAGTACACCTGACGCTAGAATGCAGTTAATCACGCACGCGGTGTGTTGTATCATCGTGGAGGAGCAAGGGACGTCTGAGCTCCGCTATTACGGCATCAAGTACTCAAGAGTTACGGCATTTCACCACCTTCAAGACCCAGTATTGCTAAACGAAACGAGTACGGCAAAAGACGCACCGACCTATTCGCAGGACAACAACAGTCCACGAAACGTACTAGTAGCAGTCACCAGCGGTGTAAGCTTGGCTGTGAAAGGTTTGCTGCAAGCTCGCGATCTGGTCACATTTGCAAAGCAAAACAAAACTCCGCTATAAAGCAACGCCACAACCCAGTACTTCTATGACTCGTACCATGTGACAGTTGTCGGCATCAAATAGCTTTATGTAGAACTACAATCACTTAACGTACTTGAGTGTCCTCTTCCTGTTGTTCAGCACACTGATGATATCCTTCTACCACTTGCGTTAATTGTGTGCTAGCGAGAAACCACTTCGGTTCTCTGACGGAACCAGCTGGGGCGTGCTCCAAAAAAAAATGAAGCGGCTCGAATACTTTCAGTACTTTTCCTGGGGACAGCTTAAGGTATTCGGCCGTTTGGAGATGAAACTGTGCTTCAAGCACTACCGAGTGCTGTTCCTTGAGTTCATCCGCGGTGGTTTTTTCCAGGTTGGCCGTGACTTGATGGATACGACATTCATACGCAGCAAAGTGTGATACTATTCCGCAATACCGTGTCAGACATATCACGATACATGCGCGGTTTTGAATCGACTCTATTACGCCAATCAAAGCCGTCGGTGAGGAATAATCGCTCTGTTGCGGCAGTAAGTGTTGTCCGTGTGATCGAAGCAACGTAAGTTCACGATTACTCTTGCGAATCGCCTTGCGAACTACGTCACCGATGTCACCGCGAATTTTAGAGACAACTGCATCACCTTTCAACTTCCGACTAAGGCCATTGGTTGTCGACGCGCGCTTATTCGGGGAAAAAAATTGCGGCGCAAAACGTTCAGCTCGTATGTGATTTTCGGTATCCAGAATTGCATCACTATCCGTAACATTTTCTTCGGCCCCTTGCTAAAAATGAAACAGCCATCGTACACAGCAACTTAAATGTTAGTAAAATGAGCAACATTGTTCACCCATCGACGTATACAAGCACACCTGAGACAGTAAAACCTCATCACTGGGCGTTTCTTCGTGCTGTGATAGCAGCGTAGCGCGCTGCAATACATCTGACAGAATTCGTTTTCTGGGAGAAAAACAGGTGCTGTTCAAACTATCGTCCAGGGTCGATCGATTTTGCGCTACTCTTGAGTCTGGCAAATTCGCCGGCATTGACTTGCGTCTACTGGTAGCAACAATAAGCATTAAACGTCAACAACTCTACGCGTCATCTAAGAACAACAACATGATGTCCCACCCCAATGCCTTCAGCTGCGAGCGTCGCTTTAGGATTGCGCTCAGCGACTTGCGGCGGTTCTTGGTGTCTGTAGGTGATGCTTTCCTTGTAATCCACCTTGCCGGCCTTGAATGTACTGCCTCAAAGCCTAGGTTCTTTCTGCTTGTATTACTAGCTATAGCTGTGTGTCGATTGCGTTGTTGACTACGCTTTGATATCGGAAGAAGATTGTCTCCACTGCCGCTATTTCTGAGAGCGCTGCTGCATTTACTAATTGCCTGTTGTTTCTCGCTTGATAAAGCGCCGGTGGCCTCTGCTAGCAACGCATTTTTGTGGCTCCTCTCATCAATTCTGCTACTCACAGCTTTTTCTGTTTGTAAAGCTACTGACTTTGTCACCTTCTGTGTCTGCTGTTCCAGAAGCCACTCAAACGGATTTTTCTCCTCCTCCGCTTCGTTTTCGCTGTCGTCTATGGGTAAACATCAGTCTCGACCAGTACACACAGCAATTAAACCAACTAGCTACTCACCGAGATTAAACAGAGGTAGTTGCTGCCGTGGGAAGATTTGGTGGCTGCTGCCTTCTCCAGCCACTTTCGTCGGTGCTGACACAGCTATACGAGGTCGCGCAGGGACGGCAACAGCATCAGGGACCAGCAGCAAATTGCGGCTGTAAGATTCCGCGTCCAGGTCGTAGTATACCACGCGCTCCTCCTCATCCTCCTTATCCTCATTATACCGTGTCATGATTCGCCCGCCACTTCGACGCATTGACAACGTAACAATTCGACTTTTTTCACATTTTTGTTTACTTTTCGAAAACAAGGAAAGAAGTGCTTTGCCCTATAATTATGCAATGTCCGTAGATTGAATAGCGAAGGGACTATACGTAAATGGTCTGTCATTTTTGAGCTATACAAGTGACATTTTTGGAGTGAAATCCTTGCTAACGATAAATTGTGTTGCCAGCTCGGCAGAAGAATGTTAGCGAACAGTCAGGTCCACATTAATACGATGCTAGAAGTAATAAGGCTCATTCAATAATGAAGATCCGTATCTTTTGGCTAGCTCGCTCAATGTGTTAAAGCTCAGTTTGTTGGATACTTTTGCTAAATTCCTAGCATTGGCGAAGTCGGAGTGTTTTGTAATAAGAAAGCGCTTCGCACGAACACTTCAGCAAATCTTACAAACGCTTCAGCAAAACGAAGGCTTTGTATCTACATTAGGGTGGCAGCGGTCATATCGTATTGCGAGGAGCTGCTGGCAAACGGAATGGCTCACGGTTTTAGGTCCATACTTTTAAGATCTTCTTACCAGTTATTATGTTCATACCGCAGCCATTTTTTCGTTATCCCAGACACTAAAATATTTTGAGCTTCTACCGATGATAACAAAGGTATGTCACCATTATCGCTGCTACCGTTAGTCAATACTTGGAGCTGATGAGACCAGCCACTTAATCCGAGCGTTAGGCCACTTTGTCTTTATAATTTCTTCGAGTGGATTGGAGCTGTGGCCACCACTTGTACCGACATTTTCCATAAGCACCGACTTACCAATGAACTCTGTTGACGAATCGAGCGTCACACGGCACTTTGTCAGTTGAGGGTGCCGTCCGTTGTTATGGCTGTCGCTGCTTCCCAGCCCGTTGTAGTAGAACCAATCAAATGAAACGACCGGAAGTGAAACTGCTAGTAAGTCAGACGTCAGAATTTGCGGAGCGGATGAAACAAGATTAGCTAAGCCACCTCGGTCTTCGGCATCAAACTGTGCTTGTAATTCCCGCGCAAGATCAGAATCAGAGCGCCGAAGAGGACGACGTTCCAACTTTGTGACATTTGCATCGTATTTTCCAGACAAGGCCAACTCAAAGTCATTGGTGTGTAGCAGCACCGAAATGACCTTCCAGTACTCGTCCCAGAGTATGATACCGGCGCCACTCGATAATTCGAGTCTGGCCATTAGTCGTGCCATCCAGTGCTCATTCAAAAGAATGCTAGACTGCACTCCTAGCTGCATCAGCGATTCGGCCAGCGACGACTTCTCCATCAAGCCAGTCTCCATGGGGTCAAATTGCTTGAATACACGCTGAACCCGCTGAAAAAGCTGTCTGGAGGTCGATTCTTTGCTAACCCAAGCTTCCAGGGCAAAGCCGACACTGAAGTGTGAGGAGCTGCCAATCACCCACACAGGAAACTGAGGCGACTTGTAGTAGCTTCCAACTTGGCAGTAACGCAATGCCTCTAGCTGCGTCAGGTAGCCTATGCGTGCCCGCTGCGACACGCCATGCAAAAACAACCCGGAGTCACCCATTGGAACGCTACCATCAAACACGTTAGACACCGCCTTGCCCGTGAGCAACAAGTTTAGTAGCTCCTGTGTGCAGTGTCCAAATGCCCCCGTCAAAGTGTTCGTTGGGTCGTCCATTTCCTCGCGTATAGCGGCAACGCCCTTGGTCCGAAGCACACTGAACGTGAAGTTAATGACGCCGTGCGAACTGCAGAACGCCGGCATTTCGCGCAGCAATAGCTCCACCAGCTCCTGACACAAATCAGGTTCAGCTGCCCCAACGAGCGACACCGTAATTTCCTTGTACGTCGCCTCCGAGTCCTGCACCACCACGCACACCGCTCTCCCATTGTCGGCACATTGCGCCAGCAGCGAGGCCATGGCCTCCGCCAGCAATTGTCGTCTCGCCGCTTCGTCCTGCGGTCGCTCTATCAAATCATGCATGACAACGCCATTGCCACTCAGCGTCTCCAGGTGATGCACAAACAGGAAGCGCCGCAGCATTTCGGCCTGCACAGCCGCCAGTACGCCGCATGGCCCACCGTGGTCTTGCACAAGCCCGATCGAGAATCCCTGTAGCGCGTGAAACTTAAAACCCTGCTGATACCACCGCTGCGAGTCTTCAAACGTGCTATCGCCTGTCGCCGGCCAAAGCAGACGGTGCAGCTCGCTCACCTCCGCCGCGCGTAAGGTTTTCATTGCAATTGAAGTTCTTTTGGGCTCTTCGTTAATTCGTGTGATTTACACATTGTATGGCCGATCGTACCATCGATCTTGAAGAAGGAGATCCGACTTATCGCAGAATGTCCAATCGTGACGTTACGTGCTCTATTTGGGTTTATGGCGATTGAGCATTGCACACGGCATAACATCTAAAGTAGTAATGGCTTAAAACACCTAGGGACTGACCTTCGCGGCAGTAAAACAAATTTTAGCCCAGCTGCAGGTCCGTCTGTTGGAAAGCTCATCGCAAGGCCCACATAAATAACGTGCCAGTTTGCTACTGCCAAGCTGTCATGGGTCACCCCTATCCACTCCGTTCCGAAGCTGATTCCTGGTGTCCTTTAGACAGGGTTACAAAAAAGAAACTGTGAAACCAGTAGACTTAGAAGTTTTCTCCTTGCATAAGAGTATCTTTTGAAGAAAACATGTACATGCTTTACAGTTTCTTCTCACGCAGGACGTCTCGCCGTCTGTTTCACATGACGAATCGACGAATTTGCTATTGACAATGCAGAGTAGTAAGAAATATAAGTTACTTCCGTCATATTTGATAGGATTTTCTCAGAAAATACCGACTTCAAGACGCTTATTTTTGAGGTCGATTTGGTGTGATGGTGAAAATAACAAGCCTTGTCCATGCTGCGAATCGTGCATTCGCCATTTCTGTCAAAGGCTGGTAAGATGCAATACAAGCAGGAAACTAAGCGGGTAGACAACGCGCCAGAGCTGGCCACGTTCTCCAAAGCCTCTGCCACTGGCCCCGCATGTGAACAAGATGCGGTTGCGTATTGCCAGAAGGAGGCCAGCCTGGTGGCTCTGCTACGCAGCGCACCCGAATTGGTAGAGCCCCTGAAAATCATCGACGCGGTGCGGAAAACGCGCCTCTGCATGATAGCACACGCCGATGTGCTGTCTGTAGACTGCATGAATGCACTGGCGGTCGACGATGTTGCCAAAGCGTCCACAACGTCAGTATCTTCACCGTCGAAGAAGGTGGCGGCGCTCGATAACATCGGGCTCGACGACGACTCTTCAATGGAAATCAACATCTACTACTCCAGACACCACAACGGGGCTGGCCATGCTCTACGCTCGGGCAGCAGCGCGCTAGCCGCCAACCATGTGCAGTCGGAAGGGCCGGTGTCCAACCTTGCAGAAGTGCTGGCGCATCCGCTCACTTGGGCGGTCGTACTGCCATTCTTTGCTATCGGTGTGTACGTCTGTCTTACCAGTTTGGCGACATTCGTGCGTCGACGACGGGAAGAGCGCCGAATTGAGAGCAAGCTGTACATGCCTGTTAATTGATATCGACGAGAGCGTTGTAACTAAGGGGCGCGGTAGAGCATTTGTAAGTATAATGAAAATGTATTTGTGTATAAACATCGATAAAAATTGTGTATACCACGCATAGAAATAGCTTGACGCGTGGATCCAATTTACAGGTTGTTCCCATTCCAAGCTTCCCCGTGATGATGCAACAGGGCGGCTACGGCGGCTATGACCAGCAGCAAGTCGGCTACGGTCGGTCTCAGCAATACGATCAGCAGCAACAGCATGTGCAACAGCAAGATGGCTACGACCAGCAGCAGTACGGCCAACAGGGCGGTTACGACCAGTACAATCAGCAACAACAGGGAGGATATGATCAGTATGGCCAGCAAGGAAGTTATTATCCAGGCATGCAGCCACAAGAGTGGGACTTTCATGCCATGGAGGCCAAGGACGGCGTGCGCTTCTCGTGGAACTCATGGCCCTGCACCAAGCTAGAGCAGACACGTTGCGTTATGCCCATTGGCTGTCTGTATCAGCCATTAAAGCCCATCGATGGGATGCCGCCTGCCGTAGAGTACGACCCCATCCACTGCAAGGCCTGCGCTGCCGTGCTTAACCCCTTTTGTCAGGTCGACTTTGTCTCCAAACTCTGGGTGTGTCCCTTTTGCGTGACGCGCAACCACTTCCCTCCGCACTACGCCGAGAACATCACGCAAGAGAATCTGCCGGCCGAGCTCATCCCGCAGTACACGACGCTGGAATACGAACTACAGAATCGCCAGGCTGGACCCCCCGTATTTGTCTTCTGCATTGACACGTGCGTCCCTGAGGAGGAGCTAGAGGAGCTCAAAGATTCTATTCAGCAGACACTCAACCAGTTGCCGCCTGATGCGCTCATCGGTCTCGTTACCTTTGGAACCATGGTGCACGTGCACGAACTGGGATTCCCGGAAGTGCCAAAGTCTCACGTCTTCCGAGGCAACAAAGACTCTACTGCTCAGCAGGTGTACGATATGCTGGGCTTGGCCGCGACACGCAAGCAGCAGCAGCCGAAGCTGGGCCAGCCGCAGCAGCAGATCACTAACTCGGCGCGTTTTCTTCTCCCAGTGTTTGAATGCGGCTTCACACTCGAATCCATTTTAGAGGATCTGCAGCGTGATCCGTGGCCCGTGGCAGCCGATCAGCGACCACAACGTTGCACAGGTGTTGCAATGTCGGTATGTGTCGGCCTCCTGGAGGCCACGTTCCGTGGCCAGGGAGCCCGTATCATGATGTTCGTCGGCGGACCTCCTACAGTTGGTCCCGGCGCCATCGTCAGCCGTGACCGCAAGGAGGACATTCGCTCGCACACTGACCTGCAGAAGGATAAGGCGCCGCTCACTAAGAAGGCGCTGGTGCACTACAACGATCTAGCTGCCCGTTGTGTGGCCTCGAGCCACGTGGTGGATATATTCGCGTGCTCTCTCGATCAAAGTGGTGTGATGGAGATGGCAGCTTGTGTACAGAAGACTGGTGGTGTGATCGTACTTGCCGACTCATTTGGTCAGTCAGTTTTCCGTGAGTCATTCCGCCGTATGTTCAGCAAGTTTTCGGACGAAGCAGCAGATTGTGACAAGGACCAGCTCACAATGGCCTTTGCAGCCTCGGTGGAAGTGCTAACGAGCCGCGAGTTTAAGGTAGCGGGTGCTATTGGCCCTTGCGCCCCCCTGAAGCGCCAGGGTGCGGCGCCAAAGAATGTGTCCGAGGTAGAGATTGGTGTGGGCGATACCAACGCATGGTCAATGGGCGGCATTGACCCCAACACTACCGTTGCTATTTACTTTGATATTTCCAACCAAACTCCGCTGGCACCTGGGAAGGCTCGCTACATTCAGCTAATTA
Source organism: Peronospora destructor (assembly GCA_011800735.1). Taxonomy (NCBI): domain Eukaryota; phylum Oomycota; class Peronosporomycetes; order Peronosporales; family Peronosporaceae; genus Peronospora; species Peronospora destructor. The sequence goes on along the minus strand of WBRY01000029.1, from coordinate 344,225 downwards.
CGCATTACCAGCATGCCAGTGGTCGTTATCGCACGCGTGTGACTACGATCTGTGCTCCTTGGACTGTGGATCCGAACGACACAGCGACGCTAGGACGTGGTTTTGATCAGGAAGCCGCCGCTGTTTTATTAGCACGTATTGCTGTACATCGCTCGGAGCAGGGCGAGGAGCAGTTGGACATTATGCGGTGGATCGACCGGTCGCTCATCCGTCTGGCATCCCGTTTTGCCGATTACCGCAAGGACGACCCGTCCTCTTTCCGGCTGTCGCCAGATTTTGCTATTTTTCCTCAGTTCATGTTTCACCTGAGACGGTCGCAGTTCTTGACGGTGTTCGGTTACTCGCCCGATGAGAGTTCGTACTACCGTCACTGCTTGCTGCGTGAGAGCACAACGAACTCACTTGTGATGATTCAGCCGTCGCTGTTGTCGTACTCGTTCAATGGACCGCCTGTGCCGGCTCTGCTGGATGCTGCCAGTGTGCGGTCTGATACGATCTTGCTGCTGGATTCATTTTTTTATGTGGTGGTCTTCCATGGTGACACAATTGCCGCATGGCGTGACCAAAGGTTCCACGAGGATCCTGCCCACGAGAATTTTAAGAACTTGCTGGAGGCTCCGCAGGCCGACGCGCAGCTTATTATGGATTCTCGCTTTCCTGTTCCACGTTACGTGGTGTGCGATCAGCACAAGTCGCAATCACGTTTTCTAATGGCTAAGCTTAACCCTAGTGTCACGCACAACAGCATGGATGGTCAGGGCGAAGTTATCTTCACGGACGATGTCAGTCTAAAGGTGTTCATGGAGCACCTGATGAATCTAGCCGTTAAGTCGTAGGGCAGCAAGGTGACAGGACCACGTATTCTCAAGGAAGGGTGGGAAGCACACAAGTAAATAAACGAATGAAGCAGCTTTTTGTGGCTCCTACTGGTAGTATCTAGCTACTGGTGCGTCGAAATGCTGAAGTCAACCCACTTTAGTAGCCGATTGTGCCTTATACATTGTGCATCCATCAACTGGTACATCGTGTAGCTGTTGAGCAATAAATTTATAGCAGATGTTTTACGTAACCTGAAACAACGAATTGCGTTGCAAATTTAGGCACCTCGACGTCTGAAAGTATTCAATACTTCAGAATCATTCAAATTATAGGTATCGATCACTCAAGCGAGGCGATGTAGTCTCCATTCTTGCGAACGCCAGAGAGTAATCTCACTTGCAGGTCGCAGAATCGAGCCTGTAGACACATGGTCGTCGCTGACGACTGGTGATTTCACGTGCCGTGATTCATGTCACTACTGCCAAGAAATTTGTTTGCAATGACGTATCTGTAACCAGCAAATACCTAAAATTGGATACTTTTAAAAAACCTCGTCCGCTCAAGAGCGGATCGTCCGCTACCAGCTGTTATTTCTGGGCGGCATAGTAAATCCTAGTGATTTGCCCTGAAACGACTCTCGCAGTGGGTTTCGTCCAAGTCAGTTGCGCTTCTTCGCGAGAGAGCTAAGCACTTACACAAGAGACACAGAGAGAAATTTGCTCATTATCCTGACTGGCTAAGGAGGTAAGCAGAGTTACTGCTGTATAGTACAATATCGCGTCATGAAGCACGACGACTATGAGCTTCACGGCACGCCGTCCACTGGTGCTAACGACGGCGGTGCCGGATTTTGTTCTCAAGAGGGTCGCCCTACTCCTCAGAAGGGCTATGTTGATCCGCGCGGGCCTGCGCTTCCGCCCATGAACGTCTCGGACGCTGTGGGGCTTGGAGGTCAACATGACAATATCATTTCGGTACATGGCTACATGCACAAGCAGGGCAAGCGCACTATCAAGGGACCAATCCACAAGAGCTGGAAACGTCGATACTTTGCACTGGAGAAGGCCAAGATTTACTACTTTCACTCGCACTTGGAGTGTCGTCAGTACTTCACTACACGAAACGCCGACCTCGTCGTTGGTGCTATCGAGCTCAAGGATGCACTCCAGTTGCGTCCGTGTGCGCGTCTGGATTTACCTCACAAAGGCTTTGAGGTGCACACAAAGCGCCGCGTCTGGGTGCTGTGCCCTGAGACGGACGAGGAGTACCGCATGTGGTTCCAAGGCGTCGAGCGTGCTATTGTAGCCAATGGTGCTGGCAACATTATCGAACGTAAGCTGCCCAACGTCCGCAAGTATTTGATGAAGGGCAACCAAACATACCGGTTCTTTTATTTCTTATTCCTGATTGCGGGTATCGTGGAGCTGTTGGCTCTTGTGTTTTGGTTTGTGATTGGCTTGGAGCCTTGTGACGCGTCACGTCTCGAAGTTGACTGTGCAACGATCACGAGCACATCTCTGATCACGCTGAGATGCTCAAGCAATCCATTCAGTGGATGGTTCACACCACCCAATTGGTATCTTCAGATTGCCGACGTCGAGAATGTGACTTGTTTCCGCGACCCGCCTATTCCACAGTGGGTTTCTTACTTCGCAATGCTTTTTGCGGAGGTGCTGACATTTTCTCTGGGTGTTCTCTACTATCTCGGTATGTGGAAGCCTATACGTCGTGGCGCACACTACTTTGACGAGTTTGAGCCACCCGTTCCTGATGAGCTGTGGCCCAAGGTAGATGTTTTGTTGTGTCACTACTCCGAACCGGTTGAAGAGACTATCGACACGTTGATGGCCTGTATGAACCTACAGTATCCGCCGCACCTCCTCCAGATTTGGGTTTTGGATGATGGCTACTGCAAGGCCAAGTGGGCCAAGGGAAACCCTGTCCCCACAGTGGAGCTGAACAAGGGTATCTTGGAAACTGCTGGCGATCTTCGCCAGGAGGTTGCACAGTTCATGTACGACCGCATATGCGACCCTAACGAGGACACGGAGGTGTACGCGTGGCGTAAATTGCATTCTTCTGCCAACTTACCGTCACCGTCGCGTCCGAAGGTGGTGAACCGTTCCGATTGTGCTGTTGGTTCATTCCGTGACGACTACCGCTACCCCGGCCTGCCGCACGTGACGTTCGTTGGTCGTGTGAAACCAGATACGCACTACTCCAAGGCAGGCAATATTAACAATTGCCTGTACAACGAGAGTGCCAATGGCCGCTACCTCATTATCTTAGATACGGACATGCAGCCTCACCCGAAGTTTATTCTGGCTACGTTGCCGTTTTTCTTCGACGACGAAGACCGTCAAGACAAGGCCAAGTATATTTGCTGTGGTATTGGTTGTAACTCGGTGGCGAAGCTTTGCTGTGCATCTTGCCAGATTGCTGGCGTGCCAGAGGAACAGATCAGTTACTGCTCAAAGGACTGTTTCGAGAACGCCATGCACGTGCAGAGTGCGGTCCACCGTCGCCAGGTGAATGGTACTATGAGCAGTTCGCGCGCGAACAAGATTCACATGCGTTGCATGAACTGTGATGCGAAGCTCGGCAAGAGCGGTGTCTGTCGCAAGTGTAACCGAGGCAATGGCGGCAGTGATGGTGAGGACGTGTCGTGTCTTCACACGTATTCGGACAACGTGCGAGACAATGCTGTGGCTTTCGTCCAGACACCTCAGTACTTCCGTGACTGCATTCAACTCCAGATTGGCGACCCGATGGGCCACCGTAATGCCACTTTCTACGATGCGATTCAAACTGGTCAGGACGGTTACGATTGTGCCTCGTTCGCTGGCACGAACGCAATGTTTCGTCGCGAGGCCTTGGACTCTATTGGTGGCATTCAGTACGGAAGTCTGACGGAGGATTGCTACACTGGTCAGGTGTTGTGCTCAATGGGCTGGAAGGCGCAGTACTTCCGCAAGGATTTTGAAGGTGAGCCGTCGGAGCGTATTCGTCTAGCTGAAGGACTGATCCCGGACTCGGTGGCTGGCTCACTGGCTCAGCGAAAGCGTTGGGCTAAGGGTAACTTTCAAATTGCGCTGATGAACAAGAAAACGCAGTACTTTGACCCTGAGTGGAAGGCGCCGGAAGTGCAGGTGCCGTCCTACCACAAGTCGAACAAGTTCATGCGCCGCGTGTTCTACTACAACTCGACTCTTTACCCGCTTGGTTCGATTACGGCTATCCTGTTCTACTACATCACAATCTACTTTCTGTTCTCCGGCTACGCTCCGATTTATATGGCTGGAGTTCGTCTCGTGTATGCCTTGGTGCCCAAGCTCTTTGTGCAGGGCGTGCTGTCCGCTTTGAGCAACCGTACCGTAGACAACAGCGATGTGGTTCGGTCTCAGGAAGTGTGGTTTGCCTACGCATTCACAAATTGCACAGCCGTGCTGGAGGCGTTTTGGTGGAAAATCACGGGCAAGGAGCCGAAGTGGTTTAATACAGGCGGTGCGAGCCGTGGGTCGACTGCTGAGCTGCCAAACGTGATCATCTTTATCGGAACCGTCGTGGGCGTGCTGTGGTCAGTGGTGCGTTTCCTGGCTGGTTACAATAGCATCCAGACGTCGCACGGCGTATCTCTGCTGTTTGCAAGTCTAATGATGGGTCTTTTCATTGCTGTTAAACTCGCGCCAAGCGTGCGTATGAGTATCCAGGAGTACTTTGGCTGGAGCTACGAGAGTTTGATGGACCAGGGCAACGTCCTGGGCTCCATCTCCATCGCTTTCGGACTTGTCTTCATTACACTGTGGGTCTGGATCGAGCAGCCGACGTCCAATCCTTTCTAGGGAGGGACGTAGAAGCTAGAGCCTTAGGCCAGCTAGGGCTGGTCCCATGAAACCTAGGATATGTCGCATTGGAGACTATTTCGTTTCGCTTTTCACGCTCGCATGCTTGATCTTCAATATATTTTCTTGCTTCTACATTTCGTTTTATCGTGGAAGGCGATAATTTCCGTGAATCTTTCTATCAATAAGGCAGCCTTAAGGTAAGACAAAACCGACGTGGAGACAAGATACCGTGCGAGGACAGTACACATAATCCAAAACGTCAATGCGCGTGCGTGCACTCCCGTTTCCTCAAGCTAGTACCTCACCGCTCGCACGTGACTTACAGGCCATAACAGCGTAACGTGTTGATCACCAACTTGATGGTTTGAACCAAGCTCAAGGGGTGTATGATGTTGCATTTTGAACGGGCTAACATAAATGTGATGAGGTGGCGTATAAGCTGGCTTTAAATGTGAGGTGGTGATGTGGAATTGAGCTCAAAAAATTTGTGAATGGTACACGATCAGTGGACGAAACCGTAGGTTTTTTCAGAGGTCTCTCTTGACAGAATAGATCGACTTTACTGCTTCACTTATTGTTTCACGATTGTCTACAACGCACTTATTACATGCGTTGGTGACTTGACAGTCATTTTAAGATTTTTGTCAGTTTGACCAGGTCCTAATAGATACCATATAGGTACTTGAAAGTACTATTTGATGAAAAGTTCTGATGGTCTGCTTCGTAATATACCTTACAACGAACTAGCTTTCTTTGTACAAGGCTACCTTCGTCAGCACGTGAAAATGAGGCTTGCATGTGTAAATTATCATACGTATCCAGGATACTTCCAAGTAGCTAGCAAGAACTTGAAAATAGGTAACATGTCCCACTGTAAGAATGCTACATGTCAGTGCAACCCTCTTCCGTCCGCTTCCCCTTCCCCTTCTTGTCCACTTGCAGGTGTTTCAACCCGTCACACTGGCTGCTTTCTGTGATAGAGAGTTCACCAATTGGAAGTTTCAAGAAAGAGCAGAAACCAACGGAGGACTCTTCAGCACGGCGGCAGAAATACTACCATTCGAGAGAAACACGAGTGAGGAACACACAGAGCATTTCATAGAAATCTTACCTTGTGTTGTCTGTGAAGAGGTGAGAAGATTGTTAGTCCTCTTTGTCACATTTGACATTGCTAACTTCTTGTGGCCATCGCAGCCTCATTCGTACTGACATTTATAAGCTCGTAGGCAAACATGTTTCAGAAAGAAAAGCCGGTTGATTCCGTGACGGACGACTATAAGATGTACGCGACGCCCTCAGCCATGGGCGTGCATCAACCTGGTGAAGCGGACATTGTACATCGATCCCCCGATTTTGTTGATCAACCGTCAATGCCCTCGGACCAGGGCGGAAGTCATCAAGACAACGTGATTACGGTGCATGGCTACATGCACAAGCAAGGTAAACGTGCAATCAAGGGCCCCATGCACAAGAGCTGGAAGCGCCGATACTTTGCGTTGGAGAAGGCCAAGATCTACTACTTTCACTCGCATTTGGAATGCCGTCAGTACTTTACCACACGTAACACGGATTTTGTGGTCGGTGCCATCGAGCTCAAGGACGCACTACAGCTGCGTCCTTGCGCTCGACTTGATTTGCCCCATCGGGGTTTTGAAATCACGACGAAGCGCCGCGTCTGGGTGCTCTGCCCTGAGACGGAAGAAGAGTACCGACTCTGGTTCGATGGTGTCGAGGAGGCCATCGTGTCTTGTGGCTCTGGCAACATTATTGAGCGAAAGCTTCCGAATGTCCGAAAGTATTACATGAAGGGCATCACCACTTACCGCATCCTTTACTTTCTCTTCTTGCTTTTGAGTGTGATCGAGATCTTTGGTTTGGTCTTCTGGTTCGTCGTGGGCACTCAGCCTTGCGACTCTGGCAACCGAGCGCTGACTTGTGAAGAAGTGTATAACAACACTCCCGATGACCTTAACTGCCTTGCTGACCCCATGAGCGGTTGGTATACGCCGCCCGATTGGTATATGACATTGGCCGGCATCGACGACGTGGCATGCTTCCACAACCCGCCAATTGCTCAATGGGTGTCGTTTTTTGCCCTGATCGTTGCGGAGTTGGTGTCTATGGTGCTTGGTGCACTCTATTACCTCGGTATGTGGAAACCTGTGCGTCGTGGCGCTCACTACTTTGACGAATTCGATCCCAAGGTGCCTGACGATCTGTGGCCGAAGATTGATGTTCTGTTGTGTCATTTTTCTGAACCGGCTGAAGAGACTATTGACACGCTGATGGCCTGCATGAATTTGCAATACCCGCCACACCTTTTGCAAATTTATGTGCTAGATGATGGTTACTGTAGCTCCAAGTGGACAAAGGGCAACCCTGTTCCAGCTATCGAGCTTAATAAGGTGATTCTTGAAAAGTCTGGTGATCTTCGCCAGGAAGTTGCTCAGTTCATGTACGACCGCGTGTGTGACCCTAACGAGGATATGGAGGTGTACGCGTGGCGTAAACTTCACTCGTCAGCCAACCTGCCTTCGGCATCTCGCCCAAAGGTAGTGAATCGAGCGGACTGCGCTGTTGGTTCATTCCGTGACGACTACCGCTACCCCGGCCTGCCACACGTGACGTTTGTTGGTCGTGTGAAGTCGGAGACACACTACTCCAAGGCAGGCAATATTAACAATTGCCTGTACAACGAGGGTGCCAACGGTCGCTATATGTTGCTTCTAGACTCAGACATGCAGCCTCACCCGAAGTTTGTGTTGGCTACACTTCCGTTCTTTTTCGATGATGAAGACCGTCAGTACAAGAACAAGTACTCTTGCTCGTGCATGGGCTGCCAAAATGTGGCAAAGATGTGCTGTGCTTCGTGCAAAATTGCTGGTGTTCCGGAGGAGCGCATTAGTTACTGCTCCAAGGAGTGCTTTGAGAATGCAATGCACGTGCAAAGCGATCTGCATCGTCGCCAGGTGAACGGTACCTTGAGTGACACTCGTGCCACGAAAAAGGAATTGCGCTGCATGAACTGTGACTTGAAATTGGGCAAGAGTGGTGTGTGCCACAAATGCAATACAAACAACAACAATGGCGATGCGAATATGTCAATTTTGCACACGTACTCGGACAACGTACGTGACAATGCCGTCGGTTTCGTGCAGACTCCGCAGTACTTCCGTGACTGTGTGCAGCTGCAGATTGGTGATCCGCTTGGTCACCGTAATGCTGCATTTTACGATGCAATTCAGACGGGCCAGGATGGGTACGATTGTGCGTCCTTTGCTGGTACCAATGCTTTGGTGCGTCGTGAGGCGTTGGACTCGATTGGCGGCATTCAGTACGGCACGCTGACAGAGGACTGCTACACTGGCGAGCGTCTTGTGTCAATGGGCTGGAAAGCGCTGTATTTTAGAAAGGATTTCGAAGGGGAAGCTCATGAGCGCATTCGTCTGGCGGAAGGAGCCATTCCTGATTCAGTCGCTGGAGCCATGTCACAGCGCAAGCGTTGGGCCAAGGGCAACTTCCAGACCGCCTTGATGAAAAAGAACAAGAACGTTGCCGATCCGGAGTGGAAGCGTCCGCACGTGGATATTCCAAAGTACCGCAAACCGAACAAGTTTATGCGTCATGTGTTCTACTTAAACTCGACACTGTACCCGATCGACTCGATCCCGGTAATTGCAGTGTACTACGTCACGCTGTACTTCCTGTACACGGGCTACGCTCCGATTTTCGTGAACGGCTTGCGCATGCTTGTGGCACTAGTGCCCAAACTCATTGTGCAGGGTCTGCTGTCAGCTCTGAGCACGCGCGGTGTTGAAAACAACGATGTTGTGCGATCGCAAGAAACGAGGTTTGTGTACGCATTTACCAATTTCACCGCAATGCTTGGCGCCATTGTGTGGAAGTTTACTGGTCGCAAGTCGAAATGGCTAAACAAGCGTGATGCTACGCGCGGATCGCTGGCTGAGCTGCCGAACGTGCTGGTGTTCTCCGGTGCCGTCTTTGGTATTATCTGGGCCATAGTGCGCTACATCGTGGCGTACTACAACCGCGTGTACTCGCACGGCGATTCGATGCTGTGCGCTGCTCTTCTTATGGGTTTCTGCATTGCGTACAACTTGGGTCCCACCGTTCGAATGAGCATTCAGGAGTACTTTGGTTGGAGCTATCAGAGTTTGATGGACCAGGGTAACTTTATGGGCTCAGTCTCGATTGCTGTAGGCCTCATGTTCATTGCGCTGTGGGTTCACGTGGAAAAGCCCGTTAATGGCTAGAGGAGTACGTTGGTGTGGTATCTAGTGTAGGTACATTGGTGGGCGCCAAGGCACACAGGGGCGGTACAACTTTTATTTTTCATTCGTTTGCTATTATGCCATGTCTCGGTAATGAATATGGTTGTAATGCTTGTTGAATTGTATAGCTACAATAGGCGCAATTACAGAAAAGACTTGTCCACCAACTGTCACTGGATAGCAGAACATGACAGACCAGACATCGCTTTTTAGCCAGTTCTCGACGTTCATTGGGCACCCCTCGCGCGTGCAGCTACATGATGGCACATCCACCGACGGCATGCTGTACTGCATAGACCCAGAGACAGACCACGTAGCGCTCCTATGCCCCTCAGGGCACGAAGTGTCGGGTTATAGCGTCAAGATTGTGCTGGCTCACAACGTCCGAGGCATCGAGAAGATGCTACAAGAAAGCTCCGACCTCCTCACGCTTGTTGCGCTTCAGAAAGAGCTGAAAAAAGGCGAGGAGCCTAATAGTTTGAAAGACACTGCTAGCATCCAGCGCCGTCGAGAGGACTTCGGGTCAGTTCGTAACTAAGGTAAGTTATTATATTGTGCAGCACTATTGCACTCGTCTCAACAGTAATGATTGCTGACTGTTTGCATTGCAGAGCTTTGTTTTGTTCGAAATGGTAGCAGATGGTAGCATTCGTGTCTTCGGAGGCGTCGCAACGGTGCGCGAGCCTTTTCACACCGTGGAATGCGCTAACGAGCAACTTCTACGACAAATGCAGCAGCTCCTGAACCAATTCAACCAGCACCAGCAAGATACTTTTGCCTCCTTGGCGTAAAAGTACACTGAATATGAGGCGCCGGTGGAATTGGCCTTCGAGCCCATTCCACGCGGCATTTCAGAAATTATGCAGGGCAAATCTCCTGATCGCGATTCACCGCAAGGACGTTACTGTCCATTATGCGCCTAAATAGGGCCTGCCCTTTTTAAATGACATAATGAAAGCAAAGTCGTGCCTATACAAGCAGCTGAAGCATCTGTACGTGCGGGCTGAAACGGCATGTCTCTTTACCTACTTCTCCGCTTTACGTTACTTTACTTTATTCCTACATCGTTTACGTTACTTTCTCGACACTATCTGTTCAACAATGGAAGCCAGAACAAGTCGTCAAGGTTGCTTGGGGGTCATACGTATCTAACTTCTGCTGCAGAGCTCAAAGAGTGGTCTTGTGACGAAGCATGCATCGTCAGAATATTGGCAGTTTCATCGAGTATAAAACTTCACAAGCTGATGTGTAGTTTTAGCTATAAAAGTATATAAATTTGTGAAGCTCCGTAGAAGTAGCGTTAAAATGTTTGCTAAGTAAAAAAGTAGCCAAAGGTCAATGTATTTTTGAAACGAGTCTGTTATCTACGGCAAAGGCAATAACAATATAAGAGGCTGCGACTATACTAAAATGCACATTAATTGCAAGATACCGGAAATTGGCGCGTTGATACTTTCGACCAAACAGATGTTGTCGTCGTATATATGTGACGTGTGAGCACTGAAGGGCACCCGTCTTTTTGCGAGTTCTTCTGGTCGTCGATCGATTTACTTTTCGAGCAAAAGGCCTTTTTCCGTGAATGTTCGATCGACTGACCGACATTCCTTGCTCGAGTAAGTCGAAAGGCCTGCAAGTCTAGCGTAGTTGCGGTGTAAAACTGAGCACGTGGTCATATCGCAGAGAATCAATTCTAGAGTATTATTTTTTGTTAAATCGTAGCACATCATCAACTGACTTGCGTCCCGAAACTCTCAATACGTTTCAGCTTCTGCTCTCGTCACCCGCCACTCCACTCTCATTTTTTCTATTGAGCCCTCAATCGATCGATCACTTTAATCGATATGCGTGTACTGCAAGCCATGCGGGCACTAGCCAGTGGCCTTCGCAGCCGCCCTCGTGACGGCAACGAGCGCGACTCGGGGTCTTCCCGTTCCTCTTCACATCACAAGACACATACGAGCGCCCGTACCACGTACAACTCGAGGTGTGCCGCTGTTGGACCTGACGAGACGGTGCGCAATGCAGTGGCGTTTTTGACGCAGGAAGACGCTGAAAGTGCGCTTATCTTTGCACTTGTGCATGACCCCGAGTTCCGCTTGGCCTCGGCGCTTGCAACAGTACGCAGCAATAGCAGCTACGAATATGACGCTCTATTGTAGTAACTAACCATCTACATCTCTCTTCCTGTATCTGCAGATACCGTCCGGGGCTGACGTGAACGTGATTCGCGCGTTGTTGTTTGTGTTTGAAAACTACGAGGATCAGCTGCGAAAACTCTTGGGACTGCTCATGTTTCGAGAGATGGTGCACACACTCAACTGGAACGAGCTCTTTCGAGCCAACTCGGCCACGACAGCTGTACGTGTATAAAGTTTATCTACGTAAAGTATGAATACCGACGTTTGCAATACTTTCTTTCGTGCTCTTACTTGTGCTTCAGTTGCTGCGCGAATACACGTGCGAACTCGGCGGTGAGTTTCTGCAGCACGCGCTGGCGGACGTCATCAACGACCTGTGGATCAATTCGGACGAATACGAGGTGAATCCGCGCTATTTGCAGCCGCAGGACAATCTGCATGCCAACCAGCAGCGACTTGAAGCGTTGGCCGAGCGCACGTTGAACCGGATTTTTAATGCAGCGTCGCTATTTCCGTATCAAATTGCCAAAATCTATCGCGTGCTGGAGTTGGAAATGACGCGACTGATTGAACGAGATCGACGGAGCAACGTGTCGCTACCACGAATCAGCGCAATGCGAGGAAGTTGTCCCAGCCTACTTTCCTCGGACACTGGTAATCACAAGAACAGCTTCATTGAGAGCACCTCAAGGGAAAGCGCTGGACATCTTGGAGGACTGCCACGGCTCAGTTCTATTGAGGAGGATATTTTAGAGGAAATGCTCATGCAGTCAAACAACTCCAACGGATCGTCTTCGACTGTCGCTGCTGCGAAGGAAGAGTTCTTCATGCACCTGGGTGGGTTGGTGTTTCTGCGGTTCCTATGCCCCGCGCTAGTAGTCCCGCACAAGATGAACTTGACCCCAGGAAATGCTGCGCCAGGCAGGCAAATGCAACGGACGCTTGTGCTGTTGGCAAAGTTGATGCAGTCTTTGGCAAACAACGTTGAGTACAGCGCATCAACCGAGCCGTTCATGGTGCCATTTAATGCCTTTCTCGCACGGAATAGGCTCAAGCTTATGCGCTTTTACGATCATTTGTGTCAACGAGCGCAAAACGATCCTCGTCGAGAAAGTCTTGTTGTGCGCAGCAATATTGCCCCGCGGTTGTCGCAGCTTTGGGCGAGCCGGAGTGGCAGCAGTCTAGGCAAAGACCCGTCGATTGTAAACCTCACAGGGGCTCGCATTATGGAGGCTCCAGAGGCGTCCTGCGCTGTTTTGCGCAATTGGATGGGCTTACATCTCGACTACTTGGCTCAAGAAGTCGCGGATAACAATAAGTTCCGGCGACAACAACAGATCGTCGTAAACAATGGAAGCAGTAGTAGCAGCGGGAGCCTTACTCCTCCAACGACGTCTACTTTAGCAATGACAGCATCACCTGTAAAGCATCAACAGCGACCCAAGAGAAAACTGAAGTCGTCGAAAAGCGCAACGTATCCAACTGAAATTGAGGAGGAGGAAGACAAAAAAATTAATGAGGTCGCGAAAGCCTCTCAGCATCGCGATATTACTATGCCTGTATCACTGGATGAGCTGGACAAAATCATGGGCCACACAAGCCATCGCAACAATCAATTAATGAAGGTTTACTACGCTACTCTTTCACAGAATGGTCTGCGGCGATTACTTCATGTCAACGATGTAGATGGCGCAGAGTGGACGGTGTACAAGAGTCGCGGAGATGTTAAGGTGCTTCGGAAAACGCCTGTTCATTTCTTGTGCCCGTCCGGAGGCTTTGCTTCTGAAAAGGATCGATTTGTAGAGATGAAAGGAAATGTCATTATTCGTTCAACACCCAGGCGTGTGTTTCAATATCTGCAGACACTCGATGGAGGCAGTACGGATGATGAAAAGGCATTGATCAGAAAAGTGGAACCTCTGGATGAGTCCAGGGCGGTACTTTACCGTCAGCACTCGAAACTATCGCTGTGGCCAGCATGGCTGGTGAAGCCTCGTGACTCGTGTGACCTTCACAGCTTCATTGAGAAGACAGGCCAGCCTGATACGTACGCAGTGCTGCAGGAATCAATTCCTCGTCCAGATGTACCTGAGCGCAAGGGAGTTGTGCGTATGGCGCTTGCCACTGGCGGGTACTTGATTGAACCATTTGCAGATGGGGATGATGAGGATACGACTTTTACAAGGCTTACAAGCGTCGTACGGGCAGACTTTAAAGGACTGATGCCTCGATACCTAGCAGAGAGCATCGTCTATCGGCAAGTACTGGGAATTGTGGCAATTCGTTCATCTGTGGAGTTGATGCAGCTGAAGTCGAACGCATGGGTGTAGCCCTGAACACGACGATATCTGCCATGTGATGGAAAGGTGGATGACAGCCGAGCTTTGAACGTCGGCTTGTGTATGTAGTATGAATAAATAATACACACATTTAACTAATCGAAAAAGGAGTTCTACGGTTTCACAGTGTCTATTCGGCACTTGTGCTCGTTCGTCGACATGAAGGTTGACTACGCACCAGCTAAGCCCACACGAATTTCCGAAATGAGGGAAATGCGAGTGGATCAAAGCACGAGACGTCAACACCCAATGATTGCATTTGAGCCAAGTGGATACGTCATGAAAGCACCACGAGAGCCAAATGCAATGACGAGAAACGTATCGTTTTGATCTGTGGGCGTAGTGATGATTTCCGTGATGAATGGAAATCTTACGAGCTCGCATGTTGAAGCCGGCCGTTGCAAAGTTTAATCTCCGCATACTGTATCACACAGGCATGGCAGTTCATCATAAAGGGCGACAAAAGATTCAAACGCCTTGTCTTCATCGCCACACCAGACCTGAAGGCAGTCATATGCTGTGGGGATCATATCTGTGCGGTAGCCCATCACTTCGTTATAAGTCGAAAAAGCTTGCAGGAGTCGTATGATGTTCTGCTTTTGCAGGAAATTGTACTGCGGCTCCTTCACTCTCATTGCAACATCGTGTGCGATCTGTTTGTACTGTGGGCACTCACCACACGAGCAGAGATATTCTTTGACATAGATTGAGCTTGGTTTCTCATTTTTGGTGCACTTGATGGCATTTAAAAGCAGCAATTGCTCCCCATCTGTCTCGCAGTTGCAAGTACAATGCGTATCGATAGTGTCGCAACTAGTTTGAGACAAGTTGTCAGCTGACGAGTTCGCGTCATCCCATTCATCATCAAGGTCATCATCAAGGTCATCTTCAAACTCATCGGAATCGGCGCCGGTCCCGGTGTTGGTCCCGGCGTCAGTCTCGGTGTCGGTGAACAAGTCGGTCGCCTCAGTTGTGCAGGAATGGCAATCGTCGTCAATGGCGCACTTGCTGTTCACGTGATAGGGTTGCCAACCACGGTTTATAGTCAGCTCTGAACAAGTCTCATGTTCAGTCTGGCACACTGCATCGACAAGCACTGGAGCCTTCTGAGGCTGCTTAAGCGGAACCATGAGTAGCATCGCCAGTGTTGATAGCACAATGGTGCAGTAGCGCGTGATGAAATCTATACAACTCGGCGTGGTAGCTATCACCGTCTGCTTCTCCATCTGATCTAGCAACACATCGGAAGCCGTAAATTTCCAGAGCGAGTTCTCTTGACGTGAGTATAGCGTGGCGGAGGCGACGTTGCCCATGCTTGCGGTGTGGTGAGTTGTTTGTTATAGCGGTCGAATTCAGGAATGACACGAGCCGATAATTACAATGAATGCCGTCTAGTCAGAGCAACGTCATTGTTCTCATGTTGCGCAGCTTGTTCCATTGTACACTTGTAGCCATGTTGTGATTTTTCCAGCAAAATGTTCTGTGCATTCGCGTCGCTTATTGGCTGTTTGCTTCAACTTGAGGTACCATCTTACCGGTACATGTCGAAGCGACGCATGTAGCCATTTCATCCTCATTGCCCCGTCACTCCGTGTGAGACTAAACTCTTCTTAGCTGGACAACAAACAGAGTGAGGCCCTTGTCTCAAATGCTGAACAACCTCGGGATGAAGGGAACGTGTCTCATTCTTCTGCAGACATGTCTTTGCTGCTGCTGGCACGTGAAAAACTTGATGGTGATGTTGCAATACTGCATGTGGTGTCGTGCAAAACGAAAAGCCTATAATGTACCAGCAACTCGCGTCAGATCTGCTGTTGACACCAAGCCTCTAGCTCACCTGTCTACGAGCTACAACACGGTTGCACTGATAACGTTGAGATCCTTAATAAAACATGCTGTACCTTCAACAATTGAAGATTGTCGAGTATCATGTTCTAACACTCCTGCAGTCTTCACGCATTTTGAAGCTTATTCACCTCTATCTGCTGTAATAAATGTGTTGCTGAGACTTTCGCTCACATCATCGACGTATCTCGACTGCTCGCTCCTTCACATCCCACGAGGTTAGTGACAGTAGGAGTGGTATCTAGGTCCTTGGTAGCGCCACGTTATAAAACGTTAAGGGCGCAGAAGCTTCAACGGTTTTGAGAAAACCACGGCGCATAATAAACTTGGAGCTCTGCTGACTGGCGCAGTGTAGCCTGTGTGAGATAACGCTCGCTAAAAACAGTGTGGACGTCAATGCCTCGTGACGCACATTTTTACAGCAGTAGTTTCTTCAAAAACGAGGAGCTCTGCATTCAACTTCTGTGACGCTCACTAGTGCGTTGACAAGAGGAGCATGAGGCTCTCAGACACTAGTTCAAATAGAAAGAGTTGGTATTGCGTACAAGCTCATGTTTACTACAACCGTTTCAATGACATATCCAGTAGATCAGACACCACTTCAAATGCGCGAGTCAGCTGGAAAAGCGTCTCGAGCTAGAAACACTGCAATGCGACCTTCTTGCCGCCCAGAGATTACAAGCGCGTAGCTTGAGACGAGTCCAGGCCGAGGCGCAAGATACAGGAGGATCGCCAGAACTGGGATGAGCCGCTTGTGTTAAGCCAATCAATCACCCCAGCTAAGATATAAACGCTTAGACAAGTTTTGTGTAGTAGAAGCCCTCGAGCGGGTAAAACTCTCAATCGTTACCAAGGACCGTGCGTTAGGCTGGCTTGACTGCTGTTTGCATTAAAGCTTGATGAACAGGCTGCGGCGAGAAAATTGAAGTCCGCATTGGAGGAGGTGGCGATTGTCTTGAAAGAAAGCCAACGAACGTTGGAAGGCACGACAGAAGCAAAAGACCTCGGTAGTGACAGCAGTTTTCATGGCTACTTTGTCTGGTAACAAGATCAAGAAAGCCACTGGGGTTACGCCACAGCGTAATACTGCTGAGACCGGAGGAGCATACCGATCGATCGCCTGAGCAGAAACGCTAGGTGGCGCTTGACTTCCTACTACAAGCATGTCACAGTGGAAAAGTCGTTAATATCTGAAAGAAAATGGATATGTCGGCTTATGATTTTGTCCGTACGCAAGCAAACAGTAAAAGGAGGAAACGGCTGAGCATCTGTCACCATTTAATGCAGCTTCCCGAATGCAACTGCCGTGTCTTGGCATTCTTTGAATACCCAAAACGAACGCCTAGCTGCCATGCAGCGAATTCTACTGTGCGCCCCCGTTTCGCAGCAAACACGCAGAACTTTGTCTGATGGATAACTTAGAGTTGCGAGCCGCAAAGCTGCACTCTACGATGCAAAGTTTAGATCGGACCGCAATCAAACTTCGACGAGCAAACTTGGCGGCGTACAGAAAGTGTTTGGTTGACGAAAAGAGAGAAACGGCGGCAATCGACTTAAACCGTGGCGACATTGGCAAAGTTGCAGGTAAAGTGGATGCTTTGTCGACGAACAATCCGTGTGACAGGCATTGTCTTACGACGTGCATACCGTGGTCGGCTGGCAGATTGCAGGCAAAGATAAGCGAGCTGAGCTGGCTGAGTTTGTCGCTCAAATTTGTGCAGATCGGGCATTGATGAGGAAGAGTATTGGCAAGTGGACAAGATCGAGTGCATGGATCGTAGGTGCGCGGCTTTCGCCAAGAAAGAGGCCTATTTTGACAATATACTGCAGGTGCATGTAGACAAAGGTAAGTTGTAACAGTGCTTGTTACGTAATATATTCAGCACTTTTCTTACCCGACTTAAGCGACTGACTTCGCTGCGCTCTCTACGGCTGCTTAGCAAATGATAATGTAAGACTAACAAGCTTTACCAGTTCTTCGGCCTTCTTGCGGCGATTTTGCGTTTGCTTCGCGATGCTAGTCCATTTTTCACCGTGACGAGGGTCAGAGGTCACGGTACGCTTCAGAATCTTCTCTGCCGTTTCCTTTGAGCCGTGCTTTAGCTCGAATAGATAGTAATGGGCCCATGCATCTCCAAAATCCGGGTCCAGCTGAACCGTTCGTTCCAGCCACTTGCGTGCCTTCGAATACTTGCGCTCCTGCCAGAACAATTTGGCGACGGACAAGCACACCGATGTATCGTTGTCTTTCTTTTTCAGTGCAGTGAAAGACGCGCGCTTCTGCTGAGCTCGAGGGGCAATGTCGATAGATTCCGCCAGCAGTATGCCGGACTCAGGGCACTCTTGCAAAGCTTTTGCCATTAGCGTTTCTTGACCCTTGGGGTTATCCCATCGAGCTTCCAGACGAGCAGCCTCCAGCCACAACAATTCATTTTTCGGGTTCTTGAGGCGAGCCAGCTCCAATACCGAGCGTGCCTTCGTCACACCGTTAATCTTTTCTTCCAATCTGCTAGAAAGCGTCCATAGTGGAATAGACTTCGGACAATGCTGAACGCCTTCACGGTACATCTTCTTCGCATTGTCATAGTTAGGAGGATCTAACGCTTCGTAAAATTGCCCAGCCATCATATACAACTTGGGAAAGTCAGGGTACAGTTCAATACCTTCTAGAGCAAGGCTTTCTTCATCTTCACGATTCGCAGCACATTCCCTTTCGAGCAGCACGGACTTCAACCATACGTGGGGCGACGGTGCTTGTGCACGTGCCTTAGCCAACAAAGCCCGTGCCAAATCGATTTCATCATTCTCCCACTCTAGCTTGACGGCTGCCAGCCAGATTGCCTCGCTATTCGGATTAGCACTGAATGCTTGACGCAAAATCAGTCGTGCATTTTCGACGGAGCCGTTAGTCCAGACCTCCTTGGCAGCCATAAGCCACAATATCTCTGCGTTTGGGCAACACGTAATGGCCTTTTGCAACAGTTGCTCGACAGCTTCGGGGCTTTTGCCCTCCTGAACTCGCTTCTCCAGAGCGACAGCTCGTAGCCAAATGGACTTCTTGCCTGGAAAAACCTTCAACGCAGCCGCATAGATAGCCTTAGAAGTCAGCAGTGCGCCACGGTTGATACTATTCTCAGCATCGTCCATCCATGTACGTTTCCGATCTTCATAATCAACCCCAACGTCCAAACTAGCATGAACAATTGCCGCACACGTTAATGGTGCGTCCGCTTGCTCACATGCTTCGGCTTCCTTTAGCCACATCTCCCGGTTCATGATCACCTGATGCTTTTGTAGCGATTTTAGTGCCAACTGGATGATTCGATCAATCATGTCTAGATTCTCTCCTTGCGCTTCTTCTAACTTGGCTGCCGTGATCCATATTGACGGCTCAGTCGGGATTGAAGCGCGTGCCTTATTCAGCGTCTTCTTGGCGTTCTCATACGTTTCGAGCCGTGCCAGCGCTAGCCACAAGTCCACTGCTTGTGGGACGCACTCAACAGCCCGACCAAGCAGAATTCGTGCACCATCAAGATCTTCCAGCTCAATCAAAGCTTTCCACAGCTTCACTGAATTAGGGATGAACTCGAGAGCGCGGCGCATCACGAGCTTCTTCAATTCATCGTCATTTTCGAGCTGCGCCGCTTGAAGCCAGATCTTGACTGACTTGGGCACATGCCGTACAGCCCTGGCTAAAATCGTCTTGGCATTTTCTGGGTTTTGTAGTCGTGCAGCTTCCAGCCAAACATCTTCCTGGGTGGAACACGACTCGCAGCCTTGTGCAATAATTTTTCTTGCCTGTACAATCTTTCCTGCCACTTCTTCCAATCTTGCTGCGGCAATCCATCCCGGTCCATGCTTAGGGTTTGTCATCGTCACCGACCTCAACAGCAGTCTCGCCTTTTTAATATCTCCAATCTCCGCATCGCTCGTGAGCTTTAAGCTGTTCAGGTCTGTAAGATACCCCTTAGGGTCCACGACAGTCTGGCCCGAGATTGAGTCTGACATCTTGTCCAGCTTGTGGGACAACTGGGCCCCTCTCGCACCCGCCAAGCCCATCACAGAGCTCGTCATGCCGTTGGGTGTGTCCATCCCATTACCTGCAGGTGTTATTGTTCCACTGACATTCGTCATTGAGTGCGCTCCATTAATTTCCAATAGACTATCTGGTACTGGCGCAAACATCTCGTTCCGCTTTTGCAATGCCGTGTTCGTCTTGTACTTAAGCGAATAATCACCAATTTCCGGAATCATTTCCCATTCTGCATCCGACATGCTCTGCAGTGAGCTTTTTAAATCAGCGAACTGGTCACTGATTTTGGGGATCGCTTTACGTGCCTTCTTGAGCTCTTCCAGCTGCTGCAGTTCCCGTCGACGTTTACGTCGTGAGTCCATACGCTCGTCCACTTGATCATAGATATCGTCTGCTTCTTTATCGTCTTGATCGTATGGTGTGTCCTGGAATAGGCCACGTGACGAATAACCCGAGAATTCGTCGTAATTGGTCTCACTGTAGTCGCCAAAGTCCTCATTCTCGTCCTTTTCACGTCCAAATCCACCCATACCAGCGGTACCAGAGCCACGTCCTGCACTTGATCCTGGTCTTGGTCCCACTCCTGGGAACTCAACGCCACATCCACGACCTGCTCCGCGACCAGCGGGTGGAAGGAATGGCGCGTCCTGCGTTCCATCCTGCGCCATAGATGCACGCGCAGGACCAATATCTGAACGTGTAGTGAAGCCCACGGCACCGCGACCCAAGCCTGGGACATAGTTAGCTGGTGCGCCCGAAGCGTACGTGTTGCGGATACGTTGACCAAGGCCGCTCATTATTATTAGGCCTTGGAAATGGTGTGTGTACGCGAACCTTTCATCAAGAATATCAACCAGGTACTACAAAAAAGTATACGCTACTGCACTAAGAAAGGATACCGAATTCACAAATATGCTACAGTTTTGGTCAGCTATGTAATGGCCCCAAATTGATCATCACTCTGCACTGCACGTTAGGTTCAACAAGAAAATCTGGCGTCCCTTCACACCCGAATCCGACTATCAAGTGATGATATCTTTGCTCCGTCCCAGTCACCGTCTACTGCTGCTGCATAGCGTACGCTCGCTGCAGACCGCAGCCGAAGCTGCTGCTAACGTGTCGTATACGCGCGGTCTGTTTTTAGGCGTGAACAACGTTGCGCGCGCTTTTCCGTATCCGAAGCTCTCGGACAGTGAGTCGGAGACGTTGCAGATGCTCGTTGAGCCTGTGAACAAGTTCTTTAGCTCAGTGGACTCCCGTACCATTGATGAGACGAAGGAGATTCCACAGCAGGTGCTGAATGACATTAAAGAGCTTGGTCTCTTTGGCTTGCAGATCCCCGAAGAGTTAGAAGGTCTCGGTCTTTCCAACACGGGCTACGCTCGTGTAATTGAGGAGATTACGGACGGCAGTGTCGCCGTAACGGTCGTGGCTCACCAGTCGATTGGGCTGAAAGGCATTCTACTTAATGGAAACGAAGCGCAAAAGGCCAAATATCTTCCAAAACTAGCAACTGGCGAGCACATTGCTGCCTTCGCACTCACAGAGCCTTCCAGCGGATCTGATGCTGCATCTATCAAGACCCGGGCTACACTGTCAGAAGATGGTAAACACTTTATTCTTAATGGAGACAAGATCTGGATCAGTAACGGTGGATGGGCAGAAATCATGACGGTATTTGCACAGACGGAAGTAGATGGCAAGGACAAAGTCACTGCTTTTATTGTCGAGCGGGCATTTGGGGGTGTCACTAGTGGTCCTCCCGAGGACAAACTTGGTATCCGTGGCTCCAATACATGCCAAGTATTTTTTGACAACTGCAAAGTGCCGATTGAGAATGTGCTGGGAGGTGGACCGGACATGAAGACGGGCGGTGAGGCTGGTGTTGGTCAGGGATTTAAAGTGGCCATGAATATCCTGAACAACGGTCGTTTTGGTCTCGGTGCTTGCGCTGGAGCATCACTCCGCCGTGTTTTGGGTACAGCAGCAGAGCATGCAAACGCGCGTAAGCAGTTTGGCGCCCCGTTAGCAAAGTTTGGCCTGATTCAAAAAAAGTTCGGTACCATGACGTTGGATGCGTATGCCATTGAATCCATGGCGTATATGACCACAGGCATGATCGACCGTGGTGACCCATCCTGTGAAATCGAGGCAGCTATGTGCAAGGTTTATGGATCGGAAGTAGCATTTACCGGCATCAATGAGTGCATTCAGGTCATGGGCGGCACTGGCTTCATGAAGGAGTGGCCCTTTGAGCGTCTTATGCGTGACTGTCGTATTCTGTCGATCTTTGAAGGCACGAACGAGATTCTCCGCATGCTCATCGCTCTCACCGGAATTCGGGTAAATTGTTTTTTTTGCATTGCTATGGTGATTACTTTGATTCACAGTGTTGTTTTGGTGTGTGTGTGCTCTAGACTGCTGGTGAGCGTCTATCAGACGTGGGAAAGCTGATGCAGAACCCGCTGTCGGATCCGTCGGGTGCGGCTAAGGAACTTGCGGACCGTATGCAGCGAAAGTTCTCACCGATCACCTTGGAGGGTGCGCACCCAAGCTTGAATGACTCGGCCGAGCTGCTACAGAGGCGCACTGCGGACTTTGGTCTGGCTGTCGAGTTCCTGCTCCGCAAGCACGGCAAAAAGATCGTTGACGAACAAATGCAGCTTGAGCGAATCGCCGACTCGGCCATCGCACTGTTCGCCATGACCGCTACGATTTCGCGCGCGAGCTCTTCGCTGAACTCGGGCATTGAGTCGGCGGAGCACGAGAAAAAGCTCACGACGCTATATTGCGACCTGACGTCCAAGAAAATTCAGACGCTACTGGACGAAATAAAAACGGCCGTTAAGCACGACAAGCAGCTGCGCGAAATCGCCAACGAGGTGCTCAAAGCCGAGAAGTATATTCCCAACCACGCCACGGGCATCAACTGCTAGACGTCACATTTCCTGAAGTCTCTGCAGCCTCAAAGTAATTGAATTGTCAAGCAGGCCCTTTTTCGCTCCAAAACGTAAGCAAAAGCTGATGTGGAGTTCCCTTTACATGTTGAAGTTTGAATTCGATCTGATTACTCTATAATACCAGAGTGATGGTCGTAGTGGTGAAACGTTGTTGTTATCTTCCACCTCATTTGCTGTTCTGCCAGCAATCGAGAAAGAAAGACCTCATGGGCTCCAAATTGTCCAGAGGCCGATCACTGACCGTCACGCAGCGTCAGAGCTCGTTGATGCGACTACATGAGCGTATACACACGCTACTGTATATGTGGATACGCTTTTGGATCTTCGCGACGAGCCTGGAGAAGCATGAGGAGTTGGTATGGCGTCTTGTACAGCAACTTAAGCACAGCGTGTACCGTACAGCAACTGAGAAGCACGCCCTTTTCCATCACCTGGTCATGACACTTGTAGAGCTCTGGCTACGAACGCTGCATGCGGTGCTAGTACCTGACGTGTTCACACGTTATGTGTGTGCAACGTTTGTGCTGCATATTGTATACGGATTACAGTCTTTTGTTCACCAAGTCTTGGGCAATACGTGTCTAAAACTTACAGCTGAAGGACGACGGACACTAAGATTAAGACATCAATTGGAGAATGCCAAGACGTTTCGGGAACGCCAGTCAATTGCTGGAGAATTGGATAAACTTGAGGGTAAAGACAAATGGCGTGAAGATCCAGTATCTGGGCTCTTTTTATATGAACGAGTGATGAATAAGACACAAGTTTATAAGAAACTAAAGCTTAAAAATGAGGTTATTGGACTCATGTTCTCGCTAAGAGCGGGGTTACTGAGGAAACATTGGGGACTGGGAAATCCTCGATTGTATTCGGTTAGTAAAGGTACGCGCTGTGCGTTTCGAGGGGCAGGGGTTCTGTGTGACTTGGACCTAATCTTTATATACTGCTGTAGTGGGAACAAAACACGTGATTGAAGAGTATTTGGACACAATCGTACAGTCGATGAACGTTGTGCTACGTGCAAAAGGAACGGACGAAGACAATGACGAGTTGTCGATTGACAACAAGCTGGCATTCTTTAGCGAGACACGTCATGCTTATGGTCGTTCGGCCTTGATGCTTTCTGGTGGTGGAGCACACGGTTTTTATCACGCTGGCGTAATCAAAGCTTTGGTCGAGAACAATCTGCTGCCGATTGTAATTGCTGGATCATCAGCAGGGTCGATTTTGGCTGGAGCTATTGGTGTCCGTAACGATGATGAAGTACTGGGCTTTTTGTCGGGAGAGTCTGTGAATCTCAGTTTTTTGGGACCAAACATTACGGAACAGGATCGAGCTGCTTACATACCGTCATTCTTGCCCCCAATTCAGATGCTGCTTCCTAAAGGAGGATTTAAGCTCGTGCGAGATGCTTTTGTCCTGCTGAATCGGTTTTTGGACAAGCGCTTTTTATTGGACACGAAAACGCTACGGGACTGTTTGCGAAGTGTAATGGGTGATTACACTTTCAGAGAGGCCTATGATAGAACAGGTCGGATTATCAACGTCACAGTGACCCCACTAAATGCCGATGACTATCCTCAGTTACTCAACTATCTCACGGCCCCAAATGTGATTATTTGGTCGGCGTCCCTAGCGTCTTGCGCGATTCCAAACGTTTTCCGTCCTGTCGAGCTTCTGGCCAAAGACGAGAAAGGTAACATTGTTCCTTACTACCGTGAGGGGCTTAAGTGGAGTGATGGTAGTGTCGAGTGCGATTTGCCTATGGAGCGACTGTCAGAGCTTTTCAACGTGAACCACTTCATCGTCAGCCAAGTCAACATTCATTACAAGATTGTGTCAGGCCATTCAGCGTTTGGAAACGAACAAACTGGTAGCCTCATGAGCTTTCTTAAGAAGCAAATGAAGGCGTACATCAAAAACATTGCCGTGTTTGGGCTGAAAACCTCTGTGCTGAAATTCCTTGGCATCGGGCTAATCCCTCTGATTACCCAAAAATACGAAGGCGATATCACCATCTGCCCCACCGACAAGGTCCCCGCCACGACATTGCTGCGAACAGTGCTGAGCAATCCATTACGTGAAACTTTTCCAGACATCTTGCTGGCTGGTGAACGGGCGTGTTGGCCAGCAGTTGCACGCATTCGTACCATGTGCCGCGTAGAGTTTGCCTTAGAACGTGCAGTGCGGTACTTGCGTGGAGAACAAGCGTTTGAAGACGAACGACGAAGCGGGCGGAAGGCAATTGGCCGTGTGCCGTCTTTTTACACCTCACCAAGCTCTATGAACCTGTCGAACTTGGATCAGTCGCCCCCTGGCCCGCGAAATTATGCCTCACCACCAACTAGCGAAGGAAAGCGCTCTCGACACCGGAGCCTTGACAATGGCGAGATTATAGATGCCGGGAGCAGCCCTGTTGCAAATCATATGCGCCGAAACAGATCCATGAACATCGGGGGGGCTGTTTTGTCAATCGACGGAGGTGCCAACGCTTCCACTGTGATCTATGAAAAAAACGCAGCTTAATTGCATTTACTACAGTTGTATAATCATTCTAATCCGTCTACCGTGTCCTGGGATCACCAGCTCCAAAAGTCAGCGCATCGAAAAAGCTTGTCACCGGTTCTGGTGCACAGAAAATCTGCCGCACATAAAAGTCTGGTAGGGTCGATATTTTCTCGTGTAGATCACCTAACTGCTCCTGCAGTATTCGCCGCTCCTCTTGCAGCGTAATTATTCTCTCCTCATCCGCTAGACGAACTACATCCGACACGCAGTCACGAAGCACTACTTCAACCTCACGACTACGCTCTAGTCGGCATAACTGCATCTGAAAGCGTTGTAGTCGTGCTTCCAAGCGTACACGCTCGCGCTCCGCAGCCTGCTTAGTATTGACATGCTGCACCGCAATGTGCTTCATTTGACGTTTCATCTCGTCGTTGTCGCCACGAAGCATCTCGTGCTCGTTTTCTAGCTGAACTCGAGCATCCAATTCAGTATCATACAATTGCTGCAGCTGCCGTTGTTCTTGGTCTAGCAGCTCTATTTCACGCTTTTGCTGCTGAACTTCATGCTCCGCCTGCTTTAAATTTTTTCGCAGCATTACTTTTTCGGCCGCCTGATCAGCAGTGCGACGAATCCAGTCCTCTCTTTCTCCCACTTGCGTTGTACGAAACGATTCCACCAGCTTCGTTAGCTCTTGCTTCGTGCTACGTGCTTCCGATTCGACCTTGGTGAGAGACTCCTCCTTATGCTCTAGTCTCAGTCGCGTTTTCTCCAAATCTTTTGTCAATCCCGTCACTGCCGCATGAAGCTGCTCTATCTCCTCGCTTAAGTTTTTACGTTTAATGTCCAATTCCGCAATCGAAGCGATTTGCTGTTGCGACAAGTACTGCATCTCTGAAATACGTACAGTCTGCGAGGCAATCTTATCTTTCAGATACTTTTTTGTTTCCAGAAGCTGTTGTACCTCCATAGTTTTCTCATGCAGCCGTCGCTTCCACTCCATGTTATCGTTCGCATGTTGGAGTTCAAGTTTCTCTCGTGAATAATTCCACTTGGCTGTCTCCTGTGCTTGATTGTTAGTCATACGTTGAAATAATGCTTCAAAGAACTCGAGAAAGTCGACACGCAGAAACTGATAAAACACTTTCTTCTTCGCTGGACCGCGAGCTCTTTGTTTGTAAACTTTTTCCAGCACGCTCATTGTAGCCTGAAAGGCCTCTTCTTTGTTTGCAGCAGCGTCCCATGTGCCAGCAGCCAAAGGGCGAGTCAAAAACTTTGCGCGCAGCTTGGCTAGCACTTTCGCACAGAATTTGCTGGAGCGTCTTTGAAGTTGCGCGATTAATGCTGTGCGCTGGACCTGCATATGCTGTTTCAGATTCTGGAAGCACACCGTGCGCGGCGTGCCCTCGATCGATCGAGCTTTAAACAGCGACAGCGCTTCCTCCTGAGCGTTCTTGTAAGTTGCTTCAAACTCTGTTTGGGACAAAATCTTCGTTCTACCCTCAGCATCATCGCTACCAGTACCTCCTTCCACTTTGTCTGTGTCCTCAGTTTTTCTGTCATCGTTTGCCTTTTTGGACGGCTTCTTGCCAGTGACGGCCTCCATTAGCGTATCATATAAATCGATAGAAGCAGCAAGTGCGGCTTGGCAGGTGGCGTCCGAAACGTACTCCCAGGCTGTTTTAATATCCGGAACAGCTCCACTGTTCATCGTGCCTGTGTAGCAACGCGCCAACTGTGCTACTTGAGGGCCATGCAAAACCTTGCCCAGAAGCTCCTTGGCTACCGCAGACGAAAGCAAGCGACGTCGTACCGCGGACATTTGCTCCACAAACTCCGATCGCAGTTCAGCATCTGATAGATCTGCTGCGCGGCGGAGATCACGCTCATTGGTCACTGGTCGAACTAGGGTCATACATTCTCTACGACCAAACAAAACACGAATTGACGCACGAGTACGATTCCGCTCTTCTTGGCGCAACCTCGTGCTCTCAGAAGCTGTAGCATTAACGACTCGTGCATCCAAAGCCTTCTCAAGATACTGATTGGCAGTCAGAGCGCTGTCACCTATCTGCATGTCAAGCAGGAAGTCACGGAGAAGCCATACGAATGGCGGGAAATGCTGTGCCAATGCTCGCGATTCCTTTAGTTTGTCACCGCTCAGTACCGCTTCTTCTGAGCTCGCACCACCACTATCAACAGTGCTAGTCACAGCCGACACATTGTAAGGATGTGTACTGACACAAACAAGCTTCGTTAGCTCCGAAACAAGGTACAGACGATCAATGGCACCCTCATCGATCACACCCATCGTGTTATACACAAAGAGCGAGCTTAGTAGCAGTCCCAATGAGAAAATCTTGGCGTCGTAACTCTCATCATTATCCGTAGACGCCATACCCTCGGTATCCAGAAACAGCACGAGTTGACCAGCCGGATTGCGTACCGGAGGCTGTGGTGCCCACAACCAGATGCCTCTGGTGCAAGACTCAGTTGTCGGTCCCACACAAAAGCCATTATCATTAGAGCTGGTGATGTCATTGGTCACTAAGTTGCCATTATTACCGGTCCATGGCAAGTTGTCGCAATGAGACGCGAGTTGGTTGAGGAAAAAACTCTTGCCTGTTCTAATTACCACATCCACGATGATTACCACACCTGTTAAGTAAATGATAGTACAGGTACAGTCTCCTCTCATAATGTCAATAAGTCCCACCGATACTGTCCTGCCAAGCAAATAGTTGCTACAGGCTCATTTAAGCTCTCCAAAAGCCTGGGTACACCGTCATATTAGTGACTCGAAGAAATAAGCAAGAAAATAATGTGCAATAGATGGAGAATATACTGTAGATGTTTATACACGCACCTGATACCTTCTTCCGTCACGTGCAGGCCGTCAGCGCCATCTCCAATGAGGCACACGGGCGTCATCGTTGGAGCAACTTTAAATTTGACTTTATCATGCGAGAATGTGCTATTTTGTGTACGCGACACTTCTTGCGACAATCCAATGAATTGCGATCTTAAAGCGACGCAACCATTTACGTCAAGTCATGGCAGTGGCAGATAGACGCTGGTACCGTAGTAGCGGTAAGAGAACTAAACCTAGGCATACGGCACCGGATCTGAGACGCAAGACGCAGAACTACTGTTAAAAAGAAGCGGTAACCGCCGGAAAACCGTACTTTCGGCCAATCATCTCAGAAATCGTTACAAGCGTCACCTTCGCGTCCTCGGTTACAGCAGTTCCATGTTTGGATGGTAGCGTATTTGGACGGAGACGACTGGTAAGGAAAGAGACAAACGCATTGCTAGGAAAAACGTATAGACAATGGCACTTGTACATTTTCACGGCATCTTTCTAATCTGACAGGTTATGTGAGTCCAACGGGTAGAGCCCACCACTAAAGCCTAAGACCAGGAACCGGTCGCGAAAAGGCCGGCATTCGGGAAAACAAAGGCCGAGAAATCAAGAAAGAGGCGAAGAAAAGATTACGGAACAAGAATGGTAGACCTATTGACGGAGCGAATGACCAAGTTAGAGATCCGCAAAGCCCAAGGATCAAGACTATCCAGTGTTTTCAGGTATTCAATAGGCCAGGAGCAAGCCATGGATCGGCTTGCTTTGAACATGATACCACGATTTTATTAATCGCATTACTGTGAGGTGTCTGGCGTTAGAACTCGATCACCGAATACGTCAGTATGGACATAGGCAGGGCGGCAGACAACGTAGAGATGGCAAATGTGCCGCAGCATGTACAGGAGATGCGCTCGCTGTCGGCATCCATTACTGTACGTCCAATACCGGAATTCATCAAGGTGCCCACGTTCATGAATGGACTGCAGCACGGCCAATCGCGACAGGCCCTTTACCAAAAGGTGCCGTCGGCGATGAAAGAGGCAATCGAAATTGCCTTGGTTGAGGAGCAATTCTACAACATTGCCTTGCGAAAGCTTGGTACAAGCCGTCGATCGTAAGGGCGGATGTCACTGCAATGAGTTGGGCAGTGCAGACGTTGTCTGCTATAAATGCGGCAAGCGCGGCCATATGATGGCTTGCTGATATGCCAAAGTAGACGCTGATACTAAAACGCTCAGCAAAAAGACTTCCTACCCCTTCAAGTAGAAAGTCTTCTTGGTAAGAGTGATGCAAAAAATCGGCGTGCACGATGCACGGGGTCAGCATCGACCACTCATAAGTCGGGAAATGTGAAAGCGCTGTAAGGGCGAGATGACCTACTGACGCTGACTCTGAAGCTACCCTATGTTTGAGTTATCAAACAAATGGGTTGCATAGTCTCTGAGGTTCCAAAAGGTCGAAACTCAACCCTGCTGATCTATAGCGCTCAAATACGAGGCTATGATCAGGTGATGACCCTTCTCGTTGATTCGGGTGCATCACAGAATTTTGCGAAACCCACAGCCTTTAAAAGGGAGTCCAACGAGTTATGAGTCGGTTTGCCAGGATGGCAAGCAAGTAGAGGCGACCGTTCGACTAGCAAGCGGCGCGCTCGTGAAATCGGAGGGAGTTCAAGTTGAACTCACCCTCAGCTTTAGTGACTTCTCATGTACAGAGAAGCTCACGGTGCTAGGTATAGAGAGTCCGTATGACCTCATCCTAGGCATGCCTTAGTTGGCCAAACACCAACCAACGTACACGCATAGCCGCTTACTCTTCGCAGGTCATCGAAAAGATGTGCTCCTGCGAGAGACCTATATGACTGATGCTGTATCAAACACAGTGGACGGTGAGCTGACGGTGAGTCATACGGCACCGAGTACTACCCAGCTCGTTGAGCCTGGTGTTAGTTGTAAGTGTCCCGACAGGAAGTCAGATGACACAAGGTCCTACCCACTGCTGTAGTGGATAGAACAAGTAGTCATGCGCTCAATGGTCCTGTACAGACCCAAAGCCTGTAGCAGTTAATACGGGCTGACAAGAAGTCAAGCGCTGCACAGAGCTTAGAGTCTGGAACGGATGGAAGGGGTACGTTAGCTGCGATAGCAACGGCACTCAAAGAGAGCGAGCTATGGATCAATCCCGATCGAAGAAGACGGATCTACGAACGAGATGTCCGAGACCGTTGAAGACAAGATGCCGAAGGCATCCTCAATTGAGGTGCTCCAGCATGTCTTGGGATCTGCTGAGAAGATAGTGAATCTCTCGGAGATGACGTGAGATCTGTTTCTGTCCGAACTAAAGGAAGGGAAGATCCACAAAATAGTCGCACGTTCAAGCATAGAGCTTGGTGGACTGTTGCTCATCGTCCACGATGAACGAGAGCGTCTTGGAGACCGACAAGAATAAATGGCTTGCTGCTCATGACTGGGAAGACTTGAAAGACAGTCTGCTCTACGACGTTCTGTGGAAACGTCGTGATGTGTTTCAAGCAGTGATGCCGAGCCGCCGACCAGCCGATATGAGCATCAAGCACGAAATTGACCTGGAACCTGGCACCAAGTATTGTGTGATTAGAAAATGGCCGTTGCCGAAGGAGCAAGTCAATTAGATCGATGAGGTCTTCAACAAGTGAGCTAACGCGGGATATGTACGTGAGAGCAAGTCGATCTTCTGTGTGCGTAAAGCCACAGGTGATGGTGCGTGGTTCACGCTTATACAAGCTGAGCACGGCCACATTCCGGCGTAAACGTCGATCCCGCGTCCTGTTGCACTCAATGAAAGAGTCAGCAACCTTCTTAGTGTTGGACCTGAAGGATGGCGCTATTATCAGGTTTTCATGAGAGAGACCGATGTAGCCAAAACGGCAGTAAACATCCCAAGCGTGAGGAAGCGCTCTTATTTATAACGTAAATATAACTCGGTTTATTTTTGGTTTTTGGTTATAATTCGCAGTAAGTGCGAATATGTTCCCTAGCTCATGGGAACCACTCAAATATAGACCTATTTATTATTGGCTAATTATTGGGTCTGGCACCCCAATAATAAACCAATAATAAATAGACGTGCAGTATCCGCTAATCGGATACTGCCTACCTACTTATGTAATCATGTATTAAAACCTATATCGGCTAATGTAATAGGTTGCCCCACTACATGTGATGTCACAAGGTTTGAAAAGCGCGCCGGCGACATTCAATCGAGTGGTGGCTCACGTGATGCGTCAGCACCGTGCCTACGCGCCCCACCACTTATACGATGTATTTGCTCATAGTAGGACCAAGGACGGGCTGAGCGAAATCGAGTCTCTCAAGCGCCATTTGGACGCTGTGCTGAAGACAATGGGTGGCACCCCAATTGTACGTTAGCTTGCAATGTAATCAATTTGTTTTATAATTATTTATTTGATTTTCTAATCTATTACGAAAGTTCCGTCTCTTACACTTAATGTCAATGGTCTTAAAACCATTCTTATTTCACTTTATTATATTATTGTTTCTATTCTATTTTCCATATTTTTTTTAGATAATAAATTTTTAATTTTCAATAATAATTTAATTCCTTACTTAGATAGATTAACTAAATTTTTATTTAATTTGTTTAAAGCTGATAAAACACAATTTTTATCAGCTTTAAATAAATATTTTGATAATTCTAATATTGAATTATTAAAAAATCTGTGTTATATAAACAAAAACCGCCTCCTAAAAAGCTTAATAAAATTAAAAAATATATTAAATTTTTTAATGTTAAGTAATCAGATAAATTTATTTGTTGATTTTAAATTTCTAAATTTTCTACTTTTTCCAATGATTAAAGTATTTTTTCTTAATTTGTTAATAATGATTCATAATTATTTTCAAGACTTATAAATTCTCTTATTGGTAATTTTATATATTTTAATATGTCCATAAACTTATAGTTTTTTTAACAATGATATTTTTGTCATATGTATTAGCTGTATAGAATCAATGACAAAAGATTAAGATTGTCGACATGAATAAAATTTTGTTTTAACATTGATTGACAAGATTTATCTTTGTTATAGTGAATTAAATCAATTAGATTTGCTAATTTTATTGAATTTCATTTTTCAATCATTTTGAGGATAGATTATAGGTAAATTGGTGATATGGATATAGCTTTTATAATTTTGTAATAGATATTTTTTCGTAAATGAAATCATCCTTTTTTGTATATGAATTTTAATTTCTTAAAAGAATTGCTGTCAATGGGAATATGTTATACGTATATATTTATATTTAATATTTTTGTTTTTTATAGCTTGCATAATTATATTTTAATTTTTCATCGGGGTCCCCGAGATACCTGTACTGGGTTGCATTGTCGGTACACACCGTGTACGAGCAGATTCGGAAAAGGTAAAAGCTGTAAAGGAATGGTCAGTCCCACGACATGTGAAGGATCTGCGTCAATTCCTTGGGTTTGCTTATTGCTTGCATAAGTACAGCAAGAATCATGCGGAGCGGACTAAGCTATGGTCTGACTTCCTTAAAAGAATGCAGAATGGACTTGGTCGAAGAAACAAGTCGATGCGTTCACATCAGTAAAGCAATCTCTTGTAGAGGCATTAGTCATGGCATTGCCAGACGCGGGAAAGCTCCAAGCGTCGTCTGCATTGCAAGCAATTTTGTAATCGACAGCGCGCTAATGCAGAAGGATGACGACGGCATTGACCATGTCATCTCGTACCACTCCCGGCTTTTGAAAGCTACGGAACTGAATTACCCTGTACATGACAAGGAGCTACTCTCGACTAAGTATGCTCTTGTCAAGTTTCGAGTGCACCGAACCGTTTGTGGTTTACATGGATTACGCCTAGCTGCGGACCGCAATAAACTCACCGCACCTCTCACCAAGAATGGCGAGGTGGCTTACATTCTTCTCCAAATTTGTTTGTATGTGAAGACAAGCCGAGTAAGATGAATGTCTTGGCTGATGCGTTATCGCGCAGACCAGACTTTCAGGCAAGACACCAGGAAAGTGTATCTCGTGCTAAGGCACAAGTTGAGTCAACACTGACAGCCATATAAGTCTACCATGTGACGAGCTCTATGACCTCCAAGATAAAGGAGAGCTACAGTCAGGATAAAAATTGTCGCCTGCTGTTGGATCACTTGTGTGGTCGCAAGTTTTACCCTTCCGTCGCATCTGAAAGGAAAGCTAAGTCGCTTTAGCTACAGCGATGGCCCATTATGGCATCAGCTGTCAGCTTGTGATCCCTTGTGAATCTATGCCCCCATGACACAGATCTCAAGCTGACGATTCTTCACGAACTCCATGATGCACCATCGAGTAGATATCTGGGCCGTGCAAAGACATTCTTATGAGTGTCAACAAAAATTTATTGGCCCCATCTATATCGATGGGTGGCCAACTATGTTCGATCCTGCGGACAGTGTCAACGCGTTTAGCCTGCACTGTCTAGCAGTGCGCCATTGAAGCCACTGCCTATACCAACTGATTGTTGGCATCTTTGGTTAGTTTGGACGTCATGTTTGGCATGCCGCCTGATCACAAGGGTAAGGCGGAGCTCGTTGTCGTGTAGACAGACTGAGCAAGATGGCGCATTTAGCACCATGTAGCACCAAGATCTAGGCAAGGAGACAGCTCTCTTGTTCCTATCGACTACACGGGATGTTCGAGTCCATAGTATCGGACCGAGATCTACGTTTTGCGTCAATTTTTGGCTTCATGTGCTTGAATCGCTGGTAGCATACTTCACATGTCAACAGCCAATTCTCCACAAACCAATGACCAGACGGAACGAGCCAATCGAGCCATGGCAGACGCATCACGCACGGTAGCGACTCCTCAGGAATGGATCAAGCAACTGCCATTCGTGGAGATCGCTGTCAATAGCAGTGTTCATGTCAGTACGAGTGAGGCACCGTTTTATATGAATGGACTGCGCCATCCTCGGTCGCCAATCTCGTTTGGGCGCAGCCCAAGTCTTAGTGACGAAAGCCCCTCACTACGCTCGAAGCGAATGCAAAAGAGGGCCTAAGTTTCACCGAAGTGACAATGACCCACGAGGGGCATCAATCTACGGCAGAAAATAGCCATCGTGACCCTGCCGGGTGTAGCAGCAGTCACGACACCGTGCGGAGCCATGGCAAGAATGACTTGTGTTGCTTGATGACAAGGATATATCGTTATCTGCAGCGCCGACCTCTTGGTAGTGTCATTGGCGAGCTGGATGCTAAAAGCGTGAGCGAGGATCAACGCTTTGTGGATGAGCGATTAGCCATCACACAAAAGTCCGTGACGCTATGGCAAGCGCACAGGACAAGCAAAAACAATACGCAGACCATCATGGTCGCAAAAACAATAAGCGCTATAGTGTGGAGGATCAAATCTTATTAGGTACTGCTACCCTAACTAAAGATGCAGTCAACGTACTACTACTAAACTGCTGTCTCGATTCTTTTGGCCATTTATGGTGGTCGAGAAGGTTGAAGACCTGAACTATAGGTCTACAATCTACAAGAGATCACATATCCGCATCGGTGTACGTGATCGATGGTGACGTCGACAGTGAATCAAGCGTCGTTGCCGCGTTGGCGACGGGGAAGACGAATATCCTTCAGGCGTTGAGCGACTTTCGTTTGCAAGAGACTTTGAGAGCGAGGAGGACCTCGCGTTTACCGCGAGTCTTTTGTCAACAAACAGTCAAAAGGTCCGGACGAAGTTCCAGCCGGTCATAGCCCTGGCGCGCACCAACATCGCGGAGATCCGCATACAGTCGCGAGACTTGACTTTTGAGATCCACAATCCGTCTGCCAACAGCAGCACTCTATGCCTGCGTCTGGACGGACGTAGGGTAGGCAGCCAAGAGTAGGTGGGCGTAATCATTGCTCCTATCTGATGCCACCTGCATCGGTGGATGCGGGTGGGAAGCAACGCTTCCTTGCTGGAAGGTTGATGGCCCACCGCTTTGAGAAACAGAAGTTTCAGATCCTCGTCGGATGAAGAGGACATCCACAGAATTTTGACTCTTGGGAGCCGGTTGGCGCGCTGCGCGTCGACATACCGGGGCTGGTGTCCGCTTTTATGAGCAGATGAACCAGCTACAGCCACTCCGTTAGGTCCAGATGGACTAGCGGGGGTGGCGAGCGAGAAGGAGCAGGGGATACTGGACCACCCATGGCTTCTCTCGCACGTACTACAGCAAAGTTAATTCGCTGCGATCGTTGTTTTGCTGCATCTGAATGCGGCTTAACATGGCGCAGAAATTCTGCTACGTATTGATTGTTTGTTTTGTTAGAACGCAACACGACCTAAATAGGGAAAATACGACCAAGTATTTTCCCCTGGTGTTTCCATGAATGAAAGACGCTGTAATATGTACTAGCGTCGATAGTGACACGCTAAGAGCGGTGCACTAGTATTATCTGAATCTGATCGAGCGATGTAGCGATCTTGATCTAGTATGGATTGCGGAAACCCTAACCACTCTGAACCCATAGGATTTGACGGATGATCAATGGTAGAAAGAGATCCGATCATTGGCGTGCTGTGCCGGTTGTAGGAAAAGGATCAGACTGTTGGTGTGTCCTGACAGTTATAGGCGGAAAGTATGTGTGGGCTTAGCCGGTGCGTAATCAACTTTCATATCAACAAATCTGAGCACAAGTGGTGCTTTCATGACGGTTCTACTTGGTTCAAATGCAGGCATTGAGTGTTGACATCTCATGCTTTGATCTCACTTGCGCTTCAGTTGTGGGCTTAGCTAGCGCGTAGCAACCTTTCAAGCAGTGCGGGCCCTTGGAATGCATCAGTCTGTAGTTGTCGAAGGAGCTCTGCTGTTCCCATCAAGTCCTCTCAGCAGCCTCCAACGCAGCAGTTTCTGTCGCATCAACCACGCGACCACGAGCGGTCTCGGCCATCTCACGAGCATCAAACAGACCGTTTTTCGGTTTCTCAGCCTCGACACGATGAAAGTGCAGCTCATCGGTTGGCGACCAGGCGCGCGAGTATGGGAATCGACAGACGTCAACGGAGCCCGTCGCGATGCTCCTCCTTCTTGGTCGATCCATCGGATGCGCGACGCTGGATTGTCGATCGTATTGTATCACGATGGTTGTAAGTCGCATGTCAAGTAGCGACTCGGCGCTCACGAAGAATCAAGTCGAAAAATATTATAAGGTTCGCTGATACATGGGAGCCGCGAAGTATGCTGGGTGTAGATGCTCCAGACGTGATTGCCAATCACAAATCCAAGAAGGGGCTGGCGATCGCGACTGACATTGTCGCTACCGCCTACAATCTCCTGAGTATAGACGCTCGCGGGCAGCTCAACGCGATAACGAGCACTAGAGCGACTCCGATATTTACTACGATGCCCGCGAGAATATGAACTGTATGGGTACCAATTTCGACTGCATGATTGACCGCGGCAAACGTAAGGACGACCTCGCATTCTGCAAAATTCCGACACGCACAGCTCCGAGAAGCTCCTCTCTTAGCGGGCAATCCATCTCTCCATGTATCAAGGTACTCTCCATGCGCACACCGGTCATCTCATTCCTCTGAAATGGACGCGGATCATCAATGTGGTGGAGCGGGGTTTACAAAATTGCTGATGTAATTCCGACTCTCCACTGGCTCCCGGACGACCAAATAATGGAGGGGGACTCCGATTATGTGTATATGACCTTCCTCGCGTTGTGTCACTTGTCGGTTGGGCGGGTTGTACTCTTCTCGGTGGATTTGAGTCGATGTTGATTCTAATTGTGTTTGGGCTAGGTGAAAGTGGCAACTGTGTGGAAATTTTCACAGGATCAACCGAGTACTAGTTGTGATCTTCCCAATCGATCATTTTTGTCAAATAAGGTAAGGCTTGAATCTTCTAATTACTTGAGCAGAACCTTCTGACCACTTGAGCAGAACCTTCTTACCATTTGATCCTTCCTGCACCTGTCTGCACTTGTCCCTTGCTTGTATGCTACGTCCGACCGCAGTTGTCTTGAGTTTATTGTCTCAAAAGATCTGGTAATCCGTGGCCAAACAATCTAGGAATACGACTTGCGTGGCGTGTTGGCTTCCTTGATACGTCGAGTGGCCAAAGAATCCAGCCTGGAAGGGAAGTCGACACGTGTCTTTTCAAGCAAATTGAGCTTTGTTTAGTGTTAACGCCCAAAACCCAAACCTACGATTATGACTATATATATCATAGGATCGGCTGCCAGCTCGAATATCGTCCTCTTTATTACGTGGTCCACACTAAGATCAAGTCAACAATATCGTGTTGTGTGGTCTACATTTGGATCGCGGATCGCTTGGATGCGAACTGTGAATCGCGGATCGCTTGGATGCGAACTGTGAATCGCGGATCGCTTGGATGCGAACTGTGAATCGCGGATCGCTGGATCGCGTGTCACTGCATCATGGACTGTGGATCGCGGATCACCATATCGGACCGTGGATTGCGGATCACTGGATCGTGTAAAGCTGGATCGCGTGTGCGGCTCACATCGGAATCGCGAATGCGGATCGTTAAATTGTCCGGATCGTGAATCGCTGGATTGCGGATCGCCAGATCGCGTCGTGTGGTCCACACATATCATATAGCCCGCTCATCCGAGTACCAACCCATATGGCCCGGCTCGACGGTAGCGAAAAAGCGTTTGCAAACCAATCAATCGCTTTGCATTCTTTCCTTCAGTGCTCACACGATCTTTCCTTTTCATCCTAGCGCAGCTTCGATCTCCTCTTCACCTTGCGCAGTTTACTTTTCATCTACTGAATTGCTACCGTGAGACTTGTCTTCAGAAGACGCGTTTACTACGTTGGGAGCATCTCAACGTCGTTAATGGCCTAAATATCCCTTTTTTGCGCAATCCCTCAATTACGTAATTCACACAAAATAACCAAGTGGCATTGTAACCGCAATCCAAGTCGAGACGCCATGAGAAAGACACGTATGTCCATCGACGACATCCATGCGATGGTCGGGAGTGTTCGTGCTAATGTGGTGAACATGTTTGTGACCAATATATACGACATACAAGGACAAGGCGAAAGTGGCAATGCTAAAATCTACATTCTTAAGCTACACCAGCCTCCATTCCCTAAGCGTTTCTTGCTGCTTGAATCAGGCGTCCGCTTCCACACAAGTCAGTACGCACGTGAAGCCAAGGC
The DNA here is from genome assembly GCA_011800735.1 of Peronospora destructor. NCBI lineage: Eukaryota > Oomycota > Peronosporomycetes > Peronosporales > Peronosporaceae > Peronospora > Peronospora destructor. The sequence continues at coordinate 306,383 of WBRY01000029.1, read as the reverse complement.
TTCTAATGTACTACCCAGTCAATTTACAATGAAGCTACGCAAACACTTGCGAGGCAAGAGGCTGTCGGCTCTGACGCAGTTGGAAGGAGATCGTGTCGTGGACTTGACGTTCGGCCAGAGCCCACTAAAGTGTCATTTGATCCTGGAACTTTATGCTTTGGGCAATATCATCCTTACGGATGGGGATTACCGTATTTTATCGTTGCTACGCACACATCGCTTTGACGAGAACGTCAAGATGGCGGTCAAACAGGAGTATCCAGTACAACTGCTGGGTGATCAGGAGAAACAGCACGAGATACAGACTACTGCACAGCTTGTGGAGTTTGTCAACAGACGGTTTGAAGAGCAGAAGGCAAAGAAAGTTGCTGCGGTGTCCACTCCAGACAAGACGAAAAAGAAGAAGGAAAAGGCGCAGACGATTAAGCAAATGCTGCTCGTAAAAGAGTCGACGTTTGGTGGCTTGGGTCCTGTTATCATTGAACACTGTCTTGTGCGTGCGGATATCTTACCCACGATGAAGATCACGAATGCTGCGGAGTTTACAGCACTAGGTGAAAACAAGCTGACTGCATTGTTGGCTGAGATCCAAGAGGGGTGGAAGTTACTAAAAAGACTCCAGGATGAACAGACGTCTGTAAATGGCGCAGTTCCTGTCCAAAATGACGAGGGAATTACTGATACTGGAGATGACAATCATGATGATAGTGTTCGTTCCATTGCTATGAAGGATACCTCCGCTGTTACACAAAAGCGCGGATTCATCATCCTAAAGGATTCAGCAGATGAGCGTGCCCCAGAGCAGTTTGAGGAGTTTACACCATTTCTGTACGCTCAGCATTTGCACAAGAAAGTCAAGAGCTTTGACACGTTTGACGAGGCTGTGGATGAGTATTTTTCGCGCTCCGAGGCGGAGACAGCAGAGGTGGCAAAGCAAAGTGCTCAGCTTGCGGCGGAAAGCAAGCTTGCTAAGCTAAAGAAGAACCAGCAGCAACAGCTTGCTCAGCTGCGTGATGTTCAAGAGCAGAGTTTTCAGCACGCCCAGCTGCTTGAAGCCAATCAGCAGGAGGTAGAGAATGTTCTCCTTGTTATTCGCAGCGCGTTGGCCAGTGGCATGGATTGGCGCGGCTTGGAAGAGCTTGTGCGCTACGAGCAGAAGAATGGCAACCCCGTCGCAAGTCTCATTCACCAACTGGATCTTGAGCATAATCGTGTGTCACTCTTGCTCTGCGACGAAGATGTGGGTGACGAGGGCGAACACGGAGGTGATGGTACTGGTGAGGAAGACAAGGCGGCGCACGTTATCTGGATCGATTTGTCGCTATCGGCGCTTGCCAATGCACGTGAAATCTATACGAAGAAGAAAAAGGCCGGTGCAAAGGCGGAGAAGGCCACCGAAGCGACCGATAAGGCAATTGCGCTAGCGGAAAAGAACACTAAGAAAACACTGGAAAAGCAGCAAACAAAGCGCAACGTGATTTACCAGCGACGTAAAACGCTCTGGTTTGAGAAGTTTCATTGGTTCCTTACCAATGAAAAATACCTGGTAGTCGCAGGAAAAGATGCTCACCAGAACGAGCTACTGGTCAAGCGCTATCTACGCAAAGGTGACGTATACGTCCACGCCGATCTCCACGGTGCTGCCACGTGCATTGTGCGTAATCATGCTGTTGCGAAGGATGAAAAGACCCAGGAGCTACCCCGTATTCCTGTGGCCACGCTTGAGCAGGCAGGGTGCATGAGTGTGTGCCGCAGCAACGCCTGGACTAGTCAGGTGATTGCGGGGGCCTACTGGGTGCAAGCAGGTCAGGTCTCGAAAACGGCACCAGCAGGCACGTACCTTACGACAGGTAGTTTTATGATCCGTGGCAAAAAGAACTTCATCCAGCCGTCTCGCCTTGAAATGGGTTTGGCGATTCTCTTTCGCATTGACGAAAGCTGTATAAGCAGCAATCATGCTCGCCAGAGTGAAGAAAGAGTACGCCAGGTAGCAGATGATTCCGATGATGAGGAAGCCGTGGAAGAAACCCAGTGTGTGTTTCCAGTAGGAAAAGCACAACCGCATACTGAGGAAATGGACTCTTCAAAAAAGAAGACGGATACAAATTTGTCTACTGCTCACAATTCTCAAGGTACTGCGGAGGCAGTGGTTACAGTGCAAGAGAGCGGGCACGATGATGGAGTGTTTGAGACAGGCTCGTCCGCGCAGCAGTCTCATCGCGATAGCAAAAAGCGTTTGTCGGCTAAAGAGCGCCGTGATTTGAAGAAAGGAAAAGTGCCAACTGTCAAAGACTCCGTTGCTGAGCAGCCTTTTGGACAAGCACAGGAAAAAGATGTTGGTGAGGGAAAAGACAAGAGTGCTGTTCAAACGCTGCAGCAAAAAAAAAAACGCTCGTGGTAAGAAGGGCAAGATGAAAAAGATGAAGAAAAAGTATGTCGACCAAGACGACGAGGATCGTCGGCTGCGAATGAAGGCACTGGGTCACGTTGTTGAGGATGAAGGACAGGAATACGAGGAGCAGAGTAAGGAACACGTTTCGGCTGAACAATCAGGAAATGAGGATGACGAAACCGCTTCTGTTACCACTACGAAGACGGAGGCAAGTGAAGAATATTTTCGTCAGCAGCGCGAGAAAAAGGAAAAGTTTCTGGAAGAGCAGGAGGACGAGGCTGAAGGTATTGATTTTTTTGATGCGTTTATAGGCGAGCCGTTGCCGAATGACATTGTGCTGTTCGCAATGCCCATGTGTGCTCCATATGCCTCGCTCACAAAATACAAGTACAAAGTGAAGCTCACACCTGGCAGTCAAAAGAAGGGCAAGGCGGCCAAGCAGGCAATGGAGCACTTCTTCGCATCCAATTTAAAGGATGAGAAGGACGCTAACGAGACGAAGATGCACAGCGAAGTATACGACGAGGTCCAGCTGGACGTGAATCCAATTGCGGCACAGCGCGAGCTCATGCGGTGTATTACGGAGAACGAACTGGTGAGCTGTATGGTCGGCCCCGTTAAGGTCTCGGCGCCAGGACTGTACGGCCCAAATGCCGGCGGCAAAAAGGGCAAACGCCCGTCCGGCAAGCCGAAGAAAAGAAGCAAAAAGTAAAAAGGTTATACTCCTTGCAACAACTGTACATCCCTGAAAGTTAGCGCCATTACTGCAAGCCTCGCGAATTGAGCGAGCAGAAGCGCAACGGCTTTCAATCTCTAGCATAAACATTACCTCGTCCAACCTCTTTCTCTTACGCGTCTTTTGGCCTCTGCACTCGGACAAGTAATGCTGACAAGATCCGTAAGTAGATTGATTGAGGACCGGCATTCAGGCGCAGGTAACAGTTTAAAACTCTTGCTGGCTCTTCCCAAGATGACGTCTTGCAGAACATCGAGTAGATAGCCCTCATTTTCTCCAACCTGCTCATTTGCAATCTTGTTTTATCCATGTAAGCAGCGGTGCTTGCACTCGTCAAACTAAATCACGTTCGTCACTTTCGATGGTTTTCATCTACTCAATGATATTAATGTCCTGATCATTTTGCTCGTCATCTTCACTTGCTGCACTTATCCCTGTCATCAAAGGTAAGACAATCTCGCCCTTAGCGTCCTCCGTCAAGCCAGCAACAGAGTTCACTGGATCATTCATCCCATGACCAATGTGCCCGAAACTATTTAACACGAGCTGGTGAATCTACAACAGCAAAGACCAAACACGGCGCTTGTATTCACAGCGCACCTGCAACTACATGGATTTCCATGAAGCCTAACACCCTCCATCAGCGACAAGCACGCTTTCCCGGCTACAATGTCTGCGGTTTCTAGGAACAGGCGCTCGATATCAGCCCAAGTCCTCGTGTTGCCCGGTGCAGGCCAGATGCCTAGTTCTCCTTGCATCCCGGAAGTACAGATTACACTGACGGGTAGATACCCTATAGCATACGGATGGGTATGCTATAGGGTAGCTACCCGTCAGTGTAATCTCGAACGTAAAAGTGCGTTCGTGCTCCCAGCACTGCGACATCGGGAAGTGGTTGCCGTCTTGTGAGCCGTCTCGGTGTTGGAGCCGCCGTAAGTGCTGAATGTAGCTGTTGTTTGGCGCAATGGAACAGCTGGCGTTGCCTGGCAAAGAATATGATGGATACCTTGCTCCGTCTGCGTGACCACGCTATGGATGCAGCGGAACATGAGCATATATAAGCAGGAAGTGCTTGAATGTAAGTAACCTTTGGGTTATTAATGTTCACGTATACTTACTCAGTCATTAGTTTAGCTGTTAGAGTTTACAAGGTTTTAACGGCTGAAAAGAAAGTATAAACAAAAAACCAAAGTCACCGCCTATGTCTTTTTTATCCCTACTCACCACAGCATTCTGATTCAAATCCGTTCCCTGCTACTTCTTTGAAATAACCCCAACCTTGGTGGCTGTAAGGCAGTCACGTGTGCCCTAGCCGCAGCACAAAATGAGTAAAAGCAGTTACCGTTAAGACCAAAAAACGAGCTACAGACTGATTGAAATCCTTCAGTATTGAATAGTACAGCAAGATGCAGCAAGTGAAGCTGCGTGCGTTTCAGCGTGACATTCTCGAGCTTGCTCGTGAAAAGAATGTAGTAATGGTTGGTGAAACTGGTATTGGCAAGACATTCGTAGCTATTGCGTTACTGAGTGAACAAGACTATTCAGGGGAGAAACGTGCTTTCTTTATGGCCCCCACTTGTCAATTGGTGGTACAGATCACGGCCAAGATCCGCCAGACCAGCACTCTGCATGTCAATGCGTATTGTGGTCGTACTGCAGATCTATGGGACGCCGCCCAATGGAAACGCGAGCTGAAACTCACACGCGTGTTCGTGTGCACGCCCGAGATCGTGCTCAACATGTTACTTAAGGGTTACGTTTCCCTCAGTCGCATGAATCTGCTGGTGTTTGACGAATGTCATCACGTAATCAAGCGTCATCCATACGCACAAGTCATTAAGATGCTCAATCAGGAAGAACCAAAGATTATGCCACGGATCTTTGGCACGACAGCGTGTCCAACGCGTCACTGCGCCGAAAAACTTCATGCAGAAATGAAGAAAGTGGAGTTGGACAAGACGCAGATTGCAGATTTTGCAGCATCAGCACCAATGTTGTATGAGACGTACTCTGTGCAAAAGCCATGGAAAGTGAAGGGGCAAGAGGATAATGCTGATGTGGACGAGTGTGTAGACGAGGTGTGGGTCTTTAAGTACATGGAAAAGGAGCTGGCAGAAGTCAAAGCAGTTGAAGTGATGGAGAAGCTCGTGAAGAAGGGGAAGAGTGATGCAGCAACGGATCCAGCCAAGTTGGAAAAAAGTAGGAAAAGGTTTATGCAAAATTGTATTACAATTTACAAGAATCTGGGCCCGTGGTGCTACTACCGCTTTGCAGAGCTAGAGATTCATCGACTGGCGTTAGCTGCGTCGTTGCTGGTTACTATGCCTGGAAGTATGCTTGGACTGGATAAAGATGCAATCAAAACGATGCTATTGCTTGCTGCTAAGCGCGAGCACTGCGAGTTTGCGTGCACAGCAAAAGTGGAAAAGGTGGACGACATTGTGCGTGCACAATTGTTTGAGGTGGAAAGCAAGGTCGAGGAGATAGCTGGAGCGGAGTTAGCTGATAGCGACGATTATGACAACGATAATGAAGCTGGCAACGGTCTAGTTTCAAGTGACTCCATTCCAGCGGGCGAGGGCTTAGAAGAGCTCAACGATTGCGAACGCGGCCGGCTTGATCTTCAGGGCATCGTCTTTGTGAACACACGCATGGAATGCCGTGTCCTGTCGGACTTTTTCAACGAAAAGTTTGCGCCACTGGCAGCAGATGGTAATGGACCTGATGAAGAGTTCTCTGTAGAGTCCAACAACCACCTTACGGTTGAAGCAGCAGTGGACCAACCGTTTGCCAGCATTTTGGGAAGAGCAGCACGTAGTGACACAGCATCTTTTCTACTACCGAAGATGGAGACAACCTTGAAAGGGTTTGAGTCAGGATCCATTCGCGTGTTAGTTTCCACGGCTGTCTCTGTTGAGGGAGTTGACTTTCCTCAGTGCGCGCTGATTGTTGTAATGGATCGCGTTGGAACTGCTCGTATGTTGATGCAGTTAAAGGGACGTGCGCGTCACAAAGATGGCATCGTGTACTACTTGGCGGAAGAAGGCGACCTAGCTTACGAGGTATACTACAAACAGTTGGTCCATGACGCGGAGGTGATCAACCAGCTCGAGTTTACGAGGGAAAAGGTTGAAACTGTTCAGCAACAACCGCGATCCATTGCAGCACGACTGATGGGTGCTGGTGAGCAGAAGATCAAAATTGAATCGACTGGCGCTATCTTGGATCTGGACAGCAGTATTACTTGCATCAACCAGTTCTGTCAGTCGCTGCCGAGCAAGTTGTATACCGTGAACGCGAAGCAGTTGTACTCCATGTCAGAGGCTCGCTACGGCGGAAAAGTTATGTTTACAGCAGAGCTCAACCTTCCAAGTGAACTCGAGCTGGAAACGTTTCGAAGTGACCCAATGCCTTCGAAAGCCAGTGCTAGAGCGTCTGCAGCATTCAGTGCTTGTCAAAAGCTTCTGGATCGACAATTGATTGACGACTCGCTCAATTCGATCTACCGTTTGACTAAGGTAAAGTCAGCGTCGAATGCACGGGATCTGAGCTACTTCATTAATCGCCTGCACATATAAGAAAGAGTACGAAAGGGGCGGGGCTAAATGCGGCTTGGAGTGACATTGTTGATTGTGTGTCTATATTTGATTAGTGCTAACATGATTGGCTCCACTTTAATCTAAGTCGCAGCCAGCAATTCGCACGTAATCCAATGTCCTGTTACGTTTCTCGATGTCTAAACCACACGTGATGCAGTGCGAGCAAAGCAACTCGAACGCGATGAGTTCGAGTACAACACAATGGTAAGAATATTCTCATTGAAATGAAATGGAGATGTAAATGGAAGATGTGACATGCTGTGTTTAAAGGAAGTAGACGATTCCATAGCTTCGTTGCTCCTACAAACACGCTGCCGTTTTCTGAAGCCATCGCCTCAGCTTTTGCTTGTGGTGCTAGCTAGTTTCTTCACGATTTGAGGCCAGAGTTTAGCAGTACCCTCGCATCTCACTCCTTACATCCAGCTGTCTCTTGATGCATTACAGTCACTACCACAACGACATTCAGCTCTGCACAATTTTTGATCTATGAGTTTCCAAATATTGGCATGTTAGTTTTTTCCGGGAGCGTGTTGTCCTTGAGATGAAGTCTTACTAGTTACCCCACCCGCTCTCGTTGATCACATCTGACTTTTGTGGTGTCGCTTGAGGAGGCACCGATTCAGATCTGCGTGTTGAACAAGGACAGACCAGCCGTCAGTGGCCCGGATAGTGATATCCTTTCCGAGATGACTAGCTCATGTTAGTAACTCAATCACAAGTTTAGTCGTTTCGCACTGATGAGCGAAGAGGTTAGTCACACTCTTGCAGTTCTTCTGGGCTCACGCTGCAGCAGTAGAATTGCACGAGCGTCTACTCGATACTCCACATGATTTGCCGCACCAACTGCTTCAGTAGCTTGGCATGTTTTAGTGAAACAGCATCGACATTGTTGCGATCAAGCTCGTCCTGGACACCCTCAGCATGCGGGAATCCTCCTTTTCTGCAGGACATCCCCTCGTCAGTTGACTTGTCAAAAAATTATGTTGTCGAATGACGGGCTAAAGATAGGGAATTACTTTGAGCGAGGGCGTCTTGCAAAAGAAAGCGAAGCGTTGCTTCTTGTCAAATTAGTAGCTGGGTGGGCGATCGGCGCCATGAGTTACGCTGAAGGTACCAATTTATCCTGAACTGTTTGTTACCAGTTTAGGACGCGGTGTTGAACCACCGTGTCAGCATGTATCGAACAATCCCATTCAGCTGTTTCTCGAGCTGTTTCTGTACTCTGATCCGCCGTAACACGGCAGCTTTGTATTCCAGGTGAGAAGTGGCCTTGTAGCTACAGCTCATACTGAAACCAGGCAAGAACTGAAACGGCGACCTACTATATAGATGTAGCATATACTCGTTGGCGTAGCTTCCATGTAGCATTTGATGCGTAATATTCCAGCAGCGGCTGTTCGCACTGTAATATTCCAGCAGCGGCTGTTCGCACTGCTCTTGTCAGTGACAGTGTCTCTTCCCTATAAATTGCAGCAGCGAGTGTCGCAAATCCAACCACCACGGATACAGTAGCTGAGCTGTCTGCCCCATTCAAGAATGCGTTACGCTGCTATCGCAATTGTCCATGTACAGACACGCAAACTTATGGCTTTCTGCCAGCAGAAAAAAGGCCTCGCCTTATTGAAAACAACTTTAAGTGAAAGTTTGGCGTGTTTCATTGGCAGCCGCCGTGTCTACACCAGCTAATCAAGAGCTCAAGCAGCGACCAACACGGCTTTATCCAGCCTTCAGTTACCACAGCTGGACTCCAAGCGGATCTCACACCTCTTCCAAGCACGGCTGTCTCCAAGCTTACATTCATTTTTAAATTCACCGTGAAGTCACGAAACACAAGCAACATCAATAAGTCAGAAAAAGATGCAAGGCATTTCTCCACGCAACTCGCACGAATTCATGGCCCAAATGATGCCACATCAGCCTGAAGTGCTCTTGGCAGGTGGACACGAACTCGCGGCTTGGGAAAAGTGTGTCGAGGTCGGGCGCGTGGTATCCTACTTGGTAGGGTCCGTGCTCTTTCTAATAGGTTCCATCTACTTTTACCCGGAGTACACATTCTTGTGGAATGGCAATGGCGGTACATTTGCCAGTTGGTGCTTTGTACTCGGCTGCATTATGTTCTTCGTGGGCGCCAACTTCGACTTCATCCAGACTATCCGACACAACCATGGTACGCAGTTGCGTCAGGTCCTCCGTGCGTACAATGCGTTATGCAACTACATGGCCTCAGCCATCTTCGTTCTCGGTGCGCTCTACTTCTTACCTACCTGGTACCCCAAAGCACCCGAACTCGGCTGCTGGTCGTTTTTCTTCGGCTGCATTCTCTTCTGCATCGCCGCTGTCGTCGAGATCTTTTTCGTCTGCATAACGCACGAAGATCGACGGGTGATTGGCTTCAAGATCAGAAACATCGTTTGCTGGACCTCTGTCATGATGGTTGCTACATTCATCGGTGCCTTTCTTTTCATTCTTGGCAGCTGGTACTACTTACCTCGGTATATCAACCGCATTGACGATGGCAAGGACTACATGAACAAGGCTATCACGTTCTACGTTATTGGAAGCGTCTTCTTCATTATTAGCGCTTTTGCAATGATACCGGACGTGCATCGCCGTCAACGTGAACACACGGACACATGAGGTAGACGGCAAGATGTAACGTATCAAATGTAAAGTGCGACGTGCCGACACGAAAGACGTTGGAGACTCGCTCCTCATCTTTTATCTTTGCTTTTTGTGGTACCCTTTACGATAGATGTTACAGTCGAAAGTCATATGGTGGTGCTTGGGCTTTCTCCACCATACGCTCGACGATGGCGTGTCTAACGATGGGCATGTTCAATGATGGGCATGATTGGACGGTCCATGCATTTCGCTGGTTTGCATGAAATAATAACCTACAGAAAATTTGCCTAACGTGATACCACTCATACGGACGACAATCTATCGGTTAAGACAGGTTATCAGACAAGGCAGTACTACGTGCGGCTAGGATCGGGTTACGGCAGTATCAGATAAGGCTGTACAGAGAACAACGCCCACGGCAGCAACTTTTTAACAACATCATCGTACCAGTGGCTACAAACAAGTTAGTATCAACGTTTTTACTGACATCGATTTTACAACATCATCGGGCAACTTCTTCAGTTGTTTAAAAATTCAGTATGTTGCATAAATCCAACGGTGGCACTGTAGCCACACGTTCGTGACCAACTTTTCTCAATGGCCGAACGTAAGCGCAAGGTCGATCTTGGTGATCTGGACGTTACGAAGAAGAAACGCAAGAGCAGGTTCTCTGATGTCCCTCCTGCTGTCAATACTGGTTTAAATCCGCTAACAGGCGTGCCATTCTCGGCTCGTTCTCAGACCTTACTGACTCAACGCCAGAAGCTTCCAGTCCATCAATTCCTGCATCAGATTCAAGACGCCGTCAAGCAACATCAAGTTATTGTCGTAGAAGGTGAGACGGGGAGTGGCAAAACCACACAAATCCCGCAATTTCTCACGCTGCTAGATGCCACCAGTCATAAGATGGTTGCGTGTACGCAGCCTCGTCGTGTGGCCGCTATGAGCATTGCCAAGCGTGTAGCTGAAGAAATGGATGTGCAATTGGGACAAGAAGTGGGCTACACCATTCGATTTGAGGATGTGACGTGTCAACGCACTAAGTTGCGCTTTCTGACCGATGGTATGCTATTGCAACACGCTATGAGTGACCCGTTGCTGTCCACCTACTCGACCATTTTGCTCGATGAAGCTCACGAACGGACACTGAGCACTGACATCCTGTTTGGTTTGCTAAAGGAGGTGCTGCCTAAGCGTCCGGACCTTAAGGTTGTGGTAATGAGTGCTACGCTGGATGCTGTCAAGTTTCAGAAATACTTTGAAGGTGCTCCATTGATTACCATTCCTGGACGTACTTTCCCCGTCGAGATTTTCTACACTCCTGAGCCGGAGCGTGATTACCTGGAGGCTGCTGTTCGTACAGCAGTGCAAATTCACATTTGCGAGGACGAAGGTGACGTGCTGCTCTTCCTCACTGGTCAGGAGGAGATCGAAAATGCCTGTCGTCAGATCCGTGCGGAAGCTGATACCCTGGACTCGTCCAAATACGGCCCGCTTGATGTCTACCCGTTGTACTCGTCACTTACACCGCAACAACAGCAACTTATATTTAAGGAAGCACCGAAGCCACGCTTCCCAGGCGGTCCCAAAGGCCGCAAAATTGTTGTGTCTACCAATGTGGCAGAAACGTCGCTGACCATTGACGGTATTGTGTACGTTGTTGACCCTGGCTTTTCCAAGCAGAAGGTGTACAATCCGCGTATTCGAGTTGAGTCACTCCTGGTGTCTCCTATTTCTCGTGCTTCAGCGAAGCAGCGTTCCGGTCGTGCTGGTCGTACGCAACCGGGTAAGTGTTTCCGCCTCTACACTGAGCAATCGTTCCTTCGTGACTTGGAGGAGCAGACATACCCGGAGATTTTGTGCTCGGAGATGAGTGGTGTGGTTCTCACGCTTAAGCAACTTGGTATTGACGACCTGGTGCACTTCGATTTTATGGATCCGCCAGCTCCTGAGACGCTGATGCGTGCGCTGGAAATGCTCAACTACCTCGGTGCTCTGAGCGATGAGGGTGACCTCACCGACCTCGGCCGTCAGATGGCAATGCTTCCTGTGCTCCCACAATTGGCGAAAATGTTGATCTCATCGGCTAAGTATCAGGTACCGCAGGAAGTGGCTACTATTGTGGCTATGCTGTCCGTTCAGGAGCCATTCATTCGTCCTAAGAACGACGCCAAGGCCGCCAACGAGGCTAAGGCAAATTTCGCCCATGTGGACGGTGACCACCTCACACTGTTGAACGTATTCCATGCATACAAACTGAATAATGGTGACGCGAACTGGTGCTACGAGAATTATTTGAACAATCGGTCACTGCAGAGCGCGTCGAATGTGCGCGACCAGCTGATCCGTAACATGAAACGACTGGAGATGCCGACGCAATCTACACTGGACATTCACTCTCCTCAATACTACCCGAACATTATCAAGGCGCTAGTGTCCGGTTTTTTCATGCAGGTTGGCCGTAAGGCTGTCGGTGGACATTACGTTACGGTGAAGGATAACCAGATCGTACACCTGCATCCATCGTGCGTTCTAGATAACGAGCCAGAATGGGTTGTTTATAACGAATTCGTGCTTACGAGTCGCAACTACATCCGTCTGAATACTCGTATTGAAGGCAAGTGGCTCGTGGACATTGCGCCCCATTACTTTGATCTAGCCAACTTCCCACCTGGTGATGCCAAGCAGGAGCTCGAGAGGCTGTACCGCCGCATAAGTGCGCGTAACACTTCGAAAAAGGTTAGATAATTGCAACAGATGAACTGGTCTTCCCATTACCATCGACTGTGTTGTGAGTTCACATTTGTTTGCTATTTGGGCCCTGTCTTGTTCACTTCTATTTCTACCGGCTTGGAAATGTCCGAATCTTGTGTCTCTGCATCTTCTTCGTGCCACGGCCGAAGCTACCTCGCTTCTGGAGTGGACCCCAACGAGTTTGCTTCTCCGGCCTGTTGCCTAGTGGCACTGTCTGTTGGGATACAGTCACCGGTGAGGTTGCAAGCATATCTCGACGCAGTTCTTTAATCGTGCTATTGCTCCGCTTCGAGTTTTCGATGCTCGTAGCTAGCGCAAGGTCGTGTTTGGTGACAAGACTTGTCACCAGTCCCTGCTCGCCAGCTCTGCCCGTTCGTCCAGCGCGATGCACGTAGTCGACAGCAGTCTTTGGAAAGTCAAATATTACAACGTGCTTTACTAAGTCGAAATCGAGACCACGAGCTGCCAGATCCGTGCACACCAAGATGTTCACATTAGCATTCTCAATGAATGCATGGATAGCATCATGGCGTCTTGCCGACGGCATGTCACCGTGTAGACATGCCGTATCGTGAATGCCATGCTCACGTAGCATATGCTCTGTAGAGCGGACGCTTGCTGAATTGCGACAGAAAATCATCGTTTTTGCCGTCTGACGTCTATGTAGACGCAATACGTCACGCAAAGCCGAGTGCTTGGACTCGGGAACAACACGAACAAACTCTTCCTTAATCGTACTTGGTGTCTTGTGAATCTTGTCGTCACTTACGACACGCAGGTCACCAATTTTCTTCTTAAGCACTTGATCAATCGGCGAGCGGATGGTCGCGGCCGCTAAAATCATCTGCAGTGGTTGATTGCGCTTGGCAGCACTGGCTTGAATTGGTCCAAGAATCTCATCCAGCTCTTTGCGGAATCCCATCTTGGCATCAAATAGTGTATCAGCTTCATCAACCACTACTGTATCGATTCGGGAAACAAAGAAATCTCGCATCTTGATACACTTGGCCACTCGGCCAGGAGTACCAATGATGAGATCAAGTCTCCGAGACATGTTTTTCTGCTGGATACTTTTACGAACTCCACTCGTGACAGTACAGGACGCAAATTTGGCCGAATGTGACAACTGCTTCGCTACTGAAGCTACTTGGAGCGCCAATTCTCGACTCGGTAGCAACACCAAAACACGAGGTCGTCGTAGAATGATGTCGGTGTTTGGATCTCGTTTGACCTCGTGCTGCTTTTGTTTCACAGCTTCTTTGCGCAGTAACTGCTCGATGATTGGGACCAAGTAAGCCAGTGTTTTTCCTGTACCTGTTTGTGCTGCACACAGCACGTTATGACGCGCTAGAATCGCTGGAATACTTTTCTGTTGGATACCAGTGGCTGTTGTGATTTTCATCTCGTCAAGACCTGAAACAAGACGCGCGTCAAGACCCAAATCTTGAAACGATTGCAAAGAAATGAAGCGATGATAGGTGGTCAAACAAGGCGATAGTCGTATGGTCAGACCGATGCGCTGGAACACCAACATCGATGCAAGTCTCACTTATTGATTGGTGAACGAGACAACCAGCGGGTTCCATACAAAGACCAAGTGATTGATTACGATCGCAAGCCGAGAGTCAACGTAAACTCATGGAATACCGGTAACGGTTGACTCCTATACATCATATACTTGTGTTGAAGCATAAGAACACGTCCTCTTGTTCGTGATGTTCCTTGTCTTCGAAATTTTATAACGAGGATACCGCAAAACAATCCGACGCTGTGGTGCAGCGGCAACCTCGTCACCCGACGTAATAGCGCTAGATACCGCAAGATTCAGCACTTTATTTCAGTGATTTACCGACCGCGTGCAAAAGTCGACTATTAGAAGCGCGACAATATGTGTGTCAAGCGAGTAATGTCCCATTGTTATCAGCAGAGATGCAGTCCACTATAGAATGCAGTGACCTCTCCTGACTCTCATTTTGTCGCCGAAACGGACGACTAAGTAGTTTGTGTTAGTTTACTGTAATGCACGACAGCTTTACTTCTTAAGATGTGGCCGTAGCTTTATGGTCAATAGCTTTTGACCGTCCCGTCATGGGGCAGACAATCGCGTGTGAACAGACTCGCGAGTTTTATCACACACAACAAGGCAAGTTTCGTCAGGCGACACGCTTCGCCACAACAAAGCTGCTACTGAACGTCGCACAGTTGTAACACATTCGTATTTGCCCACAGCAGAGGGAAAATTCCAAACATGTCGAGTCCATGTTATCATTTTTACCGCAAGTCTCGACGTTGTTTTCTGCTTGGAGACTATAAAGCTCAGTACATAGATAAGATTTCGTTGTAAGTAATACAACATTCGTGGCTGAGAGCTCGAGCTTTACGGAACAAAAGAGCCAGAGGGATTTCTTTCTATTGTAAAGCTCAGTCGCCAATAAATAGAGAGTGGTCAAAACGGATCTCGTCACAAATCCAGTAACGATCGACCACGCGCTCGTGTTTGTTCTTGTCATTGTCTCGATTTGCAAGCACATTTTCCATCTCTACTCGCATTGATCAAATCATTACGAAAAAACAGGTTAAAGTAGCTCTTTTTCCGTAATGTATTCCTCGTATTGGAAACCAAGTGATGGACGGGAGTCAAATGTACGAACGGATCATGAAGCCCTTCATCGAGATGAAGCTACACATAAAGCCATGCAATCCGATGAAACCGAGTTACGACCTTTGGATCTAGAGACCATCATGAGCTCGAAAGCAGCCGTCAAGTTTTGGTATTTACATCGTCCAAAGACAATGGCTTATGTCCACAAGAATGCGACCAAAGTTCAGAGTCTCGGTCGTGCTTTTGCCGTTCGCAAATTACGGGAAAAGCACGGGGCTGAATATATGGCCAATCTAGCACGACAGGATCAAGTCCGACGTGACGCTGATGTGCTTAAGGAGCTTACGGACGAAGAACGGGCAGCTAAAGAGCTGAATGATGCTGCCTATGATGCTCGTGTTGAAGAATCCAGACGTCTACGTCGTGAGCAGATTGAAAATGAACGTCGTGCTGAAGAAATGATTCGCATCAAGCAGGCAGAAGCGGCATCTGAACGTCGTCGTTTTGAGGAAGAACGCAAAGCTGCGACGTTGGCTGCCCAGGAGGAAGCAGAGCGTCTGCGAGAAGAGGAAAGACTTCTCAAGCAGCAGAAAGCTGACGAAGAGCGTCGTCGTCAAAAAGAAGAGGCTTTGAGGCTTGAAGAGCTCCGTCTTATTGAGGAGGAAGAGCGTCGTGCTGCTGAAGAGGTTGAAGCTGAACGCAAGGCGGAAGAAGAGCGATTGGCTGTTCTGGAAGCTGCTCGTTTGGCTGAGGAGGAGGCAATTCATGCTGAAGAAATGCGTCTTGCTGAAGAGAAGCGGGTTCGTGAAGAAGAAGAGGAACGACTGCGTCGTCAAGAGGAGGAACGACTGTGTCGTCAAGAGGAGGAACGCCTCGCTGAAGAGGAGCGCATTCGCGCAGAAAAGGAGGAGGCTGCTTTCTTCGCTGCTCAGGCTCGCGAAGAAGAGGAACGTCTTGAGCGTGAAGCCGAGGAGAAGCGTCTTCGTGAGGAAGAGGAGCGCCGTGCGCAGTTGCAGCGTGAAAATCGTGAGCGCAAACGCGCAGAAGCTGCTCTCGCTGCCAAGCTAGCTGAGGAAGAGGCGGAGCGCATTCTCCAGGAGCGCATCCAGCAGGAGAAGAATGAAAAGTATACACAATCGCTGTCAAAGGACGTGCCGGTGCTCGTGCGTCAGCGTGGCCCGGGCCGTGTAGTGAGTTACGACAAGCAGCACGAAGCGTATGCTATCGAAATGGACAAGTCCATGGGCGGCATGCAGATTACTGTGCCAATTGGTGACGTCAACCTTGATGACAGACGTATCTTCTCTCCACGCACAAAGGTGGACACGCCGTTTGGCACGGGTGAGGTCGTGGGTCTTGACCCACACGTTGGATGCTACGCTATCAACACTGAGATCCACTCACCGGACGACGATCAGTTTTTGGCGTTCGTGCAGATCAAGGATGTTGTTTTGCACGTGGAGGAAGAGGAAGAGCGTGCGATCGTGGAGGATGCGTCGTTGCCAAGTACGTTGCCTGCTGATACCTGGGTGTTCATTGAAGATGGTGCTGGACGTCTTACTGATTGCGTCTTGTTTGTTCATAATTACAGTTCCTGATGAAATCGGTCTCGATTCGGCTCGCATCGTTGATAGCCGCATTGTAAACCGCACGGGCAGCAAGTTCATTCAGTACAAGCTGGAAATCCGCACAACGAATTATGGCACGGTATTTTGCTGGAAGCGTTATAGCACCTTCCGGTACGTGATACTTCTATTGTGTTGTGGCTGGTGTAATGCGATTCTAATGTAGTTGTCTATACTTTATTGTGTAGCTCCTTGTGTGACCGCCTCATTAAGGAAAATGGCATGAAACGCCGTGACATTCCGGACTTGCCACACCGTCACCTTGTGGGCAACTTTTCGCAGCAAACGATTGGTGAGCGTGCGGAGAAGCTGAACTTGTTCCTGAGTGCCGCCGCGAAGGCAGGGCACCTGCAGTGGGGCATTCGCGTGGACGACCAGATTGCCGTCTACAAGCGCCGCAACAAAAGTTCAACGCAGCCCAGCAGTCAGCCCGGTAGCCGCGGCAGCCGCAGCATTTTTTCGCGACGACGGTAATTGTAGGCTAGTTTCTCTCGTCGCTATGCTGCCTGGCATGAACTGTTTAGTCAAATCAAGCGTGTCTGCATGGAAATGCAGAGCTGAGCCAGTATGTGTTTAGTAGGACAAAGCAGCAGAGTCGAGTTGTAAGGCTGATAGGTCATATAGTCTCATATGTGATTCTCGCTCGATCGAAGAGCGTAGTTTGACTGGACTACTAGAGATTGGGTTTGCATCTTGACATGTGATCGACAATCTTGCATTAGATCACTTTGATTTCGCATGTAGCTGTATGGTAGTTGGCAATAATGCGTGAAGAGTGCTTTCAATTCATAGTCGTACTTTTGGGGCTTATGTTTATCTTTATCCATTTCTTCATTCTCAAACACATGACAAGCACGTCGGTAATTCAACGAATCCTCTTCGCTGCTTTGTGTGTTTAAAAAACACGGACGGGTGCAGACGCTTCGTTCGATTGCTGCAGTTCGACCTGAAACTGTTGCGACTTGGCGAGCTGCGCCTTACGATACTGCTTCACGTTGGTGCTCTTGTACTCGTACCGCTGGAATGGATTGTAGCAGTCGCCAGCGCAGCCTTCACACACGTCCGAGTGGCATGGCACCCCATTGCGCGCACACTCACAGTCCGAGTCGGCGCTCTGGCAGTTTTTCTGCTCACGTGCCACCTTCTTTGCCGCAGCCATCAACTCCGTCTTACCCGTACCAGGCAGCGGGATATTGCGTTCCTGCAAGAACGCACGTAGCTTTTTCACGTTCATCTTGGCCACCTTTTTGACCAAATCACCACAGGAGCAGCCACACGCATAATCGCGAGAGTCGCGGATCTTGGCAAACTCTTCTAGTTGTTCAATGGACACACAGCCGAAGTCCGGCGTAGTTAGCGCTGCATTGGCCATTTGAAGTTCGTTCATAGACTCAAGACTCGTGGTCGATCCAGTCGAGTATTTCCGGCTCGACTTTCTCATCTCATAAGACGATGACATTTGAGTTTCAATTGCTCCTTCTTCCTGGGCCTGTTTCTCCAGCATAAAGACTTGTTTGCGTTCATCTTCATTCAGTCTTGCAAAAAGAGGGTTCTCCACCCCGCGTTGATAATCAAATTGACGGGTTTCACCCACACGAACGTCACGACGTTTGGATTTGGACAATTTCTTGGCTCGCTCCTGCAATACCTGCTCTCGTGCTTGCTCAACCTCCAGTACACTCCCAAGCTCGACATCTGCGACCTTTCTACCAAGGCCTAAAGCCCACGTGCCGTCATAGGGCACAGCACCACCACCACCTGGAAAACGGGCAAATTCTCTGGCCGATACACCACCCCACATAATGTGCTTCTTGGCACCAAGAGAAGCTGAACGATTCTTCCGCTGCATCCCTAGGGTCAGTAAGACACTTGCAGAGGCCACGTGCATGCTATTACTGCGTGTTTTACGCTTCTTCTTGTGTTTCTTACTCATTTTTTGGTGCTTCGACAGCTTGAGAGCTGCTGCTGTAGATTCGACAGGGATCTCCACGACCACCTGCACGGGCTCTGTGACGCGGCGCACACTCTTAGAAGGTGACATAGCCGCAAAAACGTCAGGTATAGATTGTGTACTATTCGACTGTATATTCAACGACTTAGTAGAAGAAGAAGAAGGAAGACAAATGGGGCGATGACTTGGCCAGCTCTGACGTTGGCAATTGCGGTCACAAAAGTGAACACGACGGCAGCCACCGCAGCGGTTTGTAGCATTGATTTTGCCGCAAAAGAGACAGGATTTCGTGACAAGTAAAGCTGCAGTCATGATCGAAATGATGGCGACGATGTTTACGCTGGAAGTGTGTGAGTGTGTTGTTGAGAGCAAATAAAGAAGTGAGCTTCTGATTAAATAGAAAAAGTCTTTGTTTTGTCAAATGGTATAACTTATGGCAGAAAAATGCAAGGGAATACCCTTTTTGGACGATAAATGGGTCTTCAACGTTGCGTAAATTATGCTGGCTGTAGGCTGAAAAAAAGGTACAAGAACGTGTCGACGTACTATCTGCGATTACATGGCGACACCATAAGTGTCGTCATCGTCGCTAATAATTCACACTACACAGCCACGTGCACACATTGGAAAAGCCACACGAAGAATGCGCCATTGTCTACAGCTAAATCGTCACGCGCCACAAGAATGATCTCCGTCATTTGCTTCAAGTTCGACTATTTCCGATTGCTCGAAAGGTATGACTATGTTTTTACCCAAATATAAAATACCCTTGTCATTCCGACATTATTATAAAAGGGAATCTCACTTTGGTGTTTCATACATCACAGAAAACTAATCGTATCTACTATCCAACCATACAAGCTCGTCGACATGGCAGATGCGAAACTCAACTCGCTATTTGGCAAGAAGAAGAAGAAGAAATCGACAACCGTCAATGCCAACGTAATTGCCAAGACCATTGCACAGAATACTGAACGTGCTGCCATTGTTGCTGCAGCAGCTGCAGAGGCATCCACACCCACATCGCAGACGACATCGGCGTCTGCTGCTTCGGCGTCTGGCAAAAAGCTGTCGGACTTGTCGTTAAACAAGGAAACCGAGTCCGAAAAGACGGCTTTTCAATGGGCAAAACAGCCCAAAAAGTACAAAAACTCGGACGAAAAGGTGCGCGTTGTAGAGCTCAATTGTTTTTTGTGATCGAATCAGTTTTTAAGCTTGGGTTTGTATGGTTTATTGCTCTAGGAATCAGTCGCTACGACATGGGCTGAACAGGAACAACGCAACCGGGTGAATCGTCGTATCCAGCTGGATAATGAACGTGCATTCCCGTCACTTGGTGTGGATGCTACTAAAGCTCAGCTGCAGAATATGAAGGCACACAATTCCAAGGCAGTTGAGACCAAGAATGCTTGGGCGTCGCTACATGACGATGAAGACGAAGATTAGTTGAGTTGGTTGCTTGACCATCTATGAAGTAGGAAAAGCAGCTCGCAGAAAAGCTCATTGAGCCTAACAGATCAAGTAGAGGGTAGTGCTCGACGAATGAGGTTCGAGGTTGAGAGTTGATACCAAGAAAAAGTAAATGCTTTTTTGTCAGGAGAAAAAGTGCTAGGAGAATGCAGCAGCTCATGTGCTAACCGCGGCGGGAAAAATAAAGTTTGTAATACCAAGGACAAGCCATCTACTAGCAATTGCGAATTCACCAGGCGAGTTCTGCTGCCTTGTTACTACTTTAACCTCTCTCCAGGAATCCCATCGTCGTATAAATGCAGCACAGACGTTTGACTTGGCGATGCATTGTTCTGCCGCGTTTGTTGCCTCTCGACGACGTTCTACATCTTGTCTATAGAATTTGGTCTTCAGTGTCAATGTTAAGGCGTTTATTTCGATCAACCACGGTTTCACCACGCTATCAATGTAGGCATCGTAGCCGTCCAGCTCAAAGCATTGTGGTCCTGACTGGTCGCTGGCTGCACAGTGCGTGAAGAGGGACTGAGTAGCGAGGAACAAGCGACGATGGCTTTTCATCCGTAGTAGGTCCCCCAATTCAGTGGCTGTGCGTTCAGGTCCAGAACAGCAACTTGGTTTTGTTTAGTTCCGTGTCGACGATCACATGCTTCGTGAGCTTCATCGATAGCGCCCAGATTAGTCTCTATTATGGAGAACTTGACGAGTCATACTGTTCATATCAAGCCGCATAGCCGACACCAACGCTTGTTCAGCACAAATACCGACACATCGAATCCGTGAACTCATCTCCAGAACGACTATCATGGAAAAAGCGTCACCAACTTATGCACACAAGGGTCGGCAGCGCTGCAAAGACGTGGTAAAAGAATCGAACGATCGCACCTATTAACAAACTGCTTCATCGACTAGTCAGTCCCTTGTGTTGTAGAGCGCAAATTTGAAAACGAGCATCGAAAAGTTAGACCACCTTGGAAGTCCAGTTCGCATTTACACTTCACCATTCAAAGATTCTTGGCGCAGTGGTTTCCAAAATTTTACTGTATTATCTGCATATAGCTGTCAGACAAAGAGGCCTCCAATATACTAGAGCCCTTCTTCCGACATTTTGATGCAACATCTTCCAATAAGAAGATAAAGTCCCAGGGTAGACACTTGCAGCAAAACGTTCCTTATAGTCGTCCGCCGCCTTGTGCACCGAGGCATCATTAGGTGTATGAATCAGTTGTCCATATCACGTTTGCTTTGCAAGTGTGCGTATCACAGTACATCTATAATATCGACGGCTAGAGGGTTGTCATCACTAGCACGCGCAGCCGTAAGTCGAGCTTCTGACCACCAATGCAGGGTGGTGACTCGTATCTGCTCTACATTTGTATTGCACTGTCATCGAAGAATCCCGCTTCCATTTGCTGCTATCACTCTGCTTTGTAAGCACGTAATTGCTTCGGCCTTGTGTCTTGCCGACGAGTTTGACGATCCATTTGTCGCGTCAAAGGCGCTTTTTAATTCCTCGTAAAGTACCTCAGTTCATTTACCCAAAATGGGTATTACTATCATTATGTGGCTTACCCAAAGTATAACACGACCAAAAAGAACCGACACGGGTCAGAATGGCGACGAAGCCCAAGTATTCAGTGCTTCTGCCAACGTACAACGAGCGGGAGAATCTGCCATTAATAGTGTGGCTGCTAGACAAGACATTTACCGACAAGTACTAGCTCTGTAGCCTTATACAATGTACACGTCATGAAGACACTTTAGTTTAATTTGTTTTGATTGTTGCTGCTTTTAATGCAGCAAACTAGAGTATGAGATCGTCATCGTAGAGGACAGTAGTCCAGATGGAACATTGCAGGCGGCACGAGACTTGCAGCAGATTTACGGTAAACACAAGATTGTGATTTTGGCACGAGAAGGCAAATTGGGACTGGGATCGGCTTATCGTGACGGTCTCAAGAAGGCAGCAGGAGATTTCGTGTTTCTTATGGACGCTGATCTCTCACACCATGTACGTCATCTCTTTATCAAGACAATTAAGGGACTAATTAACGTCAAAACTGAGTGAATTACTTGTGCTTTCGATACAGCCAAAGTTCATTCCAGAGTTTATCAAGTACGTCGTGAAAAAGACAAAAGATCTGTCAGTTATTCCTTGTCACTTCGTGTGACTGTGATGCTGCTACGTTGTTGTTGTCTATAGAAAACAGGCAGAAGAGAACTATGATATCGTTACGGGGACACGATACGTGTCGGGCGGTGGTGTACGTTCTACCTTCTTCGTACAGCTGCCAATATGGATGTTTGAATTGCTTTTTTATAACTACATGGTGCTCTGTTGTGCAGGTGTATGGCTGGGATGTGCGTCGTAAGCTAACGAGCAGGGTGGCCAACTATCTAGCAACGATGTTGCTGAACCCGGCCGTGACGGACCTTACGGGTAGTTTTCGACTGTACAAGCGCGCCGTCATTGAGGACATTATGAGCGCCATACAGGGTCTGGGCTACGTTTTCCAAATGGAGATTCTTGTACGTGCTCGTCAACGCCAGTACTCGATTGCAGAGGTGCCGATCATTTTTGTGGATCGTATCTATGGCGAATCGAAGCTGGGTGCCGGTGAAATCATCGCGTACCTCAAGGGTCTGCTCAACCTTTTCTTTACGACGTAAGGTGTTTGTTTTGTTGTGGAGCAAGTAGAGCAGATCTTGTGTAGAACAAGGCATTTTTGCATTTTGAAACTGTTACAGCTCAGACGCTGGTGGCTGCTTGCTGGTGGTCAGGCCAGTCACGAGAGCTAACCCTATCATTTTGCTTAGTCATACATTAAGTAAAGCACTCGCTTTATTACCGTCCCGCGTCCTCTTTCAGTGAACCACGCAGCTTCGTCTGGTCCGCCGACAAGGCCAGCGTTAGCACAAGACTCTCTTTTTCCAGTTGATGTTTCTCGGGCAAAAGAGCAAAAGCTTTAGCAATCCTATTGGTGTCATGTCTTTCTGCCATGGAATCTGCATCTCGACTAAAGCCCAGTAAATTCTTCAAAGCACTCGTCACGTTGCTAGACACGTCCGATCCATCTCCAAACAGCATCACAAAGAGAACAAAGCCCAGTACTAACACCAGCGGTACAGAGCACATGACGACGCCCACCTTGAGAGGTGACGTCGTGGTTCTTTCCGACATGGTAGCACACGTCCGTCGTCTACTTGTCTTCATTCCAGCACGTCGTCTCTCTAGTTCTTGCATCCAATAGTTATGCTCACTGATATTCTCCTGAGGATGAAGCTCTTCCTGGCCATCGACACGTGCAAGAGGTTTCAACAACGGCGTTCGCTCTGGTAGCTCCTTCATTGGCGTCCGTCGTGCGCTGTAACTACTGGCCTTGTTCATATGCAGAGCACGTTTAAATTTAGTCGATATTATAGTGCTAGACTTGGGTTTATCGTCACGTTCACCTTGCAGTAGCAACTTAAGTGCTATCTGCGTATGTTCCGACAGCTGCAGCAACGCCCGTGTGCGTGCAACAGCCGTATCCGGTCGTTCAAAGTATTCTTCGATTCGGGCTGGTATTGGAGATGTAAATTGGGAAACTGGTTGATGCTCGGGGATACTCTGAGGAATACGAAAGCTGCTTGTATTGGCCATACGGTTAAAAGAACCATAGGAAGGTCGAGGCGGTGGACGCTGTGTCTTGAGATCCAATGCCGCTGACCAAAACATGATTCAAATGATATATACTTGGGTAGACTCAACTTAATTGAGAAATGAATGAATTTCTACTTGAAGTTCCACTCAATATCTTTTTGCAAAAATAATCTTTGCCGCTTGGAGGAAGATTTCAGAAGCTTCCTGGCTGATTCGAGGAGGCAATTGAAATAATGATTTCAGTATTTTTGAAGTAAAAAAAAGGTTACAAAAAACCTTCGAATTTTAAACGTGGTGCTATTACTTAGTGTCTACGATCACCTCTTGACAAGAATATCTGAAGAATAATGACATAAGCGGTGCAGTTGGAGAATGTGAATCTTGCTTACTCACATCTAAGCTTTAGAGTACGTTTCATGTATTGGAATATTGCGAGCTGCGTGCACCCGCATCCCAAGTTTAAAAGACACAATGTGTCAATCAGAATAGTATTCCAGATTGTGACCGATGTTGCGTCAGCAAACTCATCATTTAGATCATCAGCTTTTTACGTTGTCACTTCGCACTATAAATGCTTATGAAGGGTCTACAATTAAGGTCCGCCTTTGAGCGAGCAGGAAGGGGTTTCACCACGCGTGCATGCATGCATTTTAGCTCCACAACTGGCAGGTGTACAGTTTTCGTATTGACAAGATATCTGTACAAGAATGTTTGTATGCTGACGACTTGTATTATCACCGGAAAATGAATCCGAGTTTACTCGTCCGACTCGTCGTCTTCAGCATCACAGTCCTCGTCATCATCATCGGACTCCTGCAGCCAATCAACAAACTCTTGCACGTCCTTATTCGACGCAGCCGCAAGCGCGTCAACACTTACTTCCTTGTCTGCCTTGGCCTCATGCCATTCCAAAATCACGTCCTCTCCTACCCACTCAAGGTCATACACAGTCTGCAACAAAAAGCGGAATAAGGGTAGCCACAATGCCCGACGTTCCTCCGGACACCCACAATAGCTCTCTAGAGCATCCACCACAGCTTGTTGGTCCTCTTGCTCCACAAGGCAACGCTGAATCACCGAGCTCCATTTTTGAAATTTCGTTCGCACATGACCCAAGATGGTCATTGCTGACTGCCCGTTGGTCGCTGGGATTAGATCTAGCAGACCGGGCACGATAGCACCAATCACCTCGGCAAACGACCGGTTCTGCGCAAACTTAAAACTCTTAATTTCCATAAACAGATCATCCACATTGTGTCCTGCCGCGTCACCAGTGCACACATTTTCACGGATAATCTGCTGGAACGGCACCTCAAGAGCGGCCGCATTGGTCTGAGCCAGCATGCCATCCTCATCATCGTCTTCCTCCTCAGAAGAGCTAAGTACGTCCCATTCCTCCCAGCGGCGCATCTTCTGAGATACTATATCATTCGCGCCAATGAGAGTGCTTTTAAGCTTCTCCAGACGACGCGCCTGCTTCTTCGCTTTCACCTCGTCCTCGTCACCGTCCTCGTCGTCGCTGTCCAAATCCACTTCAATGTCATCCTCATCCAAAGTCCAGATACGTCCAGCACCACCGGCACCAACATCCTTCGGGTTCCACTGAGAAAGCGCACTAATAATAGTAAGTGGCTCCTGCTTTGCGAAACATTCCACATCCTTGTCGGAGAAGAACTCGTTGTCTTCCACCTGAGTAAGGCTCTTTGTCACCTTTGTGAATGGCGGCAGCGAAAACCCTTCGCCAATAACAACACCACACGACAGCACACAGCCCTCACCAATAACTGCACCGCGTTTTACCACCACGTTATCACACAAGATGGAGCTGGTCACAACTGCGCCGTCCTCCACCACCACATTCGACCACAAAAAGCTGCCTTCAATAGTTGCATTTTCGCCAACTACACAGTTTTTACCAATGGCGCTCTTACGCACACGTGAGTGATCTCCAATAATCGTTCCTGTTCCCAAAATGCATTCACGTTGCACATCACAAGTCCTCGCAAGCGTCACATTAACATCCTTGTAGCGCATACCCCGCAAGTACACATAGTACGTCGCCGAACCTGCACCCAGGTAGTTTGCATCCGGTACCATGGGGAATACCCAGCGTTGCAGAATAGCCTGTGAGACGCCCGCATACGTCCTTGGATCTATCACTCTGGCTGCAAACTCGTCCGTCACGACCTTGACAAAAAACTTTTTTCCTAGTTCATAATTTTGCACTTCATTATGCAAAAAGTCTTGTCTCAAGTCCTGATAATCAAAATCTTCTGCAAACTTGAGCAAAACTTCAGGTGAGCACACGTCAATGTAGCAATCCAGCAGATCGCTCCGTAGGGCAATCTGCGCGTGATCTTCAAGAAAAAGCGTGGCCAATCTCGTACTTCTCTGCTCTGGATCGTCTTCATACAGCACGAGCTGCGATGTATTGGCGTCGATACCCACAATCAACTCATCATCTAGTGGTCGGACACTTGTAGCAAAATTGGGTCGTAATTCCTTGAAAATGCTCGTCATGATGCAATTAGGATCCGCCTTCTTACGACTTTTGTGCTCGGTAATAATTGCTTGCAGGTCGACATTGGCTACTACGTCCCCACTCATGAGAACAAAGGGATTGCTTTGTACCAATTGACGTCGATCCAATTCACGCAATGCGTCACCAGCTGTGAGACAACTGGGGCTACTGACAAATGTGACATCAAGACGTTGTGCCACTTGTGACTTGTTTTCAATAAACCTCTCAATTTGTTCCACGTGACGTGTACAAAAGAGAAAAACTTCTTTGACACCTGAAGCTGCGAGGAATTCCAGTGAATATTCGAGCATTGGTACATTGGCTAGAGGAAGTAATACTTTCGGCATATCTAATGTGATTGGACGAAACGTTTCAGTGAATGAGTCAGCAAATAAAACCGCTTGTAATGGAACGTCACGACGCGTATCGTCACTGACAGACGCGTTGAGAGCAGCACGACGACGAGGCATGATGGCTTATGATACTAAAGACCAAAGAGAGATACCGGTATCAAGGACAAGAAAACCGGTGCTATATAAGCTTTTGACAAAAGTTGACTGAACACTATGATTGGTCGAAAATAAAACCGATTGACCGCATTATCGTCGTGTGACCCACACGCTGAAAGTTGGCAACTGAATACACTGCTTCCTCTACATGGTCACTCATCTCTAAACGGACACGATATCTAGGACTATTTACAACCAACCACGAGTTGATTTGGTCAAGATTCTGTTGGCAGCGCAAGGCCATTTTCCACCTAAATATTAATACCCCGGCGTAGCAAGGGGATCCCACTTTGATTGTTCGTCCACTTCACTTTATCTGCACTTGGTCCTTCCTTATGTCTTGCCAGACTTGTATGTACCCGCTGGTGGTTTGTAGCAGTCGGGCAGCATTTTGCGTTGCATCTCATTAAAGGCAAACTTGTCGGCTTTAGTGTTCATCAAGACGTTGCGACGACGTACACCATAGAGTCGCATGTTAGCACATAGTGTAGCACCTTGGGACGCTTGAAGCTCAGCGCACAGTAATCTCGCCTGTTCCAATGTTACTGACATTGCCGTCCGATCCTTGCCACTCTTGCAACACGTAACACGCGCACCCCCTAGAGCTCTACAAAAGTCTGATGAATCCATCAGCAGTGCCACATTTTTCTTGTACTGACTCGTAGGTGAACAAATGTGATGCTCAATTTGATCCAGCAGATCATCCAAAGCTTGGAGGTCGTGTCGATCGATAGCCATAGCAGCTTCATCGGCGTCATTGGTTGCAGCAAATTTCATTCCACTGTTCGCTCGGAGTCGACGGCTTCCGCGCGCACGGTTCTCGGTTTCGTCGGTCCGTAATTGTCGATACAACGCATAGATGCGCTTCAGTTCCAACAGGTTGTCCTGATTGATGCGCTCCTGAAGCTTGACGGCGCTAGACTTGTAAGCATGCACAAGACTCTGCTTCTCGTTGACTCCCTGGGAGAACAGCACGCAACGCACGTGGACAACCTCATCGCCCGAGGCTAGAGACTGTGGCAGCACGGACATGTGGTTGTCATCGATACCCATGGTCAGCAGCAAGCAATTGTTATCGTTCGCGTTCGACCCTGGTGGAGCATACTTTCTCAATGAAAAGAAGGTACCCGTCACTACGTGCCGACGGAACTGGATAAATACGTTGCGCAACCATCGTGCCCCAGCAGCAAAGTCCTCGAGCATACCATATTCTTTCCCTTGTGTACTCAACAGCGACTCAAAATTCATGAGAAACCCAAACGTTGGGGCGCGGTCGATTTGTGCTTGATGCAAAGCGCTCCCGCTAAGCGCTAGATCCAACGAGGCAAGGATACAAGCTGCTGTAGCAGATAGAATTTGACTACCAATCACTGTCAAACGGTCCTGTAGCTCAAGACGTAGCTTTAACGCAGCCAAAGAATCATCACCTTGTGCTGCTTGGGTTGCAGTCCCATTGCCTTTTCCTCCTCTGAATGACGGTGATGTCGGGCTCTGAAAGTCACCTTCATAGCTGCTGTCTAGGGTTATATCATCTACTGCACCGGTAGGGTATACGGTCATGATAGGAAGCGAAGCAGGAAAGCCGCCATTAGCAAAACCCTTGGTGTGAGCAGCCGGACAGCCCATAGTCATTGTATGCCACACAAATGGCCGCGACGAAAGAGGTGTACTAGCTTCACTGCGGCTTTGATTGTTCTGCGTGGGTGGTTTGTACGTGCAGAGAAATTGGTCCTGCATGTTGGTAGGCAAGAACTGCCAAAGGTTCAAATTTTTGTACGTGCTACGCTTGAATGGAGCTACTGCCACAATGGTGTCTCCACCTCCCGTTGATGCTGAAATTGCCACAGATGAGTTTGCTGCTGTCACTGCTTCTCTTTCGTTTACGGAAATCATGCCTGCGCGTTTAGCCGCCAAAAAAATTTTACCATCTTTTTGCTCGTCCAGCAATCGCTTTTCCTGCTGAATTAGGAACTGGCGCTGTTTAAGATACTCTTCCTGCTTTTTACGCAAAAATTCAAGCTCCACGTTAAGCCGCTCATCGTCGCGCGGGTGAACAGCCTTAATTTGCAACCGCTTCTGTATCCACCGAGAGCGCTCTAGCGCTTGCTCCTCGAGAAAATCCAAATACGCCACAGGCAACGCAAATGTGCTGCGCGGTACACGTAAAATCTCGTCCACTGCCACGAACCGAAGGCTACCACTAGGAGCTTCATTCAGCGTGCATAACCCAATGCCCGAAAGAAATGTGTCGTTTTCCATAAATGTACGCATGTCGCTGCCACGGGTGCTACCAGCTAAGTCGAGACGCGTCCCGGTTGCTATGTTGCCAGAAGTCTCCCGACCAGGAGCTAGTATTGATGGAATAAGGTACTTGGCATTAGCCATGTCAACCCCTGTCGTGGGGAGCAGATTTTGCGGCGGCACGGAGCGAAATGCCTGCACCACCAACTGAACGCTGCCACTGTCCGCAGCAAGAATCGGCTGTGATGCAGTTCCCACCGGCAGCAATCTTGTAGACTCTCCAGGGCTCAGCTTTTTATGCTGCGGGATTGGAGTATTTGCTACAAGGGAGTCTCTCGATGACATGCTGCTGCGTTCTGTGATTTGTACAGCACAAGGAGTTGAGCCAAGTAATTGATCATCCAATAAACAGCGACCCATTCCAAATGTTCCTTGGCTGTTCCCTGGACTCTGTGTCAATTGCGACTTGCACAACGTCAGTCGCAATTGATCGTAACGTTCGAGCTCTGCAGTCATAACGATAGAAAACGGCACAGGAATTTGTTCTCCTGTTGCATCAATAGCTGCTCCACAAGCAGCAACTAATGTCGTTAATTTGACTGCATCGGTTGCCCCAAGTTCCACAAACGTCTTACTGCTACGAATGTAACCACTTACTGCCACAAAGCAGCTTGTACGGTCCTTATCCTTGTCCAAATGTTCAACAAAACGAGCCAATTTGCTACGTCGACCCATAAGTACCGAGATGGACAAATCATACAGTTGACAAGTCCTTCTTTCTTGTGTCGTTAATTTCGTAGAACCACTGCTGACTCTATGACGCCTCTCATTTTTTTCGTCCAAGACTGTACTGCTTTCTGTCTCGTCCCAGGTCTGAGACGAAGCACTTGTTTCCAACATGTCAGTAGGTCTCAAACCAGCTGTTGTTCCTCGTACAAGTGACGACCGTTTACTATCAAAAGTATTCGAAAAACTCGCATTGACGGAAAATTTCGACGCTCGAATCGCATCAGCAAGCTCTTGGCACGAATCAATCCACCGTTTCTGATTTTCTCGACTTTCTGCTTCGAGAAGAAGTGTATGGGCATCCGATCGAACTTGGAATCGAAACGGGGCGTGACCACCCCCACCACTACGATCCAGTACAATTGTGTCTTCTGTAATAGGAATCTCACCTAATAGTTCTAGTTTGTCTTCGGACCTAAAGTAGCACAAACTGGGACAGTCACTACGTAAGATGAAAAACCTCAATTTCCAGTTGCGACGCCAACTTCCTTGCTTAGTGAGTGTACCAGCTCGAAGCACGTCATCAGCTGTGAACGTAGCCGAAGCAATTTGACGTATCGGTACTCGTTGTTTCATACTTGACGCATTTTTTACCGCTTTGCCACGATGACGTAATGCACTTAGAACCTTTGATCGCTCTTTTGTCTCAAAAATTTCCTTGCGAAGTTTGCCAAACGTACTGCAAAGTTCCCTAGGGCCTGGAGCAGCTGTTGATCTCTGCCCATTGCAAACGAAAACACAGAGAATGAGTCAGTGGTTCCACAAATTGCCGACAAAGACAAAAAAATAAACTTTACCGTCACTCCGTCGTCCAGGTCGATCGTGGCATTCACAGATGATGACGTATTGTGCATATTACGAAGAAAGTCATCGTCGTCTACCGTCATTGTTGGGTCTTCGACTTGTGCAAAAGCTGGCGGCGAGCCGGCGAGGAACGTGCGCAGACTGAGCGGGTACGAGTCGTAGATGGTGGCACCCTTAGCCGCAATTCGTACTCTACCTGTAGATGCCATTGCACACACCAGAGAACGACTAGGCGAGACGGCGGTACAATGAAGACACGCCGATCGTCGCTTGGTTAGAGAGTGCCAGAAGGAAGGCAGACGACGACGGAACAGAGGGGATTAGGGCACACGCCGACACTTATACTGACCTCCCCCTTCTCTGACCGTATTTATCTTGAGTTTGGTATTCTTGTTTCGTGGACCCTTTTGCTATTTCTTAAGTGCATTATGGAGGCAAAAGCGTATGGATTGAGTGCGTAACGCGTGCGTCTTTATTATAAAGTAGCAATCAGACGGATAATACGTGCAAAGTGTCTTAGCATTCAAAGACTCAGTAGAAAAAAAGGAAAGCACAGAAAACTTGTTCGACATCAATAGCTATCTGCACCTACTTGATTGCAAAAGACAACACACAAAATAAGGCAGCATAATAGTGTGGAAGAGGTGAAACGTTCGACTTTGTTTCCTTGACAATAGGCTAAAAGCCAGTGCAGTCACAATCAGAGACTCAACTCGCGATGAAGAGCTCCAACCGTCTATATAACGTTGCTGGCGTTCGTCTCCACACTTTTGTAACTGCTTTAACATGCGCTGTGATCCTAAAGCTGAAACGTCCTAGTCAACCACCCCGAAACCCATCTACTGACTGGCTACACCTTGAATCAAATATCGGCAAACTTCAAGTTCTATTCTTGACGTGTAGGTATCAATTATTCTATATTAATAGATCGATAGCTCAGCCTTTTTGGAAGGTACTAACAAAGTCGAAAGACCTTACGATGCCATGTTTACGATAGTCCTTGTTGAAGATCCACCACTGGAACTCCAAGGCAAAGAATTAATGACCGTGACTTGTTGTCTCTTGTCAATTAATTGCACGCCGCAAATCGATGGAGTCATCACCTTTATCGCCAACTACAAAGCAAACTAAGTCAAAATACTCGAAGATAGTATTCTGTTTACGCTTAAAGTATGATAGACATATCGCTGCTAGGTGGCGTTACATTAGGTACGCTGGATGTGATCTCCAAAAGCGCAACATCCCGCCATTTCATTTGATGATAGAGGTGATGATTCTTGATGGAAAGTAAGTGGCTATAAAACGTAAGAGGAGGTTGCTACAATTGCAAGATATCCCGATTCGCGAGGCTGCCGTAGCCGGAGGTTCTATGATGGCAGTCATGACTCTTCTTTTCAACGTAAACTTTTCTCTAGTAACGGCTACAGGAAAGTAAGCCACGCGATCGACCTCCCAAGGGATTGTATCATCACTCAAAAAATAGAACTAGCTTTCATGCGAAAGCACTTTTCTTTCTCAAACCGCAACCTCTGCGAGCGTTCGTGAACATTTCGTTGTAATTTAGAGCTGGATGAAAGCTGTAATGGTATTAACTTTTGCTGCGCCTTTTCACGCAGGCGGCAGCAATTGCACAGAGCTAGATAAAATACGTGCGAGGTTAGTGAAAACATGACATGCAGGTAGTGTGTGGCATCTACATCGACTTTGCATCACAAATGCCAGCCAAATGCTTCTAGAGCAGCTCGAATCGGTGGATATACTAGCTTGGATTGCACCTCCCACTACGTACAAAAAAGACGTGTACGACGAACAACTGCGCAGGTTTCTGCCTCACTTAGCCAAAGCTGCCAACAAAACTCGAAAGGAAGAACTAATCGATGCAACTGACAAAGAAGCTTTATCTCACACAGATACTTTTCTTTTATTAAAAAGCAACTTGTATAACCGAGAACTTTGAGGACGAGCTCATTAATACTGAAGTTGTTCGAAAAGAAGAAAGCAAGTGACGTCAAGGACATGGAGAGAAACAGCAGCAACACGACGTCCAGTTGAGATCAACCTCATGGGTGACAAAGTTGATCTCAACTGGACGTCGTGTTGCACGCAAAATCATGAGAATGTTTTGGAATCTACTGTTGGTTTGACGTCAGCACAAATATGTGGCATTGTTATTATCGCGATCAAGTGATGGTGATAGAAGTTGGAACAGTCCCCAAGAAATGACATAGTTGTAAACCTCGTCATCACGCTCTCAATGCATTCATGAATGTCTACTAATATATATATATACAAAGTGCTCGAAATCATTTAGAGGGTCGTCTATGCCACACAGGGTCTCTCACTCTCTCTAGAACAATTCTTTCAACAAGACTTACATCTAAGGAGAGAAAGACTAAGTGAAGAGATAGTAAAGCTTTGCCGAATTTGTGATTATAGCTACCGAACACTCTGCTAGGACTTACGCCAGATGAAGCCATGAGATTTAGCCAAATCCTATACTATCGTCATTTCATTGTTAAAAGCGCGCCAAGAGTTGTTTCGGTACGAGAGCCCATCCGTCCGTCGGCTACACTGGATCTATGTGCCTTACCTGAGCACACTATTGAACTGTTCACCTCCGTGAAGGAACATTCTTGAGCTCGTAGTTGCGGAACCTTACGAAGAACCGTGAGTTGATGACGGTCAGACTGTCTATTCAATACTTACGATTGTTTAAGATATGTCTGAGGAAATTCCTACGTCGTTCTAGCTCATTTTTATGCTGGTTCAACCCGACAAGCTTCGTGGTGGACACTCCAAAAGGGCGCGTGGGACCGCTTAACGAAACCTAAGCACATGCAGGGGCATGTGGCGCCTTGAAGTGAGAGAGAGTAAGGCAGATGAGTCTATTCATCCGTTTGGGGGTTGCAGAATGTCTGGCAATTTTAAGTCTGGTTAGCAATGCCGGTGCTTGATCGAGTCCGGTGATTGTACAGGGCTGGCCACCTGCGGTGACGCACTCGGGATTGTCCGGCTACGCTGATGCAGCGTAGCAGCAGACGTGTACCGTTGTTTATGTCCTTATATAAGTCGCTTGGGCGGCCCGTTTGTCTAAAATGCGTGGTCGCCGGCGCGACGGCGCGTATCGGAGGTGTAGCTCCCTTAATGACCACTTGCGCGGTCCGTCGGGCTGACCTGTGTGATTGCCGAAGCATTGCCGGTGGCGCGAGGACGCCGCCAGTCGTAGTATCCTCCCCTTAACGACCGCTTGCGCGGCCCGTCGGACTTGAATTGCGTGATCGCTGAAGTGATGAGGCGTGGCGTGGGAACGCCACCAGCTGGACATATCTTACCTTGGTCTGCTGTCCGCACGACCGGTGGCCCGCACAAGATGCACGCCCGAGACATACTTCGGCTCCCGCGACGGAGGATTTCCGCCGAGGCGGGTTGCCCGTGATGAGGGGCTGAGGCTTGGACTGGCTTGGGCTTAAGCTTGACCGCAAAAATTTGGGAATCAAGGCGTCTTGAAAGTGAGGCCGGTACCAAATCGGCTTTCCAGACAAGCCAGCCTGACTTAATCCTGACATGCAGCTCCGGATCTGAATCGGAACAAATGAAATTGCGTTCTGAAAGTTCGCTTCGTGGGACCGACAATGCGCTTGGCGAACGGGCCGATGACTAGGAGACGAAAGGAGAAGGGCAGGAACTTTTTGGTTTCTGTTCGATGCTTTGTCGACGTGCCCCACACCTTGGGACTTCATGTCTATCGTTCACGTCAGGTTTGCACGCTGCGCTGCCTCCGTGGCGCACGCAGCGGAGAGAAGGCCTCCCCCTTTCCATCTTGCCTTCATGATGGGGGCCTACCAGCCCAAGATAAGAGGACCGGTATGCCGGCTCTTTCGAGGCTTGGCCGTTGTTGCTCTTGAGCCCAATTGGGAAGTGAGGAACCGTAAGTTCTTGTTTAAGGTTTGTGCCGTGACCTCTTTCTCCCTTTGAAAAGTAAAGAAACCGATAGCAGGATATGCTCTCCCCCAATCTAATTTCCCGCTCACGCTCATCACAATCCGGTCGCGGTATTCGATGATATTACAACGATTGTCTAGAGTACGGTTGGTGATTAACACGGCAAGCGAGTATACTGAGATCCTTTTCGATACACTTGAAGCGTACCAGCAGAGCGGTCGGACTTGCAAGTGGTTTTGGTTCTGGGATGGCTGACGAAGATCCTTTTTGCTGCCTGTGTACCTGTAGTTGATGACATAAGTCATCTCAGGTTGAGCTTGGCGGATCCCATCGTCAGTCAATTCCATCACGAACTTCCACAAGTTGATCATTTGCCGTACGTTCTACCGACTCCCTGATGATCCCCTTTTAAACTCGTATGGTAGTGATGTAGGAAGCTCTGTTGTAGGAGCTCCGGAATAACCAAGCGGACCAGTTCGACGGACTCTTCGGGGGTATCAGCCGATCTGGGGCAGAAAATAACAATATACTTTCATCCACTTCGTAATCGGACGTGATCCAAGCACATCGCTTCGCTTCATCCATATCCAACCGGATTACGTCCCCTATCAGATACTCTTTCAGCTTGACGATCCAACTGTCCTCTTGTTGTGCTTGAATTTTCATTCGATCCGAATTTGCGGTACAGTCTCCTCTGCAGAACTTCAGAATGATGGCGTCTTATAACCGCAACCATTTTGACCACTCGATCGACACACCTTGGCGTCCGCAGTTCATCTAACCGGTAGAGTGCAATCAAATCCTGAAGGTCTTGATCAGAGGTAACAATCGTGCCCATTTCTTGCTGCAAGGCCTAGACGATCGGCACTTGGTTCTCATATGTAGAAATTAATGGATCGGCCACGATCGAAGTATCTCCATCGCTTTATGACGTAGTAGCTGTAAACCAGGCGCTTTGCAACCGATCTCACCACACATCTGTTGGATCACTAGGTTGAAGCCTCCACAAATGATAACACGTCCCTTGCCTGATCCGCCAATAAGTAACAACAAGTCTCGATACTCCCCCTCGTTTACTGTCAAATCTGTTGCGTATTCCGACGCAGCATTCACAATAGTCCACTCAGGAAGTCTCCATATTATCGCACTGTATGATCCCCCCTTTTGCTTTGATCGAGGCGATACATCGAAACTGACCACCAGAGGACTTTCGCCCGTTTCTACCGCGGGTGGCGACATACTTATAGTCTGTCTTGGCTGTTTCTGTAGGGCGATCACGACAACATCTCCTCTACTTGTTTACGACGAGTTACACTTGCAGCCAGCGCACCGAGTATTTCGTTTTCACCATTCTCACGTTTCATAATCTCTAACATCCACTTCAGCCCATCTTCCTAGCCTGCTATTGAGACCGGAGGATTGTACTAACCGGGCCAACGTTGAATAACGCGTAAAGACCTTAATCTCCCGCGAAACCAGCATAGAATAGCATATATCCAGAATGCGAAAGAGGGCTAGCACCTCTTTCTCGGCCATCTCATGATCGGTCTCGTTCGGTTACATGTAATGTTATCGATCAACATGTGCCATCAGAACCCTGCAGCAACGCTGCCGCCCATTTACTAGCGTAAACGACAATCTGTGGAGGTCGATTTGGATCTAGTGGTCTGATCGGGGGCTTGCAACAT
The DNA here is from genome assembly GCA_011800735.1 of Peronospora destructor. Lineage (NCBI taxonomy): Eukaryota > Oomycota > Peronosporomycetes > Peronosporales > Peronosporaceae > Peronospora > Peronospora destructor. The sequence goes on along the minus strand of WBRY01000029.1, from coordinate 270,501 downwards.
AGTGAACGCGATCCATGCTTTTCTCAGCAAGTCCGACCTTCTGGATTGCCTTCCTTATCAGAGATACGATCTGGATCGCCCTTTTTATCAGGGTGCATCGCTTCGAGATCTGGAATCTGGTTCGCTTTGATATCCTTGTGAATGGCGATCTATAACTGTTTATACTTATTTTTTATGAAAGTATTAAAAAAATTTAGTCAATATTTATTAACAATTTTACCTATCGTCATCACCGACAGTAGAGGCCGATGCATTTCCGTTATCAGGCGTCCAATTTCTGGAAGTCCGTTTCCCGTAACTCATACAGCACTGATGCATAAATCACAAAGTCTTCAAACAGTAGTAATTCAAGCTTCCTAGGAACGACTGCATCAATCTCAACGTCCGAGGGATATTCACCAGCGATCCCAGATCTTTCGGATGAGCTTCCAATACCTGCAACTGAATCTGATGACCCAGGTAATCCACCTTACGTTGTTCTCAAAAACTCAAGGCACACTGATCAACAAATTCACTTATCGCATACTTCTAGCAGTCGCTCCACCTTATCATATAAGGAGGTACACGACGTAGCTGGAATCAATGTATCATCAATGTATGACCTTCGAAAAGCACAGATGGATTTTGACTGGTATCTGGTTCTCATTCAGCACATACATCAATCAGCTTCGGCGATCAAGTAGCACTAGTTCTCGAATTTGGCGACTCTTTCGCAACCGCACTTGGATCTGTGCCAATATATAGATATACAGACAGCGCATTGTCAGTCAGATGTTGATAAATCTGCGGGGCATTCTTCAGTTTAGTAGGCATTCGTAACCATTCAAACAAATCCGACGGCGTAAAATGCAGAAATCAGCTTGCTCGTCATTTCCACTACCCAAATTCCACTTGCCGTATCCAACGAAACAATATCGCATCGCCTTATCCATGTCCAATAACAGCTCCATGATCAGCGGCAAAGGGTAATTTTATCAATCTCGTTGGTTAATTCACCTGTCGATAAGCAATACATAATCGACTATCGACACTATTCTTCTTGATCATGACGATTGGCGAGGCCCATGGTGATGTTAATGGTCGAATAAGTTTGGCCGATAGTAACCTCTTGATCAAGTCAGCCAATTTCTCGCGAAATTTAGGCGCAACTGGACTTGCTCCACCCACATCAATATCTCAGACAGTTCCACGTGCTGCTGATGAAGAACACTCCCTTTACATGTCGATTTTTCCAAATCAATTGATGTATCTTTCTTTATCATAAGTCTGAGTTATTCCTGGATCGCCCACCTGGATGTCGTCAATAGCGATTTCCTCTGTAAACGAAGCAACTTCAGGCAAGACTGACATACGCTGCTCCACGCCCTCGGCATACAACTTGCCACTTTTATAATAATACGTTGAGCTTTCAGACTTACCTTTTCACTTCCTTCTATCAAAATATATTCGTCCTTGACAGCAGCATAACCATCGGTCAGCTTACCGGATCGCGGATCGCGGTCATTGGGCCTTTAGATTGATCTCGCACCTGGTCCGCTGCGTGCGAGTCATCATTCTTGATCGCAGTCGTATCTAGATTGTGAATTCCTTCATCCGACTGATCTTGCGCTTGATCGACATCATGTATCCCATAATAGCGTTTATCATAAACGTAGATTGCGCTGGTCGCTCACCTTCATCCTCGATTACCCTTTCTTCCGTGGTGTCATCGTGGACTTCACGAATAGTAGTGCCTTTATCATCGGATCGCGACGCGATCTTCCGCGCTTCCATAACCGCTCCTTCTCATCCTTCTTTTGGCGGATTAACATCTTCATTGGCGTAGGATATGGCGAGTGATCCACTAGCGATCCAGCAAATGCTTCCGGAGGTTCTTCTTCTCGATCCGTGTCGTTCGAACGCTAACGTCTGCCACTCATTATACCGAAGCGATCCAACGAGACATACCCTGGGGACCGAGTATCTATGTCAGCAACAATTTACCAGCCCGACGGCGATCCATGGCTGTAAATCACTTCTCGATCGCCGATATTAGTCAGCTGTTTCTACTTACTCTGGCCAGGTTGATACGGAACGTAGAGATTTGAAGTTTTACATGCATTGATCGGCTCGGTCCGAGTGTTAACATCTTGATCGGGTGATCTTTTTTCAACAAATGCATAACATGCAGAGCCTAGAACGATCGGCTCGAACCAGATTTTAACCTGCAAGCGTCCTAGTTAAACATTTTTTCCTCTTTTGGCGGGAGCATCCCAGCATGCTTAGTCGGCACATACCACTTGCGGATCAAGTTGTAAGACTCTTCCATGGGCATTTACCACCCTCATGAGGTTTTCCGAAGGCGGAACATACGAAAAACACTTGTCCGAAGGATGTCCCTTGCGATTACACTTTTAGCACGTCAGTCTTTTTTTTCCGACACCCACGATCGTCATGTTTCTTCGATCCACGAGGGGTACAGGCCTTCTGAGGTACCCCACCATCCGGACCATGATCTTAATAAGCCTTGTCTGATTCAGCACGTTGATCGCCAAAGTTTTTCACATGATCAAATACTGTAGTCATGTGAACATTGCGTCGATCCAATTTAGCATCTGATCACAAAGATTCGAGTCTGAGTCGCTGCTACCACTATCCACATGGATCGCCTTGACAGCACGAGCTGGTTTAGACAATATCGCGACAGAAGCTGACGTAAATCGCTGTCGAAATTTGCTTGATCGCATTGCACTCTGACTTTGTTGGACTTCCATTCGTTGCTACGCTCGCAAAGCCTCTTCCATATCATCTGCATCTACCAGGCGTAGCACTGTCAGCTCTTGAACAGATCACGATCATTTAATGTACCAATAAATTTTTTACATGTTCGCGACGAACAGAGGGTGGCCAATCTCGAATAGGAATCTTTGCTCGGATTGCCGACACATTTAAACGATACAGGTATTGCAGCGATGTTTCAACCGATCGCTTCCGATAGACATACCATATCCACCAAATTGGATCATAAAACTTTTCAGCAATGACTTCCACGAATCTCGTGTCGATCGACTTAGCTGGCTGTACCAGTTCCGCTATGGCCCTGTAAGTAGATTGCTAAATACAAATACTTCTCATCAGCCGGAGCTTGATCGCGCCAGAAGGTAGACTTGAACTTGCTGACCCAGCTCCTCGCTCGATCTTCATCCGTGTCTCGTCCTGTGAATTCTTTCAGACGCAGACATTCTAATTTGCTGCGTAGCAACTCCACCACTAGGCACAGTTTCTGCACCTGTACCAGTATCGCCTTAGATCTTCCGGCCACAAATCAATTTTAGGATCGCGTATGACGCGATTGAGCCGATTAGATGCAGCCGAGATGCAGATCCCTGGATAAACTGTGGGACCGCGGATCGACTAGCGATCAGACACGCTTGATCTCCCTCATATTTTCTCATTGCTGCCTCAAAGTTGGGGTGTATCTGACCTGATCCAACCGCATTCACGTCTTGCGCTGCAGGTGCATTCGTCGATCGTTTTTCAATCTTGATCAGTGCCATGCGTTCACGCATATGTGCTGCACCGGCCGGTCCAAGCGACATCCGCTGGATGTTGATCGAATCATCCGACTCCACCTCTTATTCCAAGACTCGAACACGCGCATCATCGTTGAGAGTGAAGCTCACAATATAGCTGATGTGATCCCGACTCTCCATCGGCGCCCGGACGACCGACTAATGGAGGGGGTACTTCGATTCCGTGTATATGGCCTTCCTCACCTTGTGTACCCGTCGATTGGGTGGATTGCACTCTTCTCAGTGAACTTGAGTCAATGTTGATCCAATTGTGTTTGAGATAGATGAAAGTGGTGGCTGGGTGGAATCCTCACACGATCAACCGAGTATTAGTTGTGATCTTCCCAATCGATCACTGGTGTCCAATAAGGTAAGGCTTGAACCACTTGAGCAGAACCTTCTAACCACTTAAGCAGAACCTTCTAACCACTTAAGCAGAACCTTCTGACCACTTGATCCGTCCTGCACTTGTCCGTTTCTTGTATGCTGCGTCCAGTCGCAGTTATCTTGAGTAAGTTGTCTTGGGGTTCTTGTAATCCCTGGCCAAACAATCCAGAGATACGACTTGCGTGGTGTGTTGGCTTCTTTGAGACATCAGGTGGCCAAAGAAATCAGCCCAGAAGAGAAGTCGACACGTGTTTTTTTAAGTGAATTAAACTCTGTTTAATGTTAGCCAGCCAAAACCTAGAGCTACGACTATGATATCTATATCATAAGATCGGCTGCCATGTGTTCGAATATCGTCCCCTTATATTACATGATCCACACTATAATCGCGGATCACTGATCGCGAGTCCACTGGATCGCGTTGTGTGGTACACGCATATTATATATTCCGCATCGTCCAAGCAATCCCGGGATATGACCCACGTCCAAAAGTTTGGATCGAGATCGCGCCCGATCGGATCGCGCGACTGCTGTTTCTTCCACAATTCCAGAGCATCTTTTTCCCGTACTTTCGGTATGTTCTCCATATTGTTCATGGATTACGTAATCACCGAAGGCCCATAAATATTAGTGTATCATCCCTTCTCGCGATCGCGGTTAATGGGTCGTGGATAGCGCTTACTTGGTAGCAAACCGCGAATAAGTTCAACACTCACCCTGAATTGCCTTGGGCAAAACCCTGGTATGAATGGAGGAGTGTTCGACTCGCAGTATGAGTGGCTTTGGCTAAACAGGCGTTTGTTGAACGTTCTTGCTGCTATGGCGGTATGAACTGTTGAACCGTAGTTCATGCGTGACTTGGCTTTTGAATCGGCTTTGCTATTGCGAAGTAGAGCAACAGTGTCGACCCATTTGGGAAATTTTGCTGTATGCTGGATTGCGATTCGTTAATCAAAGTCACTGCGGACTTAGCCGGAATACGCGATCCACATTTCCTGGAAATTGATAATTGTCACTTTGCCACGCAATCCACATGTGCCCGAGCAACAGCTTGTTTCTCCAAAGTAACTCGTAGGTGTAGTGCCATGACGAGCCGAGTCTGGTAAATGGTTCTGAGGGTATACAGCCGTCAAAATTGCTTCACCCCACCATTCTTTTGGCAAATGCTGGTAGTAAAGCATCGAACGCATCATCCCGGCAAGCGAACGATTAGCTCCTTCTGCAAGACTTTTCTTCTGCGGCGAGCATGGAACACTAGTTTGGTGTTCTATTCCGTGTTTTGCACAGAAATTGTTGAGCTTTTTGCTGCAGTATTCGCTACAGTTGTCACTTGAAATGCAGTGGATCTGAGTATCCAATTGTGACTCCATGAATGCCTTGCGTTCCTTGACTTGTCCAGCACCTCACTATATATATTAACCAGAAAGATTTGAATATAACGCGACCAGTCGTCGATAAATATGACGCTGTACTAAGCTCCACCCTAGGAATTGGTTCCATCAAATGCTGTGGACCACCTCGAGTCTTCACCACACTTTCAGACGTGATAGTCGTGATCGCCTCTGGTGCACACACAATCCCTACACACATCTTGCCCGTGCACATTCCTCACGTAGGCCTTCTGACGTTACTGTCAATGAAACATCTTCCGCTATCTTGTTAAAGCTGCTACGCGATCAACATGGCCAAGCCTGGCATGCTACAACGTCGACTCATCCACGGAAGTTGTAATCGTATACGCTTCCTTTCTGTTGGACTTGGCGGAGCTCGCTAAGATCAGCACATAGAACTTTCTGGACGTTTTCCACCTTGCAATTTCTGGATCTTCATGTAAATTGAGCACATCTTTTTTTGAAGTGGACTTCTGCTCCTCGCGCTGCGAGCCCCGACACCGATAGTAACTTGCGGCCTAAACCCGGAATGTAGTAGCCTATTATTGACAATCGCAGTCCTGCCGCTCTCTCGACCGGTCCAGTGCCATACACAGGTAAGCGATCACTACTAGCCGCAAACACCTCCATATTATCCATCTCTTACTGGCTGGAGAGTGCAAAAGTCATCACGATCAAACGTCATGTGAGAGCTGGCTCCATTATCGAGCAACTACATGTTTTTCAAATCTCCACCACTTGTCACTGAAAAGATGAATGGGTTGTTGCACCTCTCTTCTTTGGACACTGGTCACGCTCGTGACCTACTGCATCACATTCGTAGCATCGATCGGCCAACCCACGTGCAGGGCGATTTCCTCGATTTTATTGACGCTGTTGACGACACTTGTCTTGATCGTTTCAGTTGTTGCGACAGCCACGCATAAATCCCGGCGCCCTGTGGCTGACCTTTGGATTCAACAGCCTTAAATGCAGTCTCTTGCTTTTCTCTCTTGAGCGCTGTGTCACACTCATGCTGTAGATTGTTAGATGCTCACGCATTTCAGCAATTCTAACAATCGCATCATACTCCGGGCGATGAGCTTTCCAGAAGAATCACCACTTTTTGTCTTCATCAGCAACCGAGGCAAAACAAGTACACATATCGTCAAATGTGAGAAAATGGTCCATGATGTTGCCAGGAGTCATGCATCTGTTTGCAAAGCTGTGTAGGCTGCGCTTAACGTGAAACTCGCACAGCATGCTCCATGCATACGCGGCACTAGATGCATTCCGAATCATTGACTGGAACACCAGACTAAGCATCCTCGCAGTGATAGCCAACGCTTTTCAATCTGTGGTCTTCCATTATGCAGTCGCCAGCTCCATCGTCCCTTCTGCTTCATTACGATGTGGTCGAGCAGCTCCTTCCTTGCGAGAGTCTTGCACGAAGTAAACTCCCACAAGTATTAATTCTCGTCCGTGAGGATGTCGTTGTTGTATATCGTCGCGTTTGGGCTCATCCTGTAATGTATGGCAGAGGCTTGAGTAAAGACTTGTTTACTTGATGGTAAAAATGAGAGTAAATTCGACTTATCAAACTTGTCAAATATGCAATGGTTAGCCATCATTCTCTTACCCTTGTTCGAATCTTCTGGAAATCACTTCTGGAAGAAATAGAACGTGTACAGTCTGCAACAACAGATGAGCCATGGCAATTGTTTCGATATCTGATGGTAGTTTACTATCCATTACACACACAGGCGCGCTCTTTGTCATCGTCTGCATACTAATGTGTCATTGTTGGCTCTTTGGGGCTTCAACCTAGACTGTTCCAATCGTTGAGTTGTATTGAGATACAAGATGTATTAAATTCGTACAAAATAGGATTATTGAATGGAGGCGATGATGCTAAGTCAAATACATCATGCCAAATTGATAGGTCCACGATTCTAACGCAAATTTCGACTTCAGTTCGCCAAGGCTTCGGTATAGGTGGCAATGGAGTACACCAAAGCCGCCATTACCGACCAGACGACTTCCAGATTTGCGGCTTAGTACGCAGACGATTTAACTTGGCACTGGGAAGGGTGCCTTTAAACCATGAGCACTGCCGAAGGCGGTGTGATGCAGAGCGATGCTCTCCCGCCACCCGGGAGACAGGGTGCGCACGTGCGGTGGAAACACGGCTACCGCACCGGCCCCGACGAACCTAACGGCTTCAACGAATGTCTCGACCCCGGTGTACCCAACGGCCCCAGCGATAGAACTGGCCCCAACGAACCTAACGGTCCCGGCGAAAGAAACGGCCCCAGCGATAGAACTGGCCCCAACAAACCTAACGGTCCCGGCGAAAGAAACGGCCCCGGCGACCGCAACGCCTCTGCTGATGCGGGGGTCGAGGCAAACACCGATCACAGTGCTATACTGGTTCGCACTGCTATCAGGGCGTGGAACTAAAAGCCGGACGATGATCTGCGACCGATGATTCCTCGGAGGAATAGACGCTGGCGGCCTGGATGATGGGCGGCATTGTCCTCCAGTCGCCGCCAGGTTTTTTGGTATGCACGCACCCGCGAGCTACGCGGGTTGTGATGCTCGATTTTTTTGAAGAATACCTCGAAGGCAAGGTCATCGCGGTCGTGCCTCCTTCTGTGCGTATGCCTCAACATATCGCTGAGAAAACGTTGCTCCTACAACTGTTGGAACGCCGCGAAGAGGAGACGGTTTCCGATCCATTGAGTCGGGAACTAGTCAAGGGGGAAAAGCGCACGCGTTACGATTCGGACACTAGACGTCTCACTTTTGTCCTGCCTGATCAGGCGGCTGCGGCGAGCTGGCATGCAAAATTCATTTCATTTCGTGGTACTCGACTTCAACTATTGTGTCCAGCGACCATGGAGAGAGAAGACATCGCTGCTTCCTCGACCTCCGGTACTACATCGATTCGCAACATTCTGCAGTATCAAGTGAGGATTTTGGTGCATGGCGTGGCGGCGAGCACTGTCCAAGCTATTCTCTCGTCGAGTGAGTCATGTTTGGTGACATCGGTGGTTTGGGTGTGTCTCAATGGGGCTGAGGCGTACGATTCCAATTTCTTCGTCGCGACTTTTGATACCGTTTCATGCCCCGAAGAGATCAAGTTGGTGACGCACATCACGACTCCCGACACGACACTGTTCATCCATCATCACCGGCATTTCCAACGGGTCCCCTGTTTCTCATGTTACTCGCCGTATCATTCAAACGCGCGGCCCGCAAGGGTGAATTCCTATTTGACCATCACCGCGCGTTCATCGATACGCACCACGTTGCTAAAAAAGTCAGTGGACTGATGTTCCAGCACCTCGACGTGTCCGGACGCATGCAGCATGTTGCTGGACTTGCAGAGACATTACAGGCAACTACAACCAAGCTAAAGGATGATGCCTGCAAGGCACCACTGTTAACCAAGATCTCCCAGTCATCTCCGCGGGACAGTCCAAGGGAGGAAACCTCCCCCTCCCCTCCCCGTGGACAGCCAGCAGCGAGTGGCGGTGCCGCACGTGCCGCCGGTCCTTCGACTGACGGGTGGTTCAACCCAGGTGCAAACAAGAAAAAACGGGAGTCACGATCCACTACGGCTCCTACGAGTCCTCCTGCTGTCCCCACGGCTCAATCGCTCCGACGATCGCAGCTGAACCAAGTTGGTAGAACAGGCAAACCGCCTATTCCGGGTCCGACACCTCTTGGTCGACCGAATGCTCGGATCTCGATCAAAGGCGCCAAGAAATCATCACCACCGACAAAGGCCAAGATGCCTCCGAACAGACGACCGGAAGCGCTCGCGCAACCACCTGCTGCTTCAGCATTGTCAAAGGCAGCCAAACAACGTGCGACGGCGATTAACGAACTTGATCAACTACTAGAAGGGGAATCTAAGGCCGCCGCGGCAGATTCACCATCAGAAAGGGGAAGTGTCGCCCCTACAAAGAACGTCTCTCCAAAGGAACTAGCTCTGGAGGAAGCCCGCGCGCAAGTGGAGGAAGCCAAACGGAAAGTCGATGTGCTGACCTCTACGGCCGCGGAGAAGAAGCGCGCTGCCGAATTCAAGAAAACTTGCTACTTTGAGGCCCATGTTCAGGCGCTGGAAGTGGCTATTGCTCATGAAGCAACAGGTGAGGGAAAACCTACCTCACTTGAAGACGCGGAGGGGCATCTGCCTAGTTTGGAGCACGAATACCGCACCGCTGGTGCAGTGGCAAACCGAGCGAAGGAAGAAGCAATGAATGCTACGAGCAGACTTAAGACATTGACACGCCGGTTGGCGAAGATTACACCGAAAGAGAAGTCTGAGAGCGAGGTTGCGGTCACGCGCATTGCGACACAGCCCAGCGAGATGCCTGCTGCGACGGCGGAAAAGATTAGGGAGCGGAGTCGCTCGACGATTCAACGCTTGTTGACGTCTTATATCCGCCGTAAACGGGTCATATCCGGTGTGACTTCTGAATCACCAGCTGGTGCGGCACCTACTGCGGCGGTACCCCACGATCCGGCTCCATCGGACATGCCACCGACGTGTCCCTGAGATCCAGACGGGCTGGACACACGGAATATGGATGTGACTATGGCGGAAAGTACCCTTTCGTTTGGAAATACCATGTGCATGGATGATCTGGGTGGAGGGGCTGTTACTCCTCCCCCTTGCGCCGCTAGTGTTCCCATACCAGCGGAGCTAGCTAAGGCTATTGAGGACGAGATCAAGGCTTCTTCAGGCATTTTATCAGACCCAGCCGTGGACAATTATGGTCCGATGACCCGTCCTACCGACTTCCGGGGGGATCCATGTACACAGGTGGCGGTAAGATCCTCGATGGACCACATCCGCAATCAAGATAATCACGATCAGACGTTACGTGCTACAGAGTTTGCAAGGTCCCGGAGACCGCATCGGCTGCGATAGCTGCCGCAGCGGTACCGGAAAGCACGAAACAAATCTCGGCGAACACAGCCGCGATTTGGCGGTGGGTCAGCGAGCACACTGCGGTGTCCGCGGTGCCTGCTATTCTGCCAGTTGGTCCGAAGGGCCAAACGACGTGGATTCATTCGTGTGCGTTGGAACTGGCGGCACTCGTCAGTGAGCTTCCTTACCCGGTTACTTATCTAGCCTCCATGCCTGGTGAAACCCTTAAAGCCTTTGGACATTCCATCAACAACGAGTCTCAACTGGCTGTGATACGTCAACATACCACACACGCAGATGAGAAGCTTCGAGAGCTGTGCACGGGTTGGGCCGCAACGGCCGACGATCAGTCTGTACATATTCGATGGAAAACGACTGACAACATCCAGCGCTGGAGACGATTCAGCAAATTACAACCGGAGTTGTTGTGCGCGACCGTCGTCGAACCACTGGCGGACTTGGATCACTGGGGCGTCCTCAATGTTCTATGTGTCTTATTGCCAAAGCTCGCACCAGTGGAGGGTGAGACCAAGGTGGTGATGCCACAGACCAAGGCTGTGCTATACCACCTTTCCAAAGAGGTGTGTGCGGCAGTTTTCAGCATTATCTGCAAACCTGCGAACTGGCAACCGGCGCTTGACCTTATCGCCCGCGATGGTCAACTGCTGGATCCTCGGTACTTAGGAGCCGATTCGTCACGGTACGCGGTTCAGCCTTCCTCTTCTCCCATTCCTGTAGGGCGAGCTCGTTCGATAGACGGGAGGGAGACAACTCACGTTTCCCCCAATCCACCAGGCCCGCCTCGACGTCGACGACGGCATTTGTTGAAGGCTTCCCAGAGGCCACGCGAAAACAGCCTCGGTCTGCATTCGCAAAATGTAGCTGGCTTTCCCAAGCATCCGGAAGCTGTGCAGACTGGTTCGGCCATTTTCGGCAGCGCGAATCAAGGGGCTCCATTGACTTGGTCCTTCTACAGGAAACGCGGGTCACTCTTGGTGAAGCAGCAAGTATGGAAAAGCTGTGCAGCACCACATGGGGCTTCGTGGACAAGCCCGGTCGCACGATGTGGACAGAGTCCGAGGAACCGCGTGGAGGGCTTGCCATTTTACTGAATCCGTACTCGTCGATTACTGAGATGGAGCCTTGGCAAGAGGAACATTGGATACCGCACTGGATGGCCGCTCGTATTGCCCTCATGGGCGAAACCGTCCTCGTCGTCAACGTTTATGCCCCAAGTGACAAGAGTGAACGGGAGGCGTTTTTCGAGATGCTTTGCCATCATCTTCTGGGATATAACGGACCCATGTTCATGGGAGGAGATTTCAATTGCACGTCAGTCCCACGGCTTGACCGTTCTTTCGCCTCACCACCCGGCAGACATGATTCTTTGGCGTTGAGACGGCTTCTAGGACGGGCGCAGCTTAGCGATGTGCTCGACGATGAAATGGAGCGAGCGGAAAAAGAGCGGGCCATATCAGCATTTCATGCGGCGGAGCACACTTATTTCTACATTTTACCAGGCGATGGCTCCGCCAGTTCTCGGCTTGATCGGTGGTATGTTAGTGCTCTTCATGCTGATTGGGTTCGAGACGTCGATCTTTCGGTACCTGGTCCAGCAGCTGACCATAATGGCATAACTATCCGGATTGGGGCGCCACGTCATGTCGTGCGCGTACGTAAGCCTCGGCAAGTATATCCCGTTCCGGGATGTGCACAAGCGGTCGCAAATCGAGCAATATTTGCGGCCCTTGAGACGGCACAGATTGCAGTTAATGACACCCATTCTGTTCCGCCGTCGGACAATGCTACAGCCCGTAGTCTGGCCGACTGGTGGGACGAATGGAAGATAAGTTTACGCAAAGTTCTCTTGGCGACTACCAAGAAAGCTCGCCAAGGTCTGACAAGGAACTATCGGCAGCGGTTGAGTTGCCTATACGTCCGACTAGATGCGGCGCTTTTAGAGGCGCGCTCTGCGGATGACTCGCCAGCGAGGGCTCCAGAGCGATGCGACCAAACTATCCCTGTCGATACCCCGGGGGAACTTCGACGAAATGTTGCGAGGTGTCGTCGGTTATGGCAAAGAACCAAGAAAGAGCGACTATTCACTCAACATACGTACTTTCCGGGTGAGACATCTCGAAGATTTTTCGCCCGGGTGTCGACTAAATTTCAAGACAACACGATTATTTCCCTGGGTGGCAAAGCTGCCTACGGGTCGAATCGGTCTCAGGAATTGGCTGATGAAATGGCAGACGGCTGGGAGTACATTATGGCTCGTTCTTTCGATTGTCCCAGTGCTACAGCCACATTTCTTGAAAGGCCCTCCACACCGGACCGGGTTGATGACTCTACCGTGACGTCAACCATCTCTCCAGACGATGAGAGTGCGGCTTTGAAGAGGCTCAAACGCGGGAAAGCTGCGGGGCCGGATGAAATCAACAGCAGCTTCTACCGCGATTACGCAGATACGCTCGCGCCTATTCTCGCTACATTTTACACCAGATGGCTGGAGTGCAGCGTGTTACCGGCGTCATTTGGAGAAGCGAACATCCAGTGCCTGAAGAAAACGGCGGCTTCCGCCTTGCCGCTTGACCATCGTCCGATTGCGCTGCTCAACAGCGACTACAAGTTATTTACCAAGATTCTTTCTTTTCGGGTGCGGCCGATGCTGTCGCATATCGTTCTGCCAGCTCAAGTTGGATTTGTCCCGAAGCGGTCGATCCATACGGCACTAGACATTTTTACGGCCGCCCGCAAAGCAGCGAATTTGAAAAGCGATCTGCATGGTGCCGTTGTTCTGCTTCTTGATTTCGCCAAAGCGTACGACGCGTTGCAACGTCCGTATTTACTCTCGGTGCTGAAGTGGCTCGGCTTCTCGCCCAAATTTATTTCAGTCGTGGCTGCACTACATTGCAAAACGACATGCCGATTTATCGTGAATGGGTGCCGCTCAAGTCGACGTGAAGTTCAATGTGGTATCCGACAGGGGTGCCTCCTTGCGCCACTACTGTTCATCCTCGCTCTTGATAGTGTCTATCGGGTGATCCAAGAGAGGGTCGACATTCGCGGGGTACCTCTCTCTTCTGGGGGACGAACTACTGAGTTCAAAGTGTCGGGATACGCCGATGACACGGCGGTATACCTTCGCGATCGGTCTGCGGTTACGCCTGATGTTACAATTCTCGATGATTTTGCTAGGGTTTCAGGCCTACAGACGAATCGAGCGAAGTCTATGGTCATTGAACTTCACCCTCGCGGATCGGCACTGCTTTTGGACACCTGCGGCTTCACTCTTCAAGCTTCCTGCGAGTCCTGCAGGTACCTTGGTGTTCTGGTTGGGCAACAGGATGTGGTGGCCGAAAACTGGACGAAATACATCCGATCCTTATGGAGCCGGCTTGTCCTCGCCAGAGAAAAGACTCACACTGTCGAGCAGCGGTCTCGCCTTGCGAGTGCCATAGCGGTGCCAAAAATTACCTTTCTCGCACGACATTGTTGGCCTCCTCCAGCGACTGTGACCCGATTGCAAGGCTTGATTATGGATTTTGTATGAGGCACCCGCGACGGCAAGAGGTTCCGACCTTGGCTGCCCTCCGAGATGGCTTCACTACCGATACAGCAAGGTGGACTTGCGGTGCCGTGTATTCAAACGGAACTGATGACTATGGCGGCGACAGCTGTTGATCAATGGGCAGCTATGGTTTCCTCGAGAGATTTACTGATCGGCGACTTCCTATGGGGTTCTCCTGAGTCGGGTCCGGTTTATATCACGCCATGTTGGACCGAAGACAAGCACCTCGATATCGGTGTACTTTTGCAGAGTACGCAATCAATGCTCCCGGCTCAATTGCACGATACACGAGCGACGGGAAGTTGTAAATGATGGCGAGGCAAAAGGACCCAAAATGCCGTCGCTTCGCCATCGATTGGGTTGCCATGATGCAGAAGTTCAGGCGGTCATTTTCGTTATGAACATCTTTGTCGTAATCAAAGTCTACTGGACGCAAATTCTAGTCTATCCACATCTGCGCCCCGTCCTAGAGTTGAAACGAGTTTGCAGGTCATGATGCTCGAATGAACAGGAAGGGGTCAAAAATGCACTTCATTTTTTTGTAAGAACGTATGCTGAATAATGTACAACGTAGCGAATTGATAGGAGTGTTAAGCCACAGAACCACGTACTGTAGCGTTTAATTTTTGACAAGGCAGTTCGGGTAGACCAGCACGAGTAGCACTTCGATAAACGAAAAAATAAGTATCAAACCATCTCCACATTTTGGTCGAAGAATGACGAGTTTTCTTCTGACTTTCGCATTGCTTCCTGCTCTTTCAATGGATAATGTTTGCCAGCCAGAACATTACACAAGTTACAGCGCATGCTCTCAATGAAGTTTTGTTCGAGTGCTTTTCGTGCTTGATAAATAGTGTAAGCGTTGGCGCTACCTGGACACTATTTTGCGTTGAGCTGCACCTTATTTTGACGTTTCTTTAGATCTCCATTAGCAAAGATACCTCTTCAATCCATTTAGTAAACAAGCTGGTAATCGAACATTATTAGAACTGAGAAAGAGAGTATATGCTACGCATTGCCGACCTTTTGTATTCATTCAATCCCTATGGACGCGCTGACCAAAGAGTGCAGGGTTGGCAGCTTTATCGGAGTTACAAACTGGTCGAATCAAGCTCGCACTTACTGTCTTTGCAGGCTTAGCATCTTGAATTCACGTCATGGAGTCTTCGATCTGATAGCAGATGATAGAATGCAGCAACAAAACTGCGTTGAATATTGAATATTCTCTCTCAACTTGCTGACAGATGGACGCATTCGTGTGTCGTTTGCAGCTTTTGCTTTTGGAGCTGTATCGTGTGTGGGTTTGCGCTGTCCCCTGTGTTGTATTTGCTTTGAAGTTTTCAGCACCATTGGCTTATGAGACGTCTCATAGGTGAATGTTACCTAATTGCAGCTTTTAGAACACACTTGAACTGGGATTTGATCTTGAGCTTCGATGAGTAGATTTCCGTTTTTATCCAAGAAACGACGGCTCCTTGATGTGCTTCGACAAATTAGATGTTTTTGGGCAAATGCACTAGCTGTGGATGCGTTTGGCTTCATGTTGCTTTGTATACCGTCCCAAGAGTAACGCGCTGCTATATAACCTTACGAAATGCAGAACTACTGATCCTTATGATCGTGGCTGGGAACAGAAGTGACGCACCAATGCGTGAAAATCTTCTCTCTCCTGTCGTCGCTCCGTGTGCATCTGTGTGAATAAATCCATTAGCTGCTGCTGCTGTTTTTCAACCAGGGACTCCACATCAGACATGTTCTGGTTGCGGTCTTCTGTCGGGGTTCGCTGGTGCAAAATTTCCAGCAGCATAGCTTGATTCTGCTCGCGTTCCTCCATCCTTTCTTCCCGTAGGTCGTGCATCAGCTGCTCGAAACGAGCATTCTGTGCCTCCAGTAGCGCCTCGACAACGTCTTCATCAACTTGCACTTCTCCATCCTCGTAGACTGCAGAATGACGCGGATACCGCGTCTCCGAATCTAGTTCCGACATGTCATCAGCGTCACGAGATGGGGAAGGACTGGTCGACCGGGACATCGAAACATCTGAAGATGCCTCGGATGACACTGACGGCTTGCGCATTTTTTTGTGACTCCGTTTCCGTTTATGACCTGTGATGATCACCATTCCGAGCTTCTTCTCCTTGCGGATGATGGTGCCTACTTTAAGGAACGTGTCGCGGTCAATCTCGCATCCCACCCTCTGACTCGACTTGGGACTCACGAGCTTCCTTTGTAGTCGGAAGCGTTCGTTGAACGTGAGTTCGAACCAGTCCGATCCGTCGAGTGCTTCCAACCCGGCAACACATTGCTGGATAAAGTGATACGAATGAATAATACACCGTCTCTTTGCTGTGATTGAGCCCACTGACGTGTCTCGCTGTCCCCCGAGTGCGACAAACTTCTGTCGGATCAACCAATTAGGCAGTTTAACCTTCTCATCTGGTTCATTGCCATAGTCGAAGAACTCATCCACCGCTTGTTGCCACGCCTCCACAAACAGGAACCAGTCCCGTGCCGTCCACGGGTTCTTGAGTGATTCCTCTTCAAAGTCAACAATTTTCTTCTTATGACTGCGTTTCGGTACTTCCGATTCCTTCCGACCGGTCTTTTTGGACTTGAATTTCTTGGTTCCAATTGCTTTGCCACCGCAGATGCGGTCGAGTCTTCGAAAAAGGTCGGGGTTAATAACCGTCATGCCCTTTTCCTTCTTATTCAGTACCCGACGTAGTTCGTGCTGTTCAGCGGCCGACAGGTCGAACCACCGGGGTGACCCCTTTTTGAGACTTCGCTTGTTGGTTTCCACGATCAGGCGGTACGACATGCACAGCCGATGGTGTTGACGGGTGACCGACGACAGACTGCGTTTGCTCGAGCCTGTAATGGCACAGAACCGTGCATGCAACGTGGAGCGCTCCCCGGTAGAGAGCAGTAGACGGTTCTTTGGATCGTCCACCACCTCCTCCCACGCTTGCACCAGTTGCAACAACTCGTCGTTGGCCCACGCAGAGTTCACTCTGACGGCATTGTTTGTAGGTGACATGTTACGCACTTGAAGCGGGTGATATACGGGTTTGTCGAGGCTTAAGCGCTGTGTCCGAATTTTTTTCAGTGGCCAGGGATCGGATTTGTCGACATTTCGTCAAATATATACAGAAAACCACCTCGCCAAACATTTATTTTTACGAATGCAGAATCAAAGTGAGATATCCTACCTTAGTGATTTCAACTCCCCATGACCACATGCGTATCGTTAGTGTTCAATACAACGTTGAAATTTAAGCGACTACTTACGACTACGATAGAAAGAGGCGAGTTCCTGCTGTAACTCACTTCGTGTGCTCCTGGTCTTGACTCACGAGGCGAGAAGTTCCAAGTTCTTGCAGCAGCATCCGAGCCTGATCGCGCTCTTGAGAGCGCTCATCCTGTAGCTGATTGAACAGCCCCAGCATGTGCTGGCGCTGCTTCTCCACTAACGTCTCCGCAAACTGCGACGGCAGCCACGATTTTTGGGCGGACGCACTTCGCAACTTGAGTGCCTCGAGGATGATCTCCAAGTTGTGCTGACGCTCCTGTCGCCGTTCCTCCTGGAACTCGGCCAGAAGTGACTCGAACCGCTGCGTCTGCGCATCCAACAACCGTGTTACCCACTTCGCATCACTCAGCCCCGTGCGACGACGTTTAGGAGGAGAGGTCGTTCCGTTAGGGTCGACGTCACGACTTAATCTTCGAGAAATAACTGGACTAGAACGTCTTGCTTTACTCGTCAACGCCTGACTCGAGCGTTCGCTTTTGACATCTCGAATTGATGCGTCAGTATCAGACGAGCCCTCATCTTCGGAAGATTGCTCTGCAACCACGTAACCTCTCGGTGGACCACCCTTATACTTTTCATTTGCAGCGTCCTTGTCCGTCTTTTTATGCGAGCGTCGCAGCAGTTGATCAAGCGTTATCGGGGCACGAAGCGCATTTGCAATTGGCGTTAACACTGTTCGTTGTGCCCGATCAATCTCGCTAAGTCGTTGATACGTTTCTTTCTCAATCAAACAGGCGTGTTCATGGTGATGTCCATGCATTTTCTGCAGATCCATCCGTTCGTCCGGTGTCATACTGAACCAGTTCGGACGTTCACTCAATGACGCCAATGTGCGAAGTACATTGCGCAACGATTGGAAAGCCATCATGATGGCGTGTTTCTTTGCCCCGGTCGACTGGTTCGTCCGGGCCTTGTTACTGTCACCGCATATTTCGACATACCGCTGGTGGATAAGAGAGTTCAGTCGAAGCCCTTCATTGCGAGAGGCATACGACCCAGCATATCCATTGTCTGCAAGTGATGTGACCACCTCATGCCAAGCCGAGATCAGTTGTTGCTCGTCTTGTTTCGACCACTTGGAGGTCGTTTTGCTCTTGGCTTTGCTCTTGGCTTTTGGAAGCATGTAGTCCGTGTCCGACTCTTTCTCCTTGCGACTCTTCTTGGTCGAGACAACGTGTTCCGATACCGATCTTTCTTCGGAATCCGATGGCTTTGCTGTGGGTGACGACGGAGGTGACAAGGACGGCGACAACGTCGGTCGCATTTGGTTGTTGGGGCGAAACATCGGCAACCCCGCAAGTGCTTCAGCTGCTGCTTTCATTTCATCGGCCATCGGCCGTTCCGACAATTGATGTGTTTGTATTGGGGCCCTTGGCGGTTCTTCGCAGATTCGGAAAAGAAAGTCGAATTCATCCTGTGCGACAACCGCCAAGTCCCCCAATCGTCCGTTTAATCGACGTAGATCATCTTGTTGTTGTGGTGGTAATTGGAACCATGTCGGTCGTCCAGCACGTGCGCTTTCAGTGTTAAATGCACGTAGGAACAAGAAAGTTCGGACCAAACGTTGACGCTGTGCTTCCACTTCGACGAGAGCGATGGGCGCTCCATCGCGTGGTCGCAAAGCGTCAAACCGTGCATACAATCGCTGCAAGTCATGACCTATTATTTCGTCACGGTCGCGAGGGGGATGGAGTGTTTGCTCCCATGCCTGCAGGAGCGCAAAAACTTCGTCGCGTCGCCACCAGTGGGTCATTTCGGAATTCAAAGATGGATTTCCAAATTGTGCTGTATCCTACCAAAAAGGTGACTTGAATGGCTTTTTGATTGATTTTAGCTTGAGTTTTGTATGAAACAAGAAGTACCTTGATTTGACAAATCAAGGAAATCGGTCGGTTTGGAGAATTCTCAAGAGCGGATAAAGATGGGAGATATCTCGACTGTCGTACAAGTGTTCCCTGAGGAGACTGTGGACAAGGTGGAGGCATCCATTCGCGTGCGAATGGGTGGTAAAGACCTAAACTTGACCTTGTTAATGGTACGCATTGCCAATCTTGCCTCTACACTGTCAGCCGTCTCGTGCTGAATGGGCCTCAAAATCCCCAGTCTTCGATATCACGTCTGACTCGTGTACTTTGCCATTTAGCAAGAGGATGAGCTCGCTCCCTTATTCTCTGGAGTGGAATGGGCCGGTACTGTATTGTGGGACGCGGCAGTGCATTTAGCGTGTCGGTTTTTGACCGACTATCGTCATCAACTTCAAGACCCGACCAACTCTCTGCGTGTCATTGAACTTGGTGCTGGCATGTGAGTTAATGGTGAAATGCCACATTGCTGTAAGAAACTGATGTTTGTGTTGCTGATGAATGCAGTGGCGTGCCAGGGATGGCGGCAAGAGTGGCAGGGGCGAAGCATGTCGTGCTCACGGAGCAAGACGAGCTCCTGCGACTAATGCACGTGAATCTAGCGGCTAATAGAGAAGTGCTGCGATTTTCAGACGGTCAAGAGCTTGACGAGAGTGTTGATGACAAGGGGCAGATTGTGGCGAGACCGCTGAGCTGGGGTGTCCGGCAGACAAAGGAGTATATTGCTCAATACCCGGATGAGAAGGTGAATGTGGTGCTGTCGTGCGACTGCATCTACGAGCCGCTGTACGGCACGTCTTGGCAAGCACTGGCGCAGACAATGGAGCTGCTGTGTGTGGCAAATCCCAAATGTATTGTGCTCATGGGCGTCGAACGTCGTAACCAGGACGGTGTCGACAAGTTTCTGGAGTTTGTGAAGAAGAAGACCAAACTCACGTGTACACTGGATGAACAAACGATGGGCTCCAACAACAATCGATTAGAGGTGTATTATCTAGGCTTCTTGTAGGTGCAAAAGAGTAACAAGCTCGATGTAGTGGGGTAGCCCGAGCCAAGCAGGCGTTAGACAAGAAAAATTGAGACGACAGCTAGGACGTTTCTGACTGTTTAGGGACCTGGACTGGGTTCTTCTACATAGGACGGTGCCACACTTCCTCACAATTGTAAGCCTTGGGGGTGACCTGAATGACCACGTGCAGTGGAATGTTGAGCGTGGGGCACTCGTGTGGGGACTTGTTTGTAAGGTAAGCGTACAACACACGTAGTATGGCCTGGTGCGCCACGATCAGCACAGGCTTGTCCATTCGCATCAGCTCCGTGATCACCGGCTCGAGACGGTGGATCACGTCCTGGTACGACTCGCCACGCGGGTAGCGGTAGTGTAGTTTGTTGTTCTTGCGCGCCAGATATTCCTCCGGCATCTCCTCAGCCACTTGCTCATACG
The DNA here is from genome assembly GCA_011800735.1 of Peronospora destructor. Lineage (NCBI taxonomy): Eukaryota > Oomycota > Peronosporomycetes > Peronosporales > Peronosporaceae > Peronospora > Peronospora destructor. The sequence goes on along the minus strand of WBRY01000029.1, from coordinate 250,064 downwards.
TCATGCCATCGCAGATACCAGCATCGATCTCATCTAGCTGCTTCCACTTCACAATCGACCGGCCACGGGCTGCGATTCGTTCGACCGTCATTCCCGTACGTAGCATCGTCGACGTCCAAACTGCGAGTTCTGTGTCAGGGGTTGGATAATACGCGTCAACAAACCGGTCTAGTTGTTCGGCATACTGTACGCCTAGCGGACTCAGAGGCGAATCGCCACCAATGCGCTTCTGCGTGTTGTACATACTCTCGCCGTGACGACTCAGCCAGATCGGTCGTGGCTTCAAGTTCAAATTGGCCATTAGGAACATGATACGCGACTGCAAGTAGCCGTATACCTGGTTGCAAAACATTTGGCGGCCTACATCGATAATCTTGATGAACGGTGCACCTTCGAGGTGTGCGGCAAGCGGTTCGTACAGTGACTGATAGTGGTTGATGCGGCTGTTGTAGTCTTCCGCAGCCTCTTCCATCGTCTTGCCCGCGTAATCAGCCGAGTTCAACTTCATCTCGTTAATCGAGGAAGCGATGAGATCCGGGTCTTCGCATACGGACTCGATAAACATCATCTCGCACTGACAGCGCTGGTGCACTTCATCCAATAACATCTGACGACGTTTGCGCGTTACGTTTGTAGCATCAAAAATGACGCAGTCGCAATCGTTACTCTCCAGCGCTTCAATTGAGTCGTCCAGGCATTTCTTTGCCAGATCAGTGCGAATCTGAAACGATTCTTCGTTAAACGGATCCCAAAACGCGTGGTTCACGTTCGATCCAACAAGCCTTCGACGGTACTCTCCAGTGTTAAATGTGCGTGAGTGGTGCCCCATCCACGTCAAATGACGTGCCAGAATGTGTCCAATGTAAGTCTTGCCACGACCAGGTAGACCTACAAGAAAAATGATCAGTTTGCCACCGCTGTGCTGCTGCGGAGCCGTCTGCTTTGCTGTGTGCGGACCACTCACCAGCACCGAGCGATGTCCTCCGAGTTTTGCACGAGTATTGTGTTCGTGCGTGACCAAATCTCCACCAAAGTGTTGCGTCGTCGCTGCCAGGAGCACCGAGTTGGTGATCACGTCGTCCATATAATTCACGTACTTCGGCGGCACACCGGCAGTAGCCGACGCTGCGTTACTCAACAATTCTTCACTCTTGGACCTGGCCAATGTACCAGTCCTAGGTCGTGGCATACTGCCCAATAAACTGTGGTTGCTCATACGTCGTGCACTCACTTCAATGCCGTACTCCGAGTCTTCCGTTTCCTGCGGTTTTCGAGAAGTTGTCAGTGGTGTAGCTCTCGGTATCGGATTTGGTTTCTTGACCTGCTGATTGGTAGGAGACCGAAGCGGTCGTTGCACGGGGGACGTTTGCATCCGAAGTTCCATGAGCTCTTCACTGGCCCGTGGGTTCATGACGGGAATACCGTCCTCAGCATCCCGGATAATGGTACGAATAGCTCGTTGGAGTGGTTTTTCTTGGGTTTGTGGATCAATTATGAGTCCAATTTTAATAAAGTTGTTGAGGTTCCCATAACCGTCGGGGGCAAATGTTACTTCGGGGTCGTATTGCCATGCACCGTCCACGCAAAACTTGAATAAGTGCGTGCCTATAGGTAGCCAGAGTTTTGCACTATAGACCGGAGTTCCGTCCGATGTTTTCTGTCTCTTAAGCAAGATCTGCGAGCCCCAACTACACCAAACCACGTTAGAAATGGAGGGATTAAACGGTGAATCAACTACTTAAGGGGCTTACTTGTTGAAAGATCCAGTGACGCCTACAGACTCGCAATCACGGGACCATTCGATGATGGCTGGATACAAATGCTCTGCTTCCTCGTGGACACTCTGAAGCGGCGTCTTGGGTGCTTGCACTGCCTCGACACGTAGAGCGAGAGGGGAGAAGGACTGAGGACTTGTGGTTGTGCTGCCACTCGCGTCGGAGCTCATGATCACAGGCAGAGAGAGAAGGTTGAACACTTGAGATCGAGGATATCGATTGGATTATGGACAGTATTAGGTGGTGGGTATAGTCGGATGTATACGTGTGGATGAACGATGACGTGCTATTGACAACCCACGATAGACAAACGACAGAAATTTGTAGAAGGTTTTTTGCTGACGTTTTGTAGGGAAATTAAGGATACAGTAGGTTAAATAGGAGCTGAACTTAAGACGTCGAAGCTTGTCAAGGACTATATGGCCAAGTGAAGTGGTAGATATGAGACAAACTTGTGCTTTAAGAACGATCATCGGTCACTCATGCACAAGTAGGCGACGATCGTTCATCATCAGACTGAATAAAGTCACCCCAAAGTGTGCCGACGTGTCCATGATTATTGTAGCTAGCTTTGTGGCAGCGCACGATGTTATAAGTGTATGGTATCTCTACCTGAAATATGGTACAGCTATTGTGATTGTCGAATTCGTGTTGATCAAACGTTAAGCGTGTTTTAGAAAATACTTTTTCACTTCCTATGCGGTTCTACGTCGTTGATCGAAAAGTATATGTATAGTGATAAGTTTAACGATGTAGCACTGTCTCCGATATCGCAATGAACCCAAGCTCCGACTATCCCATCCTCTAAAAGGATTGTTCTCTACTTGTAACTGAGAAAGCATTCATGTCTTGCGAAGAACGAGGTTTGTTAATTTGTGCTGTATCCGACTGATAATAACATGATATCTTGAGATATTGATCACTTGTCTCAGCAGCAAAAATCTGGTCAAGAATTGTGGGTACACGAACGCATGACTACGTGTGCCATTCCGGTCGTCAGTACAGTGTTTTGTAGTTGTTAGTATCCAGCCTGGTTCGTCGTGACTGCCGCCACCGATATGTTTATAGTTCTGCCATTCGGTTCCCGTGCTAGCGGGCGATAATTTCGGCAGCCAAAACTCGCTTCCACCTCTAGGTGGACCGTGAGCATTGCCCACATACCGCTTTCAGAGCTGCAACATCCCCGGTCGCATTCATGTTGGCGAGAGTGCTTGGACCTTACAGACAACTTCACCACGACTTCGAGGTCTAATTTCTACACGCTGCTTTTAATTAATAGCAACATCGAGAACTCAACATGTACCTTGCAATATAAGAAATGCCGACCGCCAGCGCATTGTAAATGATCGCGATCGGGCAGCACTAATGATGTCACATTGAGCACCTCTTCCTCGGCGAATCGTCGAAACGCGTGTAACATTCTGCAGGAGTTGAGCAGGAAAATTAGTGCAACCACTCGGTCTGGTACAGCGTCATTCATATAAGGTTTCGAGATCAAGAAGACCGTGACGGATGGTCGATGGGATCGCAGCCAGCGAGCATTATTTTCCACGCGGTAAGACATTTACGCTTCTTCGACAGACTTTGTAATTATCTTTGCTTTGCACGCGAAAGGACAAGTCAACGTTTGGAAACGTCATGGTGGTGGCGCTAAACATGGTCATCTTTGTTCTTAGGGTCTCCCTTAGCTCTACGACCAACGTGTTTTTCCTAAGTAGTTGGTGACAATTTGCCTTAAGCTGTAGCCCTTAATTTCACTAAGGCTGCCCTTCGCTGAGCTAAGCGTGGTGGTGCCAGCGTGAAGGTAGGTCTGACAATGCAATCAACGAAGCGAGGTGCAAAATTAGCATCCTTACCAACTTAGGAGATTGACGAAAGCTTTGTTCCTCGGGCAGCTGCAGACGACGTGGTGAAATGGCCAATGTCAGTTAGTTCATGACAGCATTGTGCTTAATTGATGGTCTAGCAACTTCGTTCATATACTCGTCGCGATTGGCGGGTATTTGAAGGATTGTTTGAAGGTTTTCTCTCTGGCGCTGGTGATATTATATATCCCTTCTTGCCATCACCTACTGAGCCTTTGCTTTTGAGAGATAGCGTTGCGTGTCAACAACAAAATCTCCCATCAATCCACCGTGTTGATTCACGACCTCTCATAAAATGTTAGGAAGATATTCAGCAGAAACTTGCCTAGATGATAACGACTTATATCATCAAAAGCCGAGCAAGAAGGTCAGTAATAGAGCTTTAGCAGTGTTTTCTTGCGCGAAAGAGCACGACTGCAAGCTAAACCATCATGGCATAAAGTGAATATGAGAAGTGGGTGGACACGACGCCCGATTGCATTGTTCCAACGTTGTGGTTAGTCTCTTTAAAGCACAATGTGGTCGTAGACGAGAGTGGAAACCCAAAAGCCGATGACAGTAGCAAAATCACGTAAGTAAGTCTCGTTGTGTGCTGGCGAAATACTTGGTAAATGGCGGCTCCATCTTAAGGATCGCTGCAAGTGTTGATATTGATGAAATCGTGCGTTTTAAGGTGGGTAACATCTTTTTATGGTCCTGAGGAACAGAATGAGCTCAGACATGGCGGTAGCTTTTATCCGAGCTCTCCCATGCTCTTTAAGGACTGAACCTATCAGCATAACCTGAGACCAGAGACGGCGCGCTTCCTACTTCTGCTAGCCATAAAAAGTTAATGCGATTATGAAGCTCTTTCAACAGTATGCAGGCCCACACGACTACAAAAAGCTTGACAGCCGGCCACTTGGTGAGCGTAGAGCTGACTTGCTTACTCACATAATTACCAGACATGTATGCAGGCTCTTAGTGTAAGATGCCAGCGGTTCAGCTGTTTCTTAGACATTCCAGCACCTACATGATAGCGCGGCGAAGGTCTTTGTCGATAATCGTAACATTCATGCATTCTGTCGGTCAGCCGGTCTCTGCGATGGAGCTCGCTTTCTTGTGGCGAAATCTCGCTTTTTGGTGAGCTCGTGACGTTAACGCGCAGCACATTAGCGGAGATTGAGTGTGATGCAAAGATCGAGGGGGTGGTCTACTAAGTGATTTTGAAGATTCAAGCATTACGTTTTTGTCGCTATTATCGACGTCGATTTGAGCAATACAACTAAACCGGTCAGTTCCTTCGCTTGATCCTCCATCTTTGAATCCTATTTCTTCTTTGTACCAAGATCGTGCAGCATCTAGTCGACTGCTGTGTCATGTGTGTCCGAAAGACGATGGAGCTGGACAAGTCGCTATTGATGAAGCTGTTCGACTTTGCAAATTTCGAGAAAAAAGGTACCGACACGTCAATGTGCAAGAAGCAGTCACGTATTGTAATGAAGACCCAGCGCGTAGTCGCTTGTTAAGCGACGCAGTACCAACCAAGCACCTTTGTCATTGTAGGGTTGTATCAACTAGGCACCAAAGATGCAGATTTACAAGCACTATCAATATCGAGGTGCTTCAACAAGACCATACCACCTTGCATATAAAACCAGCACGCTTATATAATAGTGAAGACGTTTTGTTTGCATTGAATGCGCTTTATACTGCAATCAGACCTTGCTCGCCAGCTTCCTTGAGCTTACGAAGACTCCTCTTCATTTTCAGATCTTATTTCACAGCTCACACTGTTTAACTACTAGCGAACCATGTGCGTTGAATACGGCTGCACCTTGACGAAGGGCGACGACGACTTATCCTCTGTTGAATTATTCATCCTAGACGCCTGCTTGCTTGGGCAAAACAAGTAGCGACGCGACTTCGATATGTTCAAATCATTTGCCTTTCGATCTTAACGGCATATAACTGATCGATTGTGTCCTTAAGCCTTTGAGCGACCAGGGACTACGGCATTACAACCTGGCGCTAGCATAGCGGCTCTCCAAATCAGATTACCAAGTCAACTCAACATACCCTTTTCCGAAAGCATTCGCTCGAATTTGAAAGTGCCTTCAAAATCACAGAATCACTGCTCAGTGGCATTCTAGTCCACTTCGATCGGAGACTGATAACATTGCTTCTTGGTGCTAATATCCGTGTCGCTTTCAAATACCCCCAGCTTTTATGCCTTCAATTTAATTCACTATAACATCTTGCAACGTGAGACAGCACGTAATTGCCACACTTGATGCTTGGAGACCTTCACAAGCGATGAAGTGAATATCGACTCGTGCCGTTGGGCAATGGAATCATTTACAATTTTCACTGAAGTAAAGGACAAAATCACTTATGACGACGACAACAACTTTGTTCATGGCTGATAGCTGCTATTATTGCTGGTACAAAGCAGCCGAAGTCATGATTCACCTCGACAACGGTTGGAAGTATAACACTGATCAGGTCTCTTTAATGAGCTTTTCGCGACGGGTACGGTGACCACCCGTATCTCGGTACTGCTTGTGGATCATAAAGAATAAGCATGGCCGCGTTGACGTCTACGGCTTCTCGTATTTAGTGTCAATTATCTGAGCTTCATTAATTTGCCTCACTGCGGCAGAAACGACGGCTGAGGAGCACCTTTTACCATGCTGGACATCCGGCATGCTCCACATCTCCTTACCCACTCGACCGAAAAGATTCTTTTTTAACCTTAACGTTTATCGCTCTTACATTTTTGCTTGCCACCTCCGTTTTCCGCGGGTAAGATGAAGCTTTTAAAGGTGTCAAAAGCGTCTCGAGTCCATGTCGAGATGTCGATTTTGAGTTGCTCTTTATGCGTACACGCACCGACCTTCAGCTACTTCGGTACGATTAAAATTGAACATGATCTGGCAAACTGAACCATACGATCGCGTTGAGTGGTCACCACGTTTGGAGATCGACGAAGTTGCCTGCTCCAAGCGCGACGTAAATTCTACCGGCCGAAAACTGTGACAGTCTAACACAACTTCTTTAGTCGACACTTACTTAGTAACGATGGAACGATGGATATACATGCTCCTTCCATACTTGGTAAAGATCTAACTTGCTGGTCGTGCTGGACCAAGCTATCACTAAAATACAACTAATCATAACATGTGTACAATAAAAAAATCCGGTTGGCCTGACTCAGATATTATACGTGATCTAGTAGGACGTGATAATCACTGCGAAGCTGCATGTGCGAGATGGCTACAGTGGTCGACATTTGGCTACAGCAAGGATCCTCATTTTATCCTATCAGGGTGGTGTAGCCATTATCATAATTACCAACATTCTGTTTTTTGAGCACTCCTTGATACATTTTTGATCTGACTGGCCCATAATGCTCCGTGTGCTCGGCCATCGTCTCATGCCAGCACGTGCAGTGTACACACATGCTTTACGTTTCTTCCACGCATCAAGCTCTTCACTTCACGGTGACATGTCCAAGTTTGCAGCCAATCCGACGTACGTGAGCTTCACAACCCAATAAAATATACGAATGCTACACTAATTTTGGTCTGTCATTGCAGTGTGCACCTCAAATTCAAGCAGCGTGACGACTCGATGAAAGAGGTGGAGGCCAAGACAGGCATGTCTTTGCTAGAAGTGGCTCATGCCAATGACGTTGACCTGGAAGGTGCATGTGAGTCGTCCATGGCCTGTTCAACGTGTCACGTGATCTTGGAAGACCCCGTGTTTGAGAAGCTGGAAGACGCATGCGAGGATGAGGAAGACATGCTGGATATGGCCTTTGGACTGACAGACACGTCCAGATTAGGCTGCCAGGTAATTGTAGACGAGAGCTTCGAGGGGATGACGGTGACGCTGCCTAAAGCCACACGCAACTTCTACGTTGATGGCCACGTACCCAAGCCGCACTAGTTCAAAGACACAGCGAACAAGGAACAGTTGACAGCGGTCAAGAGCGTCCACGATATAATTATTTAGATTCAAAAGAATGGGAAGCTATCGTACCGACTTCAAATGCTTTCTGGTGCTTCGCTTACATAAATAAAACGACATTGGCGCGTCACACCATCTTTCTTGGCAAAGGTGTTTTAGGCTGCCTCGGGTTGCTTCACTCTGCTCTTGCTAAAGCTTCAACTTCCACTTCCAATCGATTTTCCAATTTGAGGTCCAACAAGAAGGGAGCGGATGGCGACGAAGTGTTCATCGGCATGGCAGGTGTCAAACTAGCCGCATCGGGTGGCGAGGCTGCACTGAAGCTTGTACTCATTGCACATGTGCCAGCAGAATTGGCATCATTTCCCAACCCAGTGGTGTTGCAGATGTACTCAACCGCAGCATGAACGCAGTAGACGTAGTACGACTCCTCGCCGTTCGCGTTGTGGGCAGTGATGGCAAAATTCTCCAGAAGATGCAGCTGCGCGTGGATTGTCGGCAGTCGGCAGTGCACCAGCACGTACGCCAACAACGGGAAGAAAGTTTCCACCGAAAAGTGAGTCGTGCCCAGCACAAGCGCAGCTTCGTGGTGTAGAATCACTACGCCGTGCATGAGCTCATCCAGCAAATCGCAGGGCACTACACTCGCCATGCCGTTAAAAGCTTCGATCGCACGAACGAGAAATACTCGCCGCTGACACGGACTATTACTACCACTCGGCACACGGACGCGGTGGCTGGGCAAGCTGGAGTGAATCTTTGCAACTAAGTCCGGCGATACTCCCAAATTCTCCATGAGCAAGCCACTTAGCTCAGCACATTTCTTCCGCCATAGCTTGTCTTTCCGCTGGCAGTCACGAGTCGCTCTCTGGTTGAAGCAGAGCACAGCAATACGAGAGAATACCGTGCGCTGAATAAAGACATTCAAGCTCTTGCTAACTTCTGCGGGTACATCAAACTCTCGCCGAACACGGCCAGCCAGTCGATCCAGAAAGTCAAGTATCTGTTCAGGTGGCGGATCCCTCATCCAAGAAGCTTGATACAGATTGTGATGATTACAATGTACGCTATCTCCTGCCAGCGTTCTTCGAGAACCGCCACTCTTGTTTTTCTCCAGCTTTTCATAACTCACAGCAGCAACGTCTTTGGAAAGTTGCAGCATCCACTGGCAGATACGCGAGTTTTTCGATGAGAAAATAAGGTTCTCAAAGTGAGCCTGTGCAATCTCCCACCAGTTTGGCTGACACATGGACTCGTTGAAAACGGAATAAAAGTCTTCGCCTACCAGAATATCCAGGATCTTTTCCACTTGCAGCTTCTGTGGACCACCATCCGACCCTGAACTGGATGGAGGAGTGTCAACGACGGACCCCGGAGCAGAAACTACACCCACGAAGCTCGACGCAGACTTTTCTCTTGCGTTCCGCTGCACCAATCGATACCAGCTTACAGCCTTAAGCAACTTGGACATCATAACACGCTTCACTTGAGATTTTTCGAAGCAGTCACTACCATTATGTAGTTTTGCCTCGACCAGCGCACATCGTCGTTGTGTTGCACTTGTGAGCAGAAGTTTGTACTGCTGATGAAGCACAACGTACTTAATGTCATTAGCCAGCATAGCGTCTGGCGCTTCAAACGAATCGAGCTGTCGTTCCGTGAGCTCCAAATCTGGGTTATGTGCCGTTACAATTTGCAAGATACCACACACATGGCGACGGTGCCGATGCAATTGGTTCAATGCACGATGTGATACAGCTATCCCCATCTTTTGAGTTAAGAATGTCAAGCCATCAGCATGTACTACTTCAGTTGTTCGTGCGCCACATAGTAAACTCCACATGCCATTAACAGGAGCTACTGGTTGTTGTGCCGTTGACTTGTTGTTGATCAGTTGTGCCTCATCCAAACGTTTGTATTCCTCTGTCATCCGATCGTCCGTATCTTGTAAACTTTCTTGTAATTTAGCTCGTAATCTGCTCGAAGTCAAAGGAGACTGAGGACGATCTAAATTGTCATGATCCAATGGCTTTACACCTATAGAAAGCTCTCCATTTGCTACAAGCAGAGGTCTGTCACTTGTGATATGAAGATCTCGAGGTACCGGTACAAGACCACCAGTGAGACTCATGGTCCGTCTCATTTTGTTCCATTGAGTATAGCCAGAATTACTGCATAAGAGACTATTGGTACTCCGTATTCCCATTGTCGCTTCACGGTCGTATAACAACAAACTCTCAGTCTCAAGACCGAAACTCCCCGTCTCTTCACTTGTGTCGGTCGTACACGAATACGCAAATGAACCACCAAATGGACGACGTCCTCGACTTGTGGCTGTAGCCAATAAGTGTCTCTCTTCATCTTCTTCTGTGTCTTTATTGTAATTATAACAACTTTCACCTAATGTTGTTGTGGCAGTAGCATTCATTGGTGAACACATTACTTCATAGAAAGAACTGGAACGAGCACGTTTTGCATGGCCATAGAAATTCTCAATCACGGGATATGTCGACCAATCAGGGATGATCCAGACAGCGGGAGCACCGGCTTCAGCTTGTTCCTTGGACCGAAGGCGTCGCTTCGTCGAAGGAGATTTCTTTGCAGGTGAGGAGCCCTCGGATGGCACGTGCATCTTGTCACCGAATGGACTTGTCTGTATTAGTGTAGTAGAGGTAGTAGTATACTATGGACTGAGGAGTCGCGTACTGGAAAGATTGCACAAAAGAATTTGGGGACAAAAAGCCAGCGTTTTGAGTTGAAAGGTCTTCGTCAATCACCTAATGAGGTTCGTTTGACGCGGCTTTTTGAGGAATAAGAGGTTTTGGGATAGAAAGGAGAGTCTTTTGTTTGAGATATTTGGGAAGACGAATTGACGAGACGGATTTTCTGTGGCTTGGATTTAGTAGTTTTTGATAGTAAAAATGATATTTTTATTTCTTTACTATTTCTACGACATTGTAACGCCTTTTGGCACGACAGTACCAAACAAACACTATACATTGTGCCATCAAGTATTACCACTTCATTGTTGAGTAGTATTAGTTAGTACTTGCTCGTCTGACTAAAGGATGGGTCAATGTAAATTATTGCAAGACTCCCAGCCTTGCAACGGTCTTCAGCTTCACTAAACGTCAGAAGCAACCGATTGAAGACACCATATTGCAGTGTGTCTTTTCTTTAGCAACTACGGTGCAAAACCAGCCAGTTTGCGTTTTTTCATCCGAAAAGGAGAGGCTGCTTGCCTATGTGCCACCGTATGGCATCATCTACAACCGAACCACTTCCTTTTTAGTATGTCGAGCAGCTGGTAGTACATAGTGCCATGTTGCCAACCTGTCAAAATGACTTAGCACGACTAGTAGGTCATTGTATCATTTGGTCCCGCCATCTGTTTTTATCGTATAGAAACCCTCAAGAAAGAAATACCAACTTCTACAATTATAGACTGTGCATAGGAACGGCGCACATTGTTGTAACGTTGTGCAGTGAAATAAGACGAGAACCCGGGGCTCTTACAGGCCCGACACAGAGCTGGGCACAGCTATAGGGTTCGTTGTGGACAAGGATCACTATGAGTGAGATGCGTCTGTTTATCTATCGCAATGAAGCAGGCTCCGAGGGCAAGGTACGAGGGCCAAATCGAGCAAAAGACTGCCTCATGACGGTCTTTTATTGTATGATGCTACTCTAAATAGGTGATGAATCTCAAGACCAAGGACAATATTGCACGACTGAAGAAAGGAGCAAGCAAGAAATCGGGTTTACGTGCCAAGAGGTTGTTCCTTGCCAGTGGTGCTGAAATCTCAGACGTGAATGAGCTGCAGAACAATGACACACTGTACGTGTCACAGGGTGAACCCTTTTACAAGTCGCTAGGTACGTGCGTAACAATGCTAGTGTCATGATATAAGCAGAGAGGGCTAACACATGTGTTGTTATTGTAGGGCCTGCATGTGGACAAGAAACTTTTCATATGTCTGTGCTAGGATCGGGTGGTGTTGGCAAAAGTGCACTCACGTTACGTTTCGTGAGAGACTATTTTGCTAAAGACTGGGACCCGACAATTGAAGATGCTTATAGGCAAGCAATTACAGTGGATGAAAGGCTGTGTATGCTCGACATTCTGGATACTGCAGGACAGGATGTACGTCCTAGTGGACTGTTATCTGATGAGAGTCTTTGACTTATTTATTCTTGGCTTTATGTTGTTTGAATTTGTGTCAGGACTTTGAGTCGTTACGAGGACAGTGGATGATGGACAAGGATGGCTATGTTTTTGTATATAGTATGGACTCGCGGATCTCTCTCCATGTATGTAGTCAGCATCGTACCGTTCGTCATTATGGCAGTGCGAACTGATACGTCTGGTGTATGCAGGAATTGCAACCGTTCTTCGACTTGCACCTTCAGATTAACGAGTGCCGTCGTCCGTTGCCGCCTATTATCCTCATAGCTAACAAGAAGGACGTGGTTGACTGTGACCCAACGAAATGTAAAGTGAGTACGGAAGAAGGTCGACGGATAGCACAATCGTACAATGCCTGTTACATAGAAACGAGTGCATTGACAGGAGAAAATGTGACGGCGGTATTCGAGACGTTTGTGCGTGAAGTACGTCGGAAGAAAGTGTCCAAGCCAAAGAAGAGTGCGTGTCTCATTCTATAGCGTCAAAATTAGAATGGAGCTTGTCAAAAACGGTGTCAACGCATGTTCCGTAGCAGTATTGACACTACTAGTAGCAAATAGACAGGCGATGTTATTTCAATGTGAATTGCATTTTTGACACGCTTTTCTTTTTGCCAAAGTGTGATAGCTGACACTTTTGACAAACGTTGATTCTTAATCCTACGTCACGCAACTTTTGAGCAACATAAACGACCTTTTTCGTTGTCAATAATTTAAAATTCTGAACCCGAGGAAAGGCTGAAGCATGGGTGATGCTGTACTGCGTGTACAGAGCCATCTACAGGGTCTCGCACGTAAAAACTGGTCGGTATTGGAAAAGAAACATGTGCAGAATATAACGTGGCTAAGGGATGAGCTGATGGAGATCTCTCGATCGCTGGAAATCAAGACAAACTTTGAGCAAAAACCGGTCACTATGACGCCATTTCCCAGGTGAATAAGGGCTTTGGAAGCATAGGAAGCGCTGTACTGGATAAAAGCGGTGTGGATACTGATGTGTGCGCTGTTTTTGGGTGTTTTTACGCTTTTTAGAGCCGAAAAAGTCATTTTTGACGTGTCTGGACCAGCTCGGAAGAAGCACAAGATTGAGCGACAAGTAGAAGACACGACGGCTGTTCCGGTTATGGACAAGGAAGCGAGAGATAATGTGAGACTTTCCATGCAGTTGCGGCCAAGGGCCATGAGTGTGGAGACCACGAGGGACATTGGCACAAAAAGGACGAGAAAAAGAGAACTTCCGTCTCAAATGCGGTTACAAGACGCGAGCAAGCTCAAAGTGGTTGATCTACGGCTTGAATTAAGGAAAAGAGGACTGAGAACTAGTGGACGGAAGGTTGCGCTGTTGGATCGACTGTTGGAAGCACTAGAGGCAGAACAGAAGGAGAATCCTGAAGAGTTGGAGAAGGGGGAGGAGATAGCAGAAACGACACAGGAGAGAGAGGCTGTTGTAGTTGATGACGATTGTGATGGAGATGAAATTGTCCGAGAGAGCATTGAGTCGTCACGCAGCATCGTGACAAGTCAGTTGTCACAGGAAGCTGCGGCTGAGGATGAGAAGGAGAAAGAGACGCGAGTGTCTACTGCTATGGGTCGAGACGGACAATATCAGTCTTTTCTACAGGCAAGTGCAGAAGACGCATCGAAGACAGAATGTGTTTTACGGACACTACGGACAGTGAAAGCGCCATCTACAGTAGAAGTAGCTTCAGAGGTTAACTCAGTGGAACAGCGACAGCTTCCTTCCGAATCCAATATTGCGCCGTCTGTCGGCAACACTAGGGACAGTGTTGAGCTCGCTGCAGCTGACGGTCCAGAAGAGTTGATTGGCCACGATGTACTGAGGATGACACGAAAATCGATGCAAGTTGGCGGAAAGAGCGAGCTCACGAGTCCATTAGCGTGGAAGAGGAAATCTATTCTGCGGAAGGCTTCATCTCTGGCGCCTAGTACGCATGGGCTCGCTCGGAATGTAAGCTTCGCTCCCACGGACAAGATGAACACAATTGTTGATAGCTCTCAGACTGATTTGACGCAGCCCGAACCCAGTCCAGATAAGGCTCCTTCACCAATTGAATCACATACTCCACGTGATGAGAGTAAACTTGAGAGCAAGTTTACTGGATTGGATTCTTTTTTGGAAGATAATGGGAAGCTGAAAACCGTGAGCTCGAATGTCGCTCCTGCTTCGGCTTCAATATCACCACAAGATTCTATTCAGGCAATGTCCGTAAAGGAGACCGAGGAGCAGTGCAAGAAGCGAGAGTTTGACGAGACAGTTCAGCGCGAAGCTGAAAGGTTTCGACTTGCGGCAAAGCTGTCTGTGCAGAAGAGGCTAGAAGAGGTTAATGCAAGCAAGGTACTCTGGGCGAAGGGTGATCAGTTGAAGGCAAGGTTGCGGGCCTCGTCTGCTGGTGTCACAAGGAAAAGTGCTCGTACGCCTTTGCCGTTAAACGAGAAATTTGCTTTTGATCAGGTCTCACCCCCCATCTCCGAATCGTCGACTGCCAGTGAAAGCACTTCTACATCTTCAGACTCGAATCGCTCGACTACTTCAGTTTTGAAGGATAAAACTAGAACCCTTCACACGACCCGGCTAGCTGCTGAAGAAGCGAAGGATCATGATTTTATACGATCAATGTCCCTCGAACAAGAAGCAAAAAGCACTTCGAGCGTGGTATCAGGCTTCAACAGCTCACTGCATGACCTTACAGCTCCTCATGCTACGTATTCTATGGTTGATGGCAAGCATCAAGTTGAACACTCGATGTCTCCTCGGCTGATAGATGTGCCTGCAGCGAAGTCTCTGCCAGCTACCGAGAGAATGCCACAAGAATTACCCGAGACCCACTCTGCTCGTCTGAATATTGAATCGCAGCAATTGCAACGGCCTTCCTTCGTGTCGTCAACGACATCAAGCATAGATGCGCCCGAGTCCGAGCCGCCGAATATCCGTTTGGTTCAACCTATGTCAAACCGCGATAGGTCGGACTCGCTATCCTCGACGGTCTCGTCGATCCCCGAGCAATCAGTTGTGGAAAACGCGCTGAAATCCGCGGCTAATGGTAATCGACGACCTATCACGAATCTAGTTAGCGGAGTACACTCTTTCACAACATTGCTGGAGAAGAAGAATACTCAAGAAGGAAACAGTGGTCGCAGTGCACCCGTGATAAATGCGCTGAAGCTTGCTGAGAAGTCTCGTGTACTTGAAGAAAAGAAAAGGCTGGAGAAGGAGGGGCGTAAGGCGATACTGAAAAAGAAAATGGAAGAGCATAGGAAGGTGGCGGCGTTAAAAGAGAAGGCTGAGAAGGATGCTCAGGCGAAGCGAGAGCAAGAGCGATTAAACGTGCGGAAAAAGCGTGAGGCCGAGCTAGCAAGGCAACGTCAACAAAAGCTAAAGGAGATGCGTGCGGGGCTTGAGAAAAAGCGAGCGATGCTCGCAGCTGAAAAGAAAGCTGTTTATGCATCTAGTGCAACTTTGTCGGGTAAACCCACGACAGTGGCATCGTACCATAAGCATCGCGGCCTCACACCTACACCTGCGGCTTCCCAGCCTACTGCAAAGCCCATATCGAAACCGCTACAGAAACCTGTCTCTAAGCCGATACCAAAGCCTGCTTCCAGTGCACTTCCAGCACCAAAACCCATGCCAAAGCCTGCTTCAAGGCCTCCGATGGTATCTCCTGTTCTTGCAAAACATGCTCCAAAAAGCCATTCGCCCGAGGTCGTGAATTATGAGATGTCGGACAATGCTGAGTCCTCAGACGGTGACAGCGGCGACTCGGATGCGGATCGTCACGGAAAGAAGAAAGTGCCGAGATGGGCCCAAAAGGACCACCTGAACAAGGTTCTACACGCGCAGTTTGGCAAGAACGCCATTGACCCATCACCTGCTATATTTCAGGACTTTGTCGACACGTGCAATCTAGAGGCCATCTTTGAGACAAATGACGTTCGCAAGAAGAAGAAGTTTACGAGGCGAACAAGTAGCGGTAACTGGCTTGCTGATCGCCCAACAGCGCGGGACAGAGCCTTGTATCAACGTGACATGGGGTACGACCGGTGAGTTGAGTGAGCGCAGGTAGGAGCAAAGGAGGGAGATTGCTTGTGTGCGTCGTGGTAATTGTACTTTGGTGAAGTTATGATAATATTTACGAGTTGCCACAGTTTGCCCAGTGCAAAGATACATGGAGAAACACGCGAAGAAGGTGTACGGTTGTTTGTTGTCGTTCATGTGCTGCTTTCGAAGTTGCTACACTAAGAAAGTTTCCAAGGCGTCTGTTGTTTTTGCTTTTCATGGGGCTTGAGGGGAAGAGCAAGTCAACAGCTTTTCAAATTGCTGCTGTCTCTCTTGTGCTCGCGTTCTTGAGATATAGAATCGCCGCTTTCAAGCAAAGCTGCTTGATCTACGGGGCTATGGTATTCCTTCCACCGGACCGATCGGAATTTCCCGCAAGTTCGATGAGAGAACTGCTGTAGAACCTGCCGGGAATGAGGACAGCAAAACGGCTACACCCGTCTTGCTGTTCCTGACTGATTGTTTGCAGGATACAGCCAGCAAATATGGGAGGGCTCCTCCATCCATGGCCGCAAGTTTCATCCCAGCGCAAAGCTCGAGAGACGGTTGTAAAACCCCCGTCTCTCGGTGAAGCTTGGGAACCGAAAAAAGCAACAGAAACATCGGCTGGGGCTTTTCTTACATCACTCGCGGATGCCGTATCATCCCTCCAAAGCTCGACGCAAACACGAAAGCTGAGCCCGAGAAAATCAACGATCACGTATTGCGGCAAAGTGCCACTTGACGAAAGTAGCCGCGAAGGCAAAAACAGAGCTCGCGTATCACCCGTGTTGTCACATTGTAAGTCCATCTTTTCTTAAGTCGAGCCGCAGCTCAGAAAATCATTACTTGAAGATGAAGCGGCCATTGCCAGCAATGACATGACCTTCATGTAACGAAACCACTGCATATATTTGCTGAGTCTACTTCATCGGGAAGGTTTCTGCTGGAACCAAAGCCATAACCGCATCTACGATCTGTTCACCAGGATACATTAGACTTTGGTCTCCTGCCAGGATTCTAAATCGGTTGTCAAACACCCAAGAAAACTCAAGTAGCCATTACGTGCCATGAATTTGTTTGCGACTGTGACTCAGAAGTCGAAGAAGTTCCGAATGATTAGCGAAGAAATCTGTAAAAACAAACAGAAGCTGTACCAAAAGATTAAGTAGCTTCAAACTTGAAGAAAGTTTCTTGATAGTAAGAGAAAACGTCGTTCCGATCTCGACTTTAACTTCCTCGATACGTGGAGTACCCGAAGGGGTTGAGCAACAAGGCACGTGGTAGTGTTGGGTCGGGTCTTTCCCGATAAAGGCAATGGTCACTTGAGGGTAAAGAAACTCGGTGGTCCCATTAGTCTCAAAGTATTCTGCAGTGTAGAATATTAAGCGGTAGGTGCCTGCTTCAAAGACCGAAGCTTCGGGCACCAAATGACCGGCAATGCGTCCATCGGCATTAGTTTTTCCCAAACTCAGGCGTTTTCGCGGAAATGTGCAGCTCTACGCGCACATTGGCGGCCGGACGACCGAGTGAAGTGTCGAGGATGTGCGACGTTACGGGGTACTGGGAAATCATGGACAGACAGATGACACTGGACGGTAAAAATTCGACTCGACGGCGATCTGCTTTATGCCGTATTGGGACGGAATATGTCACATCAACAAGCGAATGATGTCGCTGGCTTACGAGTTACGGAATTGTGTTGCACAGTGAGCTTCATGAATGATGTCGTCGATCATTTGCTATGCAATCCAGACTTAATCGTCTTCACTTTCTTCCTGGTCATCCTCAGGCGAGGACATGTCATTTCAGAGCCCCACGTCAGGTCTGTCTGTGCTTACTGCTGACATAAAACTAGGCTCTCTCCTCTCTTCATGATAAAACTCAAGTACTTTGTCATGTGCTCTTCGAGCTCCAAATCTTTATTCGCTGTCGACGTTGGTAGCTAAGTTGAAATCGGATCGGGGACGCCCAAATCGTGCACCCGAAAATCCGTCCGGAAACACCCATTTGGGCATTGATGATAGAGGCTGGCATTGTAACGATCCTTCGAATGCTGCATCGCTTTCAGCCACGTCTTGCTGACCTTCGTACATCGCAAGTACAATCAGTTGATCGTAGTATTGCGTGGATCCAGCCAACGGTTGGTCTTCAGGGTATTGAATGTCGACTTGAGAATGGTGCTGAAGTTTTCGTGAGCTCATCAGGGCAACGAATCCAGTACTTTTGTCGCCATTTGCTTCCTTAGTATACTACGGACGTCTATGTGTATGAAATGGACCGTGGACATAGACTTCGAGTTGTCCGACAAACTTGATTTACTAAGCGTACGTCATCACGAGGTCGTAACCTCGTGGGACAAGTCCATCTCGTCTCAGAAAAACACATTTTGGGCTGCACTTGAGTTAAGACGATGCCCCTCTTGACGATCGTGTACCGATACGTGCACTTGAAAAAGTACACGAAGTGAAGGAAGTACCACGACCCGAAGTTTTCTTACAATGGACAGCAGCAGTCCAAAATAAGAAAATCGAGCTTCACGACGCACTTGATGCAACTTTTGTCGCAGGCGCGACTTGGGTGCACACCGATGCAATCAATCCCATCTTGCTCTCATGGAATTTACTGGAATACAAGACACGGCTAATTTTCTTTGCATTGAGCTTGCAATTAATTATGGAGAAATCGAAGAAGCATTTAGAAGCCGGAAAAGCATTTCAATCAACATGGACAAACGCTGTATTGCAGTCTGCGGGGTTTTACTTTTGGATATATACGCAACTACACGATAGGATACATGCGTTTGTACCACATATGAAGTCTCATGTCATCGACACGGTATTCGTCAGACCCCACTTTACCGACAGAAAAATCTTGCTCGTATGGATTTGCAAAGTGAATCGAATGCAACAGATACCCATTAACCCATTACTACGCTTCATCAATCGTCCAACGCTATACAAGATTTTTCGGACGTCGTGCATGGTAAGACATGTACGACGTCCGAAAAATCTAGTAATAGCGGCCAGAGCAGCCTAACCTACAAAACTGTGCTCTTTCAACAATTGCCGATATATTTCAATACTGAAACAAAGTACAAGATCTCTCGTTTTTTCAATTGTATTCCTATTTTGGTAAAATTCATTCAACAAGTAAATTCGCATTGCGCTTGCTTTGAATACTTGTTGCTTCGTCTCCTGACCCCACATTCACTGACTGCCAATTCAATTTGCAGCGGCAGAGGATTTGAGGCGATTCCGACGGATGCCGACCAGTAAGAAGTCTCTGGTAGCGATATGTATATAAGCCGTAGCTCGATAAGCCAATGATAGAACCAATCTGCGCACCAATATTGGGCGAGCTGATCGATCCTCACTTTTTAAATTACCTCAGACTTTCATCTCTACCACCAATACATTCTTAGGATGCAGTTTGCCGCGACCACCAAGTTCATGCAGCAATCGATCATGAACCCGATGCATCGTCGTCAAGCCATGGGCCTACTCAAGCACAAATGGTTCAACACCAGCCCTGCGCCATTCCGCACGAATCGATTTGCCTCAACTGCTACTGCCACAACTCACGAAAGTGAGACTGTTGAAACACCCCACGTCAAGATGGCCACTCAATCAGGACCGACCGATGCTACGAATGAACCCGCTTACATCACGCACTTTAAGCAATCGGGACATCATGCTATGAGTGAGAACGGCGAGCCAATCTGGGATCACCCCATCAACCACGCCGTCTACGACCTCGACAAGATCACCACCATGGAGCAGATACACCACCCCGTCACCAAGATGCACGACCGCATCGCTTTCTTGGCAGCTAAGGCACTCCGTACGGGTTTTGACGTCGCTTCGGGCTACCGTGGACCGGGAGGTGCTATGACCGAGAAGGACTGGCTCAATCGTTGTCTGTTCCTCGAGTCCGTGGCAGGGGTGCCCGGCATGGTAGGTGGCATGTTGCGTCACCTTCGTTCGCTTCGCATGCTCAAACGCGACTACGGCTGGATCCACACACTACTGGAAGAGGCCGAGAATGAGCGCATGCACCTACTGATCTTCATGAACCTCAAGCAACCGGGCTATTTCTTCCGTGCACTCGTGGTTGGTGCGCAGGGCGTCTTCTTCAACGCCTTCTTCCTTACTTACCTGGTGTCGCCCAAGACTTGCCACCGCTTCGTGGGGTATTTGGAGGAAGAGGCCGTCAAGACGTACACGTACCTGCTCAAGGACATCGAGGATGGTCACCTGGACGTGTGGAAGCAGAAGAAAGCGCCACTTATCGCACAGACATATTACAAGCTGCCGAAGGATGCATCTGTGTACGACATGGTCAAGTGTGTGCGTGCGGATGAGTGCCACCACCGTGACGTGAACCATGCTTTCGCGAATCTGGACCAGAAGAAGGGTGTGAATCCGTTTCTCCACGGCCACCACTAAATGACTTGAGATATAAACGGTGGTAGCGTACAGCTTGCAACCTTTTAATTTCTCGAATGTATTCCGCTTTAGACATTGCCCTCGATCGAAAATGAGAAGAATCAAGGTCAAACGGAACTGAAGTGGTGATTCTGTATTAGTGACTGTCTCACAAGTTCATACCCACTTCAACTTGGGAAGAAAATAGTACGTAAGGTGAGACGGTGTTGTACGTCGTCTCCCGTTTTTCATCCACGCCACTCACTACCTTATCTTCAATCTGGCTTTGAGCAGCAACACCACACCAAGATGATAACGATGCACTTACTGCTCCGCCGCCAAGCTACGAGGGCTCTTACACCCCAACTTCTTTCATTCTCTTTGGCTCATTCCTCAGCCTGCTTCTTGTCAACAGCTCCGACCGACCCGCCACCAACACCTGACAAGAACAAGAAAGAAAAGGAAGAGGATAGTAAGACCCACCCTGAGCCCGTTGACGCTACTAGCGAGCCTGCCTACAAGGCTCATTTTCTGGAATCCAAGAACGTAAATCCGCTTCGTACGACAAACCTAAACGGTGAACCTGTGTGGGATCACCCCATCAACCACGCCGTCTACGACCTCGACAAGATCACCACCATGGAGCAGATACACCACCCCGTCACCAAGATGCACGACCGCATCGCTTTCTTGGCAGCTAAGGCACTCCGTACGGGTTTTGACGTCGCTTCGGGCTACCGTGGACCGGGAGGTGCTATGACCGAGAAGGACTGGCTCAATCGTTGTCTGTTCCTCGAGTCCGTGGCAGGGGTGCCCGGCATGGTAGGTGGCATGTTGCGTCACCTTCGTTCGCTTCGCATGCTCAAACGCGACTACGGCTGGATCCACACACTACTGGAAGAGGCCGAGAATGAGCGCATGCACCTACTGATCTTCATGAACCTCAAGCAACCGGGCTATTTCTTCCGTGCACTCGTGGTTGGTGCGCAGGGCGTCTTCTTCAACGCCTTCTTCCTTACTTACCTGGTGTCGCCCAAGACTTGCCACCGCTTCGTGGGGTATTTGGAGGAAGAGGCCGTCAAGACGTACACGTACCTGCTCAAGGACATCGAGGATGGTCACCTGGACGTGTGGAAGCAGAAGAAAGCGCCACTTATCGCACAGACATATTACAAGCTGCCGAAGGATGCATCTGTGTACGACATGGTCAAGTGTGTGCGTGCGGATGAGTGCCACCACCGTGACGTGAACCATGCTTTCGCGAATCTGGACCAGAAGAAGGGCGTGAGTCCGTTCGTGTAAAGCCACGATTAAGGTTTTTGTCAGCCGTTTGCAGGCTACGACGACAAGAAGTCTGGCTAGGAGAAGGAGGTCATTTATTTGACGGATGCTCGAGAGAATCGATCCAGCGCTAGATTATGAATAGCAATTGCGCTTTTCAATTACTCATTCTTAAGAATACCCGGTTTGAAAGCTCTTTCTCGGACTCGTTGCATGCTGTACATGGATGGTTTGTCGAGCAAGTGTCGTAAAAGATTTAGCTCACTCACCCATTTGTTGTAAGGCTCGAAACGCGCACTCAAGACTTGAGCATCTACTTGAGCCAATAATGACAATTCGAATGTGGCAGACAGTCTAATGTCGCCTAGTCCAAGCACGACGTACGAGACCATGTCACGTGGAATATCTAAATCAAGATACCTTGAATTTCTTGGATATCAAGCACGCCACGAACCGTGTTACTGAGGAATCTTTCGTACGCTGTCGAGCCACAAGTTTTACCACTATATGTGGTAAACTTGCCGGACCGTCCAGATGTGGTAAACGTGCAAATCAGCTCTAAAGAGACTCGCAGACGCTGTAATATTAGCCGCTTAGAGTTGCCGTTTTTTCGGTTAGTGCTCTCTTGTTGTTTCAGACCGAAAACAAGAATGTGGAGCTTGTGTAAAATCACGATGAATAGAGTCACTCGATGCCCTTTCGGCACATATCAATCCAGTTGCATACTTGCAGTCCCGACGAGATTGAAATCTCGTCGATCAACGAACGGTTCACAGAAATTGACAAAGTCTCACTGTCATCTCTACGATATCCAACACTGTCAATGTCTTTAGAAGATATTCCTATTGAGGGACGTCGCTTGACAAGCAAGAATGTCTTGAGGTACATCTTCTTGTCCTTGTTAACTAAAGTCCAAGTCTTTTTTGCAAACATTGGTAAAACTCACAATAAAGTCTAACGGACTTTAGTGTTGATAAAGTGCTGCGATTATATCGCCTTAAGAGCGGACAATGGCGTCGAGGCGCCGTCCGAGCGTGGACCAGGAAGAGGCCCAGGCTCTGGAAGCTGCCGTGGGATTGCAATCCACAGGCGCCAAGCTCGTGTGTATCGATTTTGATGCCACGTTTGTGACTGTGCACACGGGCGGTCTGTGGGCCGCTTCGGCTCTGGAGCTGCGTACCCACGTCCGTCGTTTCTTCCTACTACTCGTACCGCTACTGTGTGAGGCTCATGTAAATGTAGCCATTGTGACCTTTAGTCCACAAGTAGAGCTGATCCAGGACGTGCTTCGTCTGAGCTTTAGTGATCAAGTAGTGAGCCAACTTGTGGTCCGAGGCGACGACCGTTCCTGGTCCTTGACACAAGACCAGACGGCGTCCTTCTTGCCGCTTTGGCAGACGGATGGACGCCACTTGAATCGCAAATTCAAGCTGCCCTTTATGATCTCAGCTGCACTTGAGGTTCAGCAAAGATCCGGTGACATTATCTGCAATCGGGACACGGTGCTCGTGGACGACGACGTTGTCAATATCCGAGTTGCCAACGACAGCGGCGTCGTGGGGGTCTTTTTTGACCCGGAGGAACAGGACATCAAGTCGTTCTGCAAGAGAATCCAACAATTACATACACCGGAGCCGGAGTTGGAGCCGAAGCCGTTGAGGACCCCAAGTAAAAAGCCCCGGTCAGGATCAGGTAATCTCAAGCTCGTGGCCAAATCAACTAACAAATTCCTGTCTACAAGTAGTGGCAGT
This sequence comes from Peronospora destructor, assembly GCA_011800735.1. NCBI lineage: Eukaryota > Oomycota > Peronosporomycetes > Peronosporales > Peronosporaceae > Peronospora > Peronospora destructor. Next base: position 226,772 of record WBRY01000029.1, on the reverse strand, counting down.
GGAGCGAGGAGGAGGCTGCGTGTAGCTTCTGGAGGTGGAAACGGACGGCCATCGTCGACGTTTGGTATGTGCACACCGTCCCCGGTGACGAAGTTGAAGTGCAGCGTGGAAATGGGGCGACCAAGGCCCAAGCGAGCATCGAGAATTCTGAGGAATTACAGCAAAGAGATAGAGGCGGCTCTGCCGGCAGTTGCAGAGACGTCGACGTTTTCGGTTGAGGAGGTGCCCACAAATTCCATGAAACAAACAGCTTTGCTGCGAGAAGCGTCCGAGACTCAAGGAATTGAGACGGCGCCTGTTGTGTACAAGATGTAGACAAGCAGATAGATGAACAAGTAGGTATATAGTGAAGTGCAAAGAGCTGTACATGCTGAAATAGCAGCAATTGGCGACAATATGAGACCTTCCAAGGCAGACTTTGCAGAAGTGTATTCCCTGCAAGTTGGTCAGCTACGTAAGAATGTATCACACATAATCACATGAAATCAACTTGACAAGTGTTGCTATCTTTTCGTTTTGCTAGTAGCAGTATCAATCATCTTATTCCCTACTCCTATCTGCTGGAAGAGATGTCGTTGTCGTCTGGTACTTTTAGTGCTTGCCCGTCTTCCAGTTAGGACAGCGGTCTTCCTCCTTCACACCTGTCATTGCTCATCATGGTCGTCAACTACATTTCTTCAATGAGAGAGTGCAAAAAGTTGACAAGACGTACCATCGAGGGCAGCATCAATGTGCTTGCCACATCCTCGCCACGTAGTCTTGTGGCAAGTAGAACACTCCATTTTCATGCACATGACCAACTGGAATGTGTTGGTTGTAAGCACACGACGTGAATTTGTGAATGAGCTCTTGGGTCCAATCGACGAATAGCTCATGTATCTAATTATAGAGGATCTGTGCTATCGTACCAGACCCGACTGTGTTGATATGGTACAACGCATTAGGTCACTACAATTATTGTACAACTGAGTTAGAATTGCAGCCTATGTACGGCATAATCTTGTCTTAAGAATAGCAGGTGCCTGACCCGAATCTGGTCAGGCCTTGCTTACTCGTACGAAGCCACACCAGCTAAATCTCAAGTGACCAGTATTCAATTGCGTAAAATGTGCATGAAGACCGAGTGTTTGTTTGATCTGCCACAAGCCCACGTGGAGAGGTTGCGCATGCACATCAAGACTGTTTTGTATCTGAAAGATTCCGTTGTTGTTGGGTGGCAGGTGTGAAGGAGGAAGACCTTTGTTCCAATCGGAAGACCGGCAAGCATTACCTTCCTGGCCAAGAGCTGGAAGGCTGGCGCACCGTACAATCGAGTAAGGAACAGCTGCTGAACTAATAAATTTGTGAACAGCGTTTATACCTTCTTCCATACGTCTCAAAGACATCCTGGCCATATTCATTTGTCTCTTCAGTCAGAAGACAACTAACATACGAGCACGCAACATCACCTTTCGTCCATTGGATGACAGACTACGACGCACAGCAACGTTTGTCTTTGAGCAGTTGCGTGTTGGCCGGCGAAGGGCTCGCGGGAATGGGGCTGCGAGGCTGAAATTTTTGATGTCAGAGGCAACTCCTAGCATGATGGTTTACAGAGCTGAGTCGACTAGACACATGGACGCCCGACCAAGAAGTAGGTGTGGAATCAAGTTGGCTGCGCAGAGTTGGAGCTGAAGTCTGCTTGATTGAGCGCCTGACCTCGAAAATGCCTTTGAGGTTTTGTACGACTACAAGATTTGATCTGTCCAGGAAGGCACCCAAGAAAGTGCCGACTATAGATGTATGGTGCGGATCATCATATTTCCGCGTCAATTCTAGTAGTAAAGTGGACTGCAATGAAACGCCTCGTAGAAAGATGAATCACATTTGAAGTTGTGAACTGAAACAAGATGTAGATTATGGAAATACTTGAAACAATTGTAATCAATTCCTCACGTAGATGCCGCTACGACAATAGCCGCTGCACTGATAACGATGCAGACCATGCCAATCACCCAGCAAACCATACGAGTGCGAGCCAAACCCTGAGCGTAGACGATCGTGTGGCCGACCCGAGCGATCGTATAAACCAGCAGCAGTGTCTTGATGAGGCGGGCACTCACGCCGACGCTGATTGCACTCCAGAACACGATGTAGGCCATCGGCATGGACTCGAGGTCGTTCTGGATGATACGCTTCCAGCGATTTTCTTCCTCGATCGCCGTTCGGGCGTTATCGTCCGTGAGTTCTAAGAATCCTTGTCGTGGAGCTTTCTTAGCCTGAGGTAGCATGTTATCCTCCGCCATGCGCGTGCCGGCAGCAAAAGCTTTTCGGCCTTGGATCATAGTGCAGACCAAGAACTTGATGTACAGCACCGTGGCGCTCAGAGCAAACATCTTGACGTCAGTGATCTCTGGCATGGCAGATCTAGAAGTTCTGGAGCAGATAGACTTCGTATTGAGAGCGCAAAATCAACAATGCTATAACGCTTTGGCGTTAGAGAGAGTTTGAGCTGGTAAACGCTGAGACAGATGCTGACAAGAGCGAAAGTATTAAGGTAGTTGGAGGCAAAAGCCGAAGTGAGTAGATTAAAGTTACCTAAAACTACTCCCTTGTGTCCTCCTTACTTTCTTTGGCCTTCTAGGATCGCCTGCTCACCACCCATGACCGTTTAGTCAAGCAGTGGGGCGTTTCGGCGTTTTAGGTGAACGTGCATGCGGTTCATCATCATCCTTGAATCGTGCAGAGCCGTGTTCTTCAACACTCCCACTCACGGCTACTGCTTGGTGTCCTTGCACTGTATACCGTTCGCATCACGCAGAAACTTGAATGTCTTGGATCCTAGCGCCTTGGTCAGTATGTCGGCCAACTGATGTTTGGTGTCCACATACGTTACCGCAACCGTTCCGTCTTCGATCGTCTTTCTGATGAAGTGATGACGGATGTCCACATGTTTGGTCCGAGCATGATAACCAGCGTTCTGTGCCAATGCAATCGCGCCTTGATTGTCCTCCCAGATCTGAGTAGCGTTCCTTTGTACCATTCCCATGTCCGTCAGCATCGCACGCGTCCACAGCACTTCCTGAACGCATAGGCTTAAAGCCATATACTCAGCTTCCGCTGAGCTGAGGGCAACCGTTCGTTGGAACTTGGACTTGAATACCACAGGAGCGTTTCCAATCATGACCATAACACCAAAGACAGAACGTCTGTCGTCGAGATTGGTACCCCAGTCCGCATCCGAGTAGGCTTCAGCCGTGACGCTGCCAGTACCACCTTGGCAGATGATTCCGTGCTGGCGGGTCGTCTTCAAGTAGCGTAGCACACGTACAGCAGCGTTCCAATGCTGCTGCCCGAGATTCTCCAGGAAACGAGAAGTTGCGTTACCACGAATGCAATGTCCGGGCGAGGACACGTCGTGATGTACAGCAGGCATCCAATCAAGGAACGGTACGGTCTCGATCTCATCGCGCTTCGTTCTGCATCCGTTGCTGGCGCTTGCGACTTTGACAACTTTAGGCTGTTGCACACGGGTTGTCCACCGGCTTAGAATTCGCTTGCCCGAACCGTTCCGCCACATCATCAATGCATCGCGTTTGCTTGATCATGAGCGTTCCAGCAGCTATGTCGTGGTCGATCTCCATTCCCAGGATAAATTTCGCCAGTCCAAGCTCCTTCATCTTGAAGGTATTCTTGAGTGCATCCTTCACGTCACGAATCATCGCTAGTCTTCGCCGCAATGATCATATCATCGACATAAAGACAGACGTAAATGAAATCGTTCTTGGAACGCTTGACATAGACGCACTGGTCCGCTCCACAGCTCTTGAATCCATTCCCCAGAAATACACGATGAATGGTCTTGTTCCAGGCACTAGCAGCTTGCTCAGTCCATAGATGGCCTTGTTCAGCTGGCACACATAGTTCTGAGCGTTCTCAATGCCAAGAGGTACCTCCATGTAGACACGGTCCTCCAACTCACTGTTGAGGAACGCTGTGTCAGCGTCCAACTGCTCCATCCGGTACGAGTAAGCAGCGCAGACGGAGAGTACAACTCGAATCGAGTTCATGTTCGCCACTGGAGAGTACGTTTCGAAGAAGTCCACTCCGTACTTCTGCTTGAAACCTTTCGCCACCAACCGCGCTTTGAAGCGTACCACGCGACCATTCTGGTCACGCTTCTTGGCGAAAATCCACCTGCACCCAATGGTACGGATAGCCGTTTCTCGTGGAACTAATGTCCAGGTATCGTTCCGTTCATGTGAGAGTAGTTCAGCATCCATGGCTTCACGCCACTGCGTAGCATCTTCGCTGGTAATTGCCTGAGCGTACGTTGTCGGAAGATCCACTGTGTCAATGCTTGCAGCGTACGCGAGAACGGCTTCAGCGATAAGGCCGTCCTCATCGATCCTGGCGCGCTTCGGCGGTCCATCACTTCCTTCCGACTTCTGTTCTTCCTCGGTGTCCGTTCCATCTTCAAGAAGGAACACTGGTTCGCGGGAACGTCTAGAACGATCCACCGGGGGATGGAACACCACTCGGTCGTCCTCGAAGATAGTCGGTGGTCCACGGTATGGTTCCAATTCAAATCCAGTAGGAGTCGACCGTTCTTCTGGCATCAGCAACGGCGGTATCGCGTCCTGTTCCGGTTGTATGCTTTCCATCTCTACGTCCGGTGCGTTGTTCTCAACACCTTCCATGGGTTCCGTTATGACGGGTTGACGTTCCACTGGTGCGAGCGTGACTGCGTCATCGGCGTTCGTGGTAACGTGAATGACCTTTCCGTTTTGAGCCGGTTGTGTATCATAAATACCATCCACCTCACGCTCGTCCAACTTCACAGAGCGAGACACCTTGACCTTGGAAGCGTCCAAGTCATAGACACGGTAACCCTTGACGTTTCCTGGGTATCCGAGCAGCAGAAACCTAAAGCTCTTAGGTTCAAGCTTCGTTCCCTTCGCCTTGTCGATGTGAGCATATCCACGGGAATCAAATACGCGTAGGTGATCTAGCGTAGGCTTCACCTAGAAACCCAGCTCAAACGGTGCCATGGTTGTGTTTTGCGTGTTCGTGGAATGGTTGATCAGATATACTGCAGTACTTACTGCTTCAGCCCACCACTCCGTTGGAACGCCCTTGTAATGTAGCATACTTCGAGCTTTCTCCATGATGGTACGGTTCATCCGTTCTGCCACTCCATTCTGCTGAGGGCTATACAGGACGGTCCGTTGGTGTACGATACCGTTCAGAGTACATATCTTCGTCACCTCTTGGTTCACAAACTCCGTTCCGTTATCCGATCGTAAACACTTGATGCGTTCTCCCCATTGTTTCTCATAGAACGTCTTGAACTCTCTTAGCCTCGCTCTTCTTTTTCAAAAAATAGACCGCCACGTAGCGCGAGTAGTCGTCCACGAACGTCAGGACATACTTGGCACCACCTTTCGATGGCTTCTTCATGGGTCCCATCACATCCGTGTGGACTAGCTCTAGAACGCGAGACGTCTTCGAGCTGGAACGGTGTGGAAACGTCGCCACCGTCTGCTTCCCCTTCATGCATCCGCCGCACAAATTCTGGAACGGCTGACCAACAGCCGGAATACCGTTCGTAGCATGCTGTGTCTTAGCCAAAGCGTCCTTGTTGGGGTGTCCCATACGAGCGTGCCAAAGCTCCCACTGGCTGTCAGCCTCGGTGTATTGGACGAATCGTGCTTCTTCTTGTTCACAATCGAGTAGGTACGCCTTGCCAACCTTCTTGCCCATTGTGATCGCGCTATTATTTCCCCATATGATACATGAGGAACGCTGAAACTTCACGTTCAGGCCACGGTCCACGAGCTTCCCCACTGACAACAGACGCCGATCGAGGCCCGGGATGTGAAGAACATCCACCATCTTGATTCGTTTACCGTCTAGTCCGAGCAAGCGTACCGTTCCGCGGCCAGTGACTCGCAATTTTTTTTCGTCAGCGATCGTTACTTCGATGCCGCTGTTCACGTCCTCATACTCGAACAGATCAGAGCGGTGTGGGGTCATGTGGGCAGTCGCGCCACTATCGATCACCCACCCCTTAAAGTGTTCCGTGCTTACGGCAAACGCCGCATCGGCCTCGCCGTCCGTGGTCCGCTCCTGGCAGTCCCGCTTCATGTGCCCAACTTTGTTGCACTTGAAACACTTGCCTTGGAAACCACTGGCGTTCTTCTTCTGACCGTTCCACTTGCAACCGTTCCCCTTGTTCCCCTTGAACCGGCCAGTGTTGAACTTGAACGCTCGTTCCGGGGTCATGTCCTTCTTCTCCAACCGTTCACACTCCTTCAACAGCTTCTCCTTTACCTCGATGAGCGTGATGTCCTTGGCGTTCTCGATGATAGACGAGATCAGCTCGTACTTGGCTGGAAGACTGCTCAGCAGCACTACCATCTGCCGTGCCTCGTCGACAGGTTCTCCAAGCGTTTGAAGACCGACAACGAGCTCGTCGAAGGCGTCCAAATGCTTCGCCATGACCGTTCCACCATCCATCTTGAACTCGTGGAGGCACCGTGTCATTGTGGCCCGATTGTGGAGTGTAGTGCGATTGTAGAACTCCCTAAGCGTTACCCACGCTTGAATCGCACGCGTCGAGGAACGGATCTTTGTCTGGTGTTGTAGCTCCACACCCTGCGCGATGATGCCGAGAGCCTTCGCATCGTTCACAAGCCAAGCTTCCGTTATCTCGCTCTCCGCCTTGACCACCTCCACGTGCGCCAGTAGTCCTTTCCTGGCGAGCGTCATTCTCATATTAAACTCCCAGTGGAAATAATTTCCACTTCCCAGGAGGACTTCGGCGCGCTTGGTGCTTATCGTGAGTGTTCCGTGAGAGGCGAGGCGTTCTTGGTCTTGTTGCAGCGGTCCGAGCTGCGGCCGTTAACCTATTAAGGTAGTTGGAGGCAAAAGCCGAAGTGAGTAGATTAAAGTTACCTAAAACTACTCCCTTGTGTCCTCCTTACTTTCTTTGGCCTTCTAGGATCGCCTGCTCACCACCCATGACCGTTTAGTCAAGCAGTGGGGCGTTTCGGCGTTTTAGGTGAACGTGCATGCGGTTCATCATCATCCTTGAATCGTGCAGAGCCGTGTTCTTCAACAGAAAGCGACGCCAATGAGACGCGGATACATCTCCCTGCAGACTACTCTTTGGGACGTTCCAACGCCCAGTCTGTTTACGAGAAGAAGATGCTGCCATAGGTGGCGGTTGATGTGCAAGTTACGACATCTGCTGTTACCTTGCTCTCCCCACTGCGCGGCTGGCGTTCCGCCGGTTTGTGCTGCCTGGGTTGAGGCAACAGCTCCACCAGCTGTCATTAATACCTTCGGCTTGCCTTGTAGTCGATGAAGCCGCCCTTGCATCGAGTGGACCCTCCGCTGACGCTGCCTCTTCCTGTTGAGCGTGTCTGCAGCTCGGCTCTCCCGGCTGATAAGACGTGGAGGTAGCTACTCTGCCAGCGTGGCCCTCTAACGCTGGCTCTGGAGATGATCGCTGGCCGGAGAAGACGAAGCTGCCACTGCGAATAGCCGCTGTCGCCAAAATTACCCCTTGGTTTAGGCTTTCGTCCACAATGTCGTCTACGTTGCCCTGTCCGTTCTCTGTCGATGTGGCCGACCCGGCCTTATCGACTTCTTCTCTGGCAGGAGGCAGGTGAGGAGGCACCACCACGCGTGGTGTCGGTGACTTGCGAGCCAGTGAAGACCCGTTTCGTTTATACTTCATCGTGGTCAGATGTGATCACTGCACCGCAGATGGGGAGTAACAACAACACAGCATCATGCATCTTAACGTGTGTAAGCCACGATTTGCATTTGGTCCGTCATGCATCATGAAGAGAAAAGCAGTAAAAAATTCAACCGATTCCCGTTCTACCTTCAGTCCTATTTCTTGTCCAGCAGCCTCATCACGCTGCATCATACTCCAAATTGACGGTGCTCGAGTTTTACAAGGATGTCTGCCAAGTCCAGTGGAGGCCAGTTTTTCTACACGAAGGCGCTGCTTTTCTTCGTTACGCTGCTCGTATGTTCAGGTGCAAGCGTGGCTGCCGCAGAGTCGAGCAGTGACATACGCAATGCACACGATTTGGACAAGTTAAGTGCGGCTTCTAGCTCGGTCTCTTCAATCAAGCACCACTTGAGGTCAAGTGCAGACACGAAAAATGATGGCTATGTCATCTCAAGAAACCTCTATATCAGCCAGTTGACAAGTCCGTCCGAGACCATCTCAAAAGCTCAAGAGTGGTGGTCGCGGCTGCGGCAGAAATCCTCAAGCCGTATGTATAAGGACCTGGAGCTTCACAAGACAGAAGGTGGACCATTTAAAAGCCCAAAGATTTCCGATTGGGTCGCTTACGTCGAGTCGTTACACCGGAATTCTCTGATGACGCAAGTAAAGCAATGTACTCAACCTTGGCACGTCGATACAAGGACGCCGCTGATCTGGCCAAAATTCTAGTAGAGGGAAAGAATATCAAAAGTACGAAAGATACCGCTTCAAAACTACTAGATATCCAGGTCCAGCGCTGGATAAAGGATAGGAAATCGGCTAAACAAGTTTTTCGCCTTTTGAAGCTCGACAAGACAGAAGGCGGACCAATTGGAAGCCCAGTCTTTTTGCAGTGGGTCGCTTTCGCCACATTAAAATACGAGAAATTTCCGGGTGACGCAATTGATGTCATGTTGTTGACCTTGGCAGGTCAATATGAGTCTAATGCTGCTTTGGCTAGAGTTTTAGTGGCGGGAAAAAGAACGAAAGTACGAAATCCATCGCTTCAGAACTGCTGGACGCCCAAGCCTGGCGCTGGACAGAAGATAAAAAATATGAAGCACATGTTTTCCACCTTTTGGAGCTTGACAAGACAAAAAACAAACTATTTGTAGACCCACTCTTTATGCAATGGGTCGCTTTCGTCAATTTAAACTTCAAGTCCCCGTATGCACTTAAGGCAATATTCACGACGTTGAAAGTTGATTACGCTAACGATGTGGAATTTGCTAAGGTTCTAGCTGCGGGCACAGAGATTCCTGCTACGAAAGAAATTGCTTTAAAACTGCAAAAGATTCTGCACCCGAACCAAGACAACTGGGTCGAAAATTTTAATTTTCCTAGTCTTGGATTTGCACCAGATTACAGATACTGAACCCTTTGGAGAGCACGTTCTTAAAGACTTTGTTGAACTATTTCGTTTTGGAAAAAGTAACTCGTACGTCTCCACACACGTTCAAGACTGAGTTACGGCGACGCCGAGGTTGCAAAGATGGATAGGTCGGCGATCAATAAGAGCACTTCAAGAGAATTAGTACACAATTTGCAAGAGGAACAATTCAAGCAACGGATGGATGGTGTCATCAAGTCATAGCAAGCTGAGAAAATGTTTTTGGGGAAGGAGGTTGCTTCGGCCAAGAGCTGATTAAAAGAATTGCGGCTTAATATACGTATTTCGTTGCTAGGTGCTTCGTAGTGTTTGGCTATATTTCGGTGGCTGCCCTGGTGGAGACAGGAATTTTTTACAAGGATTCAAGTTCATTGTATTTTAGAACGAGTGCATCCTAATGAGCATTTTCGTCATGAGGTAAAGTACCATCACTGCAGTATTTGCGTATTGATGTTGCGTAGCATTGTTTCGTTGAGCATCGGTGTTCGGGACAAATCGAAATGCAGCTCTTAAAGTTTTATTTTACTGCCAACCGACAATTGTGAAGTATCTGCATATGTTTTCTGCGTCATTAGTCTGCCAGCTGCGTACTGGTGCCACAAGAGCTTAAACTAACATACACTAGGACGCTCCGCTAAGCATCCAGTATACGCTCGATCATAACCCTAAGTCGTTTATTTGCGCGTAAATTGCTCTTTTTGAGTAAAATGTAGCTGCAAGCTGAATGTCTTGCGACTGACAGTATCAAAAGTGCTTGTGCATTGACGTCGCAATCGTAATCGCAAAGACGCCAAATTCCTCGATTTGAATTCTCCTGTTGTGGAACTATCTTTACTCTCGACGATCAAGTCGGCAAGGTTAATAAATTAGAGAGCATACCAAGCCAAGTGTAGATGTAGGCAGCGTGGAAGGCAGAAAACGGTGAAACTAAACGCCAGGACAAGCTGAAGGACGCACTAATAAGAAGAAAACGAAGAAGCGCCTTATTTGTGAAGCCTAGTATCGTTGTAGGACGAGCTCAGCGCTCAGCGTCGACATCGAAGCAGTGGTTGAGATTCTCATTTAGTGTAAGTCATACGACAAAGAGCGATGTCGGCAGCTTAGTTCGTCATTCTCCCAGCCATCGCTTACATACTGCTTCTTAAAGCCTATAGCTTGACGCCCAGCAAAACAAAATGACCTAGTTCCTTGCCAATTCCTTTTAAGCTAAACTTTGTCCTTCACACAACTATTGCTAGCGGTCAGAACATGTCTGCTTCACAGAGATGTGCTACAGCAAACTTCTTCACACACCGTTTCGAAGAAGCATTCAAGCATGATTGTTCAGGGTCAAGATATCCACCAAATACCACACACAGCGTTAAAGTTGAACGCCTTCACAATACAATACCTGAAAGGTTTACAGTTCTGCACTTCATTTCTGACCCTGAATATAATTGTACCGCGTTTCTTCGAAATTCCATCGTTTTTGTAGTGAATCTTTATTACAAATTTTCTGCTTGTATCGGGGTCGAAGAAACGAACAAGTTTGAACTCATGTGCCGCACACTAGGCTAGCGCCCTGTTAACAATATCGAACAAAGTCTCGTGTTCGATCTTGGGTGACAGCAGGCGGTTCTTGACTTAAATGGCAATCATGGTCGCCTCAGTCCAAACACACTTTTTCTACTTTGCGTGGAATAGCATGCTGTAGATGACCGTTATGCCAATATGAAGACTTTTGGTGAAACTTTTAACATCCAGATGGCGCTCTCTGCTGTGCTGTTGTAAGAAAACCGTGGTCTGCAATTCAATTCCCTGGCCTTCATTAAAACCTTAACAGCATTTTAGTTGCGAGCTCACGGGCTCTGATATGACGCAAGGACTTAACTCAGTTGCCTAGCTCAGTCCATAATGCAGTTGATAAGATATTTCTCGCTCGAAAAATCCCGACTTGGTACTGACACAAAAGGCCTTTTCCATTTACCAGCTGGCTTCATCCACAATCCGCCACAGCTAGTTGCTATACCAAACAATTCGACCTTCATGAAGTCGCAAATGTCAAAGTAGAGAAGTCAAATGTGTCGTAACAACGCTTGTCACGGTTGGTTTGCAAAATTTTTGGCTCATTTTTCTCTCTGACACATAAAAGGTACTTGTGCATGGGAAAAAAACGATTCGATTTATTTTTGGCAACACCTTTTTAGTCTGAAATATACGATAAAAAAGTGCTTCTTACTGGATTTAATTAGTTTGGAAGCGACATAATTCAACAAGTAAAATGGAGCTCCATGTACGTGTGTGTTCGGCTCGTAACTTGCTGGACAAACAGACCTTTGGCAGACAAGATCCTTATTGTAAACTTACTCTACGTGGTAAAAGTACTAGAACTCGAGTGTATGACAATGGACGTGAGTGACAGTGTGATTTTCTCTCTCTCTGTCTTGTCCTTCCTTGCTCTCAGCAGCAATATCCACCTCAGCATCAATATCCACCCGCCTCAGTAGTACCCACCCCAGCCGTACTACCAGCATCAACCTCCTCCTCCCCCAGCCTACGGCTACCCGCCTTTGCCTCCAGCTAATGTGGCTTACGCAGCTGGACCTCCGGCGATGGTTGTACCGGGAGGACCTCCATACGGATACTGTAAGCACCACGGATCTCCAGGTGGCAGTGGCTTCGGTGGTGGTGGTGGCGCGAGCACCGGACAGATGGCTATGGGTGTTGGTTTTTGGTGGTATGCTGCTAGGCGAAGCTCTTGATGACGTGTCCGACTAGGTGAATGAAGCCGATTTTAATTGGGGCGCCCTGTTGCAAGAATTTGATCGCGATCGAACAAGTCAGAATCGTTTCGGAATTATGCAGTCGCATGAGGAAGGATCGCGTGACTAGCTGGGCGACAGTATGCAGGATGGCTGGATACACAGTGAAAGAGGTACATGTGCGATGCGTATAGTGATCAGGGACAAGATCACCAGATCTGCCTGAACATTCATTAGAAAATTTGACCATTTGACCCATACCCATGAACGCAAGATACGATGAAGAAAATGAGATGATCCACTTCTTAGGCTGCATCATGATACAGTTGCCGCAGCCGATTGTACTTGGACTGTACGTACTGGACAAATGGGGTAGCAGAAGCGCTGAGATCACGAATTTCTAGCTCCAAGCGATCACCACGAGCGGTTTGATCGCGCAAGGCGATTTCTATTTCACCACAGCGATCCACGATTTCCTGCTGAGCCTCCATTTGGTTGTAGATGGAAGCGATCATGGAATCGAAGGTGCCACGATCTGACACATCGACAGCGACTCGACTGCTGGGAAATGGTGGACGAACACTGCCAGGAGACGTAGTCGTCGGCGCAACCGAAGCTCCCCTTGAAGATTCAGCGGAGAGGTGCGGGTTCGCCAAAATGATTGCAGACGAAGACGTTGCAACGCAAAGGCGGGACGTGAGACTCTCGTCAGAAGATGACAACGGCAACGACATGGAAGATTCCGAGTGAGAAGAAGGTGACGACATGGATGAAAGACGAGGATTGTGCACAGCTAGGCCGGCACTGTATGCCGGCTATCGGAGCAGGGGACGACTGTGGTGAAGTGGGTGTTAAAATTGTGGGAAAAGTGATCGCGTAATTCGGGGAAAGTACGAATCGTACTTAATCCGACAAGTTGATTGAGTCAAGTCGCGATCGGTGAAATTGCGATCACGATATACAATGGGTTATTCACGCATCACAATTATGGAAAGTCAATCTCGGATTACCGCGATCCATGACCATGTGATGTTTTGTGTCAAGCCGGAACCAAATGATTAAATTCAGCGCCCGAATGGATTCAGGTTTGGAGTAGCAGAGGAAAAATTGTTCGACTGCTCCCTCATTTTGTTCGAAAGCAAGCTCATTATAATGGAGGCTGCCAAATGGTTCGATCGGGTAGATCGCGATCCGGATGATCGCGACCTGTGAGACATAACGATTTGTGAGATATGAGATCGTATGGACATGGTGCGATCCTGTAGTTATACGATGAGATCGTATGGACATGGTGCGATCCTGTAGTTATACGGTGAGATCGTATGGATATGGTGTGATACTGTGGATATATGGTGTGATCACGAATACGAACGCTATATTTCAAATGATCGCATTCACCAAGTACGATCTCTTCGCTAAATACGGTCATCCTCACTAAGTGCGGTTTACGAAATGGTTTATTCCGGAAGATAGAAAAGGCATAGTCATAGGTTTTCTTACATTTAATTGGTTATTAATAACAGAGTTCGATTTTACTTCTAAGACACGCGTCAGCATCTCTTCCGGGCAGGATCATTGGCCTCCCGTTGAATAAAGAGTATCGGCAGCGTTTCCTACGAGGCACCCCCCCCTGGATTGTTTGGCCAGAGTACACGATCGCTACGCTCAATCAACCTCCATCTGTAATGGGGCAACCTATTACACTAGCTGATATAGGTTTTAATACATAATTACATAAGTAGGTAGCGGATACTGCACGTCTATTTATTATTGGTTTATTATTGGGGTGCCAGACCAATAATTAGCCAATAATAAATAGGTCTATATTTGAGTGGTTCCCATGAGCTAGGGTACATATTCGCACTTACTGCGAATTATAACCAAAACCCAAAAATAAACGGAGTTATATTTACGTTATAAATAAGAGCGCTTCCTCACGCTCCTTACAGTGCGCGACGGTAACGGGGCTCTCACCCTGTTATACCTGGTAGCACTTAGTAGTCCTTCCAATGACCAAGTTCGAGATGAACGTGGATGATTCTTCGATGGCTCCAGTGGTTTCGCTGGAGCATGCCGATTTTCCACACCTCACTACGGTGAAATGGCAGGCATTACACCGCTTTGCGGCGGTGTCTAGTGAGATCGCCGTGACGTCGCTGCTGAGCACAGCGACACCCGATCAACACCGTGCCGCCATCCAAGACTACATGGTGCGCGAGCTCGCCGAAGCGAATCGGCGAGTATCGACTCCGTCGCGCACCTCCCATTACGATGTAATTAAAATGGAGACATCAACGTACTGGTGATGGTCCGGATCGTCTCCCCCTTAATCGCTGGTTTAGGGAGATTGATATTGCGATAGCGTCAAGATTAATTGACGCTCCGATGGCCAAGGTTAATTTCCTGCTGTCTCGGCTTGTTGGTAAAGCCAAAGAATGGGCCCTTGGGAAGCTCGTCGTAGACGAGTCGGCGTTCCCCAAGCTGGAGGATATTCAGCGCAACTTACGACTGGCGTTCGAGCCTCCCCAAGATGAGTCACGATTGCGTGCAGACTTCTTTTCACTTCGACAGGGCAAGCTGTCGATTATCACGCAGCCAATCGGCATGGCTTCACAAGTCCATGTCTTCGTCTTCGGTATGCAGCAGGGCATGACACGTTATTGCCTCACACGTGCTGAACCGAAGTCTCTCGAGGAGGCATTTACCCTCGCGCTTCGTGAAGATTACATGGTCACGTCATCATACTTGCACGCAGCGTCGCAGCATCCGCGTACGTCTGGCCCAGAGCCTATGGAAATCGATGCAATCGATGCATCACGTGGTCCCGGCAAGCAATTCAGCCGCGACGTTCGTAGTCATAACACGATGAAGTGTTTCCGGTGCAGCAAGACAGGCCATCGTGCGGCCGTCTGCCGAGCTCCAGCGCCGGTGTCCATGAACACAGCTGTCTCACGTGGGAGATACTGCGTCGTCGGTGGTCCCGCCAAAAAACGAGCGGTTCCAGTAGGCGCGGGGCGCCCTACTGGCAGGAATGGAGCCCCGAGTACTCAGGTGGCAGCTCGGGCTCCTAGCCCCAAAGTGATTCATACTCACTTCAATGCCACCACCATGCGCAACGATTCGAGACTGATTATCATCAGTCTCATCGTTGCTGGAGTGAAGCGACCACTCCGAGCGTTGTTGGATTCGGGTGCATCCAACAACTTCTTTCGATCATCCTGTTTATCCCTTCTCCCGTCTACTATTACGGTTCGAGAAGGTCCAGGTGACATCGTTGTCAAACTTGCTGATGGACAACCACAGCGTGTTCCGCGTAAAACAGTGGTTTTGCCGTACACGTTCGACGGTTTCCAGAGCAATGACGAATTTCTGGTGTACGAGATGAACTATGCATTCGATTTCATCTTGGGGATACCGTGGTTGTCACGGTATCAGCCGATGATAGATTGGCTATCTCGGTCCGTCAAACGACGAAGCGGATATGACGTTAGTAAAGTGTTCACTCATTGTTAGTTGCGTCATCCGATTGGCCTCATGTCAGAGTCGTGAACGAACTCGCCACGACTAGCAGTCAACACAGAGAGAGCGATGGCCCTCTGTGCCCGGTATGTTCAGTCACACTGATAGAGCCACAAAACGAGGCGGTCAAACAGGGGTTCCCGATTCCTAGCGAGGCAGTCGAGCAGGGGCTCCCGCGTACAAATACATCGGACGAGCAGAGGCTCCCGATTGTTACCGAGGCGGTCGAGAACGAGCTCCATCGTACATCCGAGGCGGTCGAGAACGAGCTCCCGCGTACATCCGAGGCGGTCGACGACGAGCTCCCGCCTCTAATTGACGAGAATGAGCGGACTGTGGATCCGCGAGTGAACGACGTGGTGGAGACAGAGCTCCCACGTCTAGAGGGGGGTACATCATCCTCCAGCAACAGCGACGTGCCAGTCTCGAGCAGTGGCTCGAGCGCAAGAAAGGAGCACGCCGATCGCCAAGACGACGAAATTCTCGTCAAAGCGCTGACGAAGATGATTTCGTAGTGACGGAATCCGTATGCGCGCTTGACTATGTGGAAGGGTCTCCACATCGCGGCCGCTACATTGAGGTAGCGAGCCCTCCGTGCACTGCTGCATAGATCACGTCTCTATCAGCCCTACCATGGAAAGATTTCCTTCACGGCCTCAAGGCCGGCGACATCGAGCAAGTGTGCATCGTTTCAGCCGCCGAAGCAGCCAGTGAAGAAGTTCAGGAGGCCCGCCCAAAGAGCGCCGAGCTCAAATTAGCGCGCAAAGAACGCTTCGCGGCAAAGTCCTGGGAATCCCTTCGCGCTTCGGGCAACCCTGTCTATGGTATCGCTCGTGAGTACGCCGATATTTTCCCGGAGAGAATTCCTGCTGAGCTTCCAGCGGATCGTGGAGTGCGGCACAACTCAGCGCTACGGAGGTTCACCTTCGGCACTTGAAACAGGTGTTTCAAGTGATGCGCGAGAATAAATTAAATGCGAATTTGAAGAAGTGTGTCTTCTGTGCTCCCGAGATTCCAGTACTCGGATGCTATGTTAGCAAGGAAGGTATCCGTGCTGATCCCGAGAAGGTGTCGTCAATATGTTCCTGGTCTACGCCCAGGAACCAAACTGAACTACGTCAATGGCTTGGTCTGGCTAATTACTTGCACAAGTATACGAAGAATTATGCAGAGCTAATTCAGCCATTATCAACACTGCTGAAGAAAGACACAGTTTGGTCATGGAAGGCAGAACATCAGTCTGCCTTCGACTCTGTGAAAAAGAGCTTGTCTGAGGCACCAGTGCTAATGCTGCCTGATGACTCCAAGCCATTTCACGTCGTCTGCGATCAAGTAATTTCGCGATTGAATGCGACCTCATGCAATTTGATGATGAGGGCCGAGAGCGCGTCGTGAGTTTTCAATCACGACAGATGAAACCTGCTGAAAGAAACTATCCGGTACACGACAAGGAACTTTTGGCTATGCGTTACGCGCTGATCAAGTTCAGAGTATACTTGCCCGGCGAGAAGATGTTTTGGTCTATACAGATCACGCATCACTGCGTACCGCCGTCAAGATTCCTCACTTGTCCCAGCGTATGGCACGTTGGCTGTCATACTTCTCAGAGTATAATTCGTGGTATTCTACAAGCCCGGCAAGAACAACATTCTTGCCGACGCGCTTTCTCGACGTCCCGATTACGATCCTCGACGCGACATGGGTCATCAGCCAGGTAGTGCTGATGACGAAGACGATGATATTAGTTTGTACTGTATTAAGCTGGGGCTCAATGCAATGATTTCGACACCTGTGCTGTCAATCCGGACTCAGATCGTCGAGTCTTATGCGAATGATTCCTTCTACATGGGAATTATCAATTATCTTCGACACCCTAGTGAGGGGTCACTCGCGAAGTTGACGAAACCAACGCACGACAACATCAAGCGTTACGCGCTTGATGGTCCGCTGCTGACGTATACGATGGACGTCTTTGATCCACCGCGTGTCGTCATCCCTGCTGATGACGACCTCCGAGCACAATTGGTGCATGAATTTCATGACACTCCAGCTGGTGATCTCCTGGGTCGCGAAAAGACGTTCGCGGCCATTTCTCGCGTGTTTTTCTGGCTGCGCATATATAAGTACATCCAGAAATGGGTACGCTCTTGTGAAACATGCCAGCGTGTGAAGCCTGCACCGTCTTCACAAGCCTCATTGCGACCGCTTTCGATTGCTACGGAAGCCTGGCGTTCAGTCAGTATGGATTTCATCTTTGGTCTCCCACCGGATGAACAGAAACGCACGGACATGCTGGTTCTTGTGGATCGATTTAGCAAAATGGTGCATTTTGCTCCGGTCTCCGCGCACGTTACGGCAGAGACGACCGCGCAGATCTTCATCGATCTTATTTTCAGGCATCACGGCTTGCCAGAATCTATTGTGTCGGATCGTGATCCGCGGTTTACTTCAGCTTTTTGGGCAGAGTTGTTTCAACTATTAGGCACGCGATTGCTTATGCCTACGGTGGCCCATCCAGAGACGGATGGGCAAACGGAGCGCGTGAACAGAGTGCTTGAAGATATTCTGCGCAGTTATGCGACATCGTTCTCGTCGTGGAGTTTGTTTCTTCCACTCGCCGAATTTGCAATCAACAATGCAGTTCATGAGTCAACAGGTTTGACGCCATTTTTCGTAAACAACGCGAGGCACCCTCGCGTTCCAGCGCTTCTCAAGGTTGCTGCCGATGCAACTTATGCTGTTAATTTTGTGGCCAACGGCATATCGAGTCCCGACGCGATGCATCTCATCGCGTCTCCCGTCGCTAATTTTGCTCCTAAAGAGTCCACTTCGCCTGTAAGTTCGGCTGCGGTGACCGAATTCCTATTACTACAACAAGGCATCACGCGTTTTGTACGTGATGCCCTTCAAGAAGCAGTGGATAAACAAAAGCAGAACGCTGACAGAAGAGGTCGAAAGAACATGCTGACATTTAAAGAAGGCGACAAAGTCGTATTGTCGACAAGTGGACTGCCAGACACATCTGTGACGAACTTGGGCGCTAATAAGTTAGCGCCAAGATATATTGGCCCCTTTCGGGTTGTTAAGGTACATGGAGACGCCTACACGCTAGATATACCTACATCTATGCGTTTGCACCCGACTTTCTATGTCGGGCGCCTTAAGGCTTACCTACCGGCGGATCTCACTTCGAACATTCCCCGCTTTTCTGTGCCGGCTCAAAGTGCGACACCGCTTGTCGACGACGCTGACGACGACTGGGACCAAGTCCTGCCCGAGCGCGTGCAGACTCGCTCTGCTGGGGCCCTCCGAACGCGGCAGTCTCGAGTTGGCGAAGACGATCAACCAATCCCTGCTGCTCCCGTCGAGCCCGCTCGGCAGCCTCCGTCGCAGCAGCCACACGATCGCGAGCACTCTCTGCCATCTCCCGAGCATCCAGCAGGCCGTTCTTCGCCTCCTCAGCATCAGCACGAAGAAAGTGCAGTTCGTCATTCGACGGCACAGGCGTCCGATTGTGTGAATCGGTGCCCAACGCAAGAGACCTTCCGTCGTGATGCCCCTCCTCCCTTGGTGGATGCATCGGGTGCGCGACGTTGGATTGTGGACCGAATCGTCGGTCACGAAGATCCCACGCGTCATGCGCCGAGTAGTGACTCGGCGCCCTCGAAGTGTCGTACTGAGAGACATTATAAGGTCCGTTGGTTGGGATATTCACCAGCGGACGACACATGGGAGCCTCGAAATATGTTGGCTCACGATGTTCCTGACGTAGTCGAGGAGTATGAGTCCAGTAAGAAGACGGCAAACGCGACCGACGCTGTAGGTTCCACCCACGATCTCGCGAGCCGTGACGCTCGCGAGCTGCTGATCGACGACGACCTCCCGAGCGACTCCGAGATCTATTACGAGGCTCGGGAGCACTTGGATAATATGAAGGTATCGTGTGAAGAGGTTCTTCATCGACTCGGGTGACTCAGTTTCTTCAGCACCTTCAAGGCTGTACAAGTCCCACGGCTTCAAGTCTTCGTCCATGACTCGCGATGCCTGCTCTCTTCGGATTGTCGCCTGATGGTCCCAACCGTTGTTAGGGACCTCGGCGCGTGAGTGGCCAGGGTTCATGCTGCTCAGTTGTGAATGACTGAGCAAATTCGAAGACCAAGAAGACAAGCCGCTGGAGTTCTCGTTGGACTCCTCGTTGGACTACTCGTTGAGAAGAAGCTTTTTGCGAAAGGCGCTTACGTTGCGGTAAGCGCAACTTAAAGAGGAGGGTGATGTAATGGGGCAACCTATTACACTAGCTGATATAGGTTTTAATACATAATTACATAAGTAGGTAGCGGATACTGCACGTCTATTTATTATTGGTTTATTATTGGGGTGCCAGACCAATAATTAGCCAATAATAAATAGGTCTATATTTGAGTGGTTCCCATGAGCTAGGGTACATATTCGCACTTACTGCGAATTATAACCAAAACCCAAAAATAAACGGAGTTATATTTACGTTATAAATAAGAGCGCTTCCTCACGCTCCTTACAGTGCGCGACGGTAACGGGGCTCTCACCCCGTTACACCATCTGCGATTGGACGCAGACTACACGCAAAGGACGATCTACAAGACGGCTCAAGTGGTCAGAAGAGATTAAGTGGTCAGAAGAGATCAAGTGGATCAAGTATCTACGTATTGGACAAGGGCGATCGACTGGACAGATCACGGCGACTGCAATAAGTCAGCCAACAAGAACTCCCGATCGCGTGTAGATTTCCGCGCGGTCGAAGACCTTCCCAAACGCAACAAAGACCGACATCGATTCCCAGTCCACCAGAAGAGTGTAACCGCCCAACCGACGGGTACACAAGGTGAGAAGGAACAAGAACACAAGACTTTGGCACGAAATCGGGGTACCCCCCCCTCCGTATGTCGGCAGTCTGGGCCCAGTGAGTGATGAGCCGGTATCACTCAGAGAATTTTGTGATTACTGCTCCACCACACTTGGATCACCCGATAGACAATATCGAGGGCGAGTATAAAGAGTAGTGGCGCAAGGGGCACCCCTGTCGGAATCCGCATTGAACTTCACGTCGACTTGAGCGGTACCCATTCGCAATAAATCGGCATGTCGTGTCGCGGTGTAGTGTCGCAACGACTGAGACAAATCGGGGCGAGAAACCAAGCCACATCAGCACCGAGAGTAAATACGGACGTTGTAATGTGTCGTATACCTTGGCGAAATCATGAAGCAGAACAAGGGCACCATGGAGATCGCTGTCCACATTCGCTGCTTTGCGTACCGCCGTATGAATCGACCGTTTCGGGACAAATCCAACTTGAGCTGGTAGAACAATCTACGACAGTATTGGCCGAACCCGAAACGAAAGAATCTTGGCAAATAACTTGTAGTCGCTGTTGAGAAGCGCAATCGGACGATGATCAAGCGGCAAGGCGGAAACCTCAGATTTCTTCAGGCATTGGGTGTTCGCCTCTCCAAATGACGCCGGTAACACGCTGCACCCAAGCCATCTGGTATACAATGCTGCGAGGATAGGCGCGAGCGCATCTGCGTAATCGCGGTAAAAAGTGCTGTGAGGCACTAACGAGGTGAAGCAGGCGCAGGTGGCGACAGCGCATATCTTCAAACTTTTTTGACAAACGCCTTCGGCTCGACATGCTTGGCAAGATCGTCACAAACCTGCGCCTTCCTTCGCTGCTGGATGATCCGGCTTTTTCCTAGTGCTGCGGAGAGACCTCTTCAATGTCAAAGTGCACATTAAATCCTTTGGGTTATAATGCTACTATGAAAGCTCATTGAATATCAATATGAAAGGCGCTGAGGACGCTTCCTAAACCGAAGCCGCCACCTGTGTGGGAGCTGAACTTCATAAATAAAAATTGGATGGAGGAGGAACAGGCTGGAAAAGAAGCATATAACAACGAGGTAAACAAGGCGATCAAGTACTACAATGAAGCGATTGAGAAAGGCACTACCAGCATAGCAATTTGGCCGCCGAGGACTACAAGCGAGTAATCAGTTGTTTTGTGTAGCCTATCGGGGATCGACGGCGTCAGACACCCGACGTCTAGACGTGCCGATCTCCATTGCTTTGGGCCTGAAGATCGGACTTTCATTATAATCGGCTTGCGTATGATGGCGCGACCACGTAGTTCTTTCAAAAAGCGAGTGCACACATTTTTTTGTGGTATTGGTAGGCTCTGATCTCGTGAGGCACTTCTCAAACTGCCGGCTACCACACAAGTCGGTTCTTGCGAAGAACTCAACCCCTCCCATCTCAACTTCAATCCCATGAAAAATCCAGCCTCCGTCTCTTCGCCTCTCGCTGTCCAGCTGGGGGCCTGTCGCTTTTGCTGTCCATCCCTCAGAATTTCTGGCTGGGCCTTTCTTCCCATCTGCTCCGGAGCTAATCGGCGATGACGTTTCTGCGGATGTGTCGATGGAACCTCAGCCGGCTGATCATGGCTCGCATCCGCACGTAGACGAGTCGATGGAGTTCACTATGTCACCAGCTGATGGCTCCGTGCCCCCACGTGTGGATCCACAACCGACACTGGCAAACGTGTTGTCCCATCATGTCCACCTCCGCCGAGATTTTGATGACAACGATGCTGCACGACGTCGAGTAGAGACCCTGAAGCCACATCGAATGGATCGAGCGTCAGTACGCCGCCAGTGGCGCTGGTCGCTCATTACTTTCCGTATGGATCAAGCTCGGCCTTGTGTTCTTCCTCGTGCCAAGTACGACATGGTGATCGAGACTGGACGAACGCTTGCGAAGACTCCGCTCCAGAAAATTATGTCCTCGCTTTCGGGCAAAACGAATGGCAACGACTCTCTAGAAGACGGCACATGGGAAGAACGCTTGCAGACGATGGAGGCCAAGTTCGAATTGTGCGACTTGACGACAGACAAGCAGTTTGGCGTCCGGCACCACATTCTTCCTGTGGATGTGAAACGCCCCGACGTTTTGAAAGCTTCGGCAGTGTCTTCTTTCTTTGTCAAAAAGCATCACACCAAGATCAAAAGAGCAAACAAAGCATCCTCGGTCCTTGAAGTGGCTGAGTCGATGCTTAACGATGAGAACACGGCGCTTTTTAGCATCCTCCCGGACTGTCTTGCGGCTGCAGACACGCAGGTAGATGGAGTACGCCAGCTCCTCGAACGCGCCACCAATCCCGATCGCATCACAAGTCTGCGATCGCTTCTCCTCTCGCCTTTAATAGTTCTCTGTCGCTGAAATGGTGGAGAATGGCAAGGAGATTGCTGGCTTCGCCTAGCTGCACTTCATCAACCGCGTACTGTGTGCGATCTGGTCGAATCACGGCACCACATTCAGTACAAAGTGGAAAAACAAATGAAAACACCAGTCCCTTCCAGGCGTGGTGATATACTTCATATATGCGCCAACTGGTGGACTTCATCGGGTGAGACCACGGAGCTGTTTCGTTCGTACAAGGCTTTGGCTTGTTTGAGCTCATGCTCATGTCCGTCGCAACAACGATCTTCTCCAGCGATCACTGGATACACTATATCACGGGTCAGCCAGTCGAGTGGATCCCGGCGCATCAGACGCGGCTGCTTCACCTCAACATTCTCCTTCGTCTGTTGTGGTCCGAGCTTGGTGCTTACTGCATGCAGCAATGGAGGGAGATCCAGTGGCAGGTGCCTCTTCTGGACGACCTGGAAAACTTCGTAAGCTTGACGGATTCTACCCGGCTGACTCTTCGGTGTTGTAGCTTCAAGTCGTTGGAGGAGTGGTGCTGGTAGCAGGTGATTTGGCCACTCATTGCTAAGGTCTCCTCATCCTCAACATCATGGAGCAGTATCAGTGTTCTTTCGATGAACACTAATGGTTAAAAGAAGAACGGACACCAGTCGAGGTGGAACTTGAAAGTAGACAGATTAGTGCTGTCCAAGAAACCAAGTTCGGCGACAGCACTAATCTGCCTACTTTCAAGTTCCACCTCGACTCGTGTTTTGCTCACAAGATCTTCGTGGATGATCCCAATTCCCAGCTGCATCAACCGACGCGAGGAAGGAGCAATGGGGTCCTTACAGTATTTCGCTCTGACTTCCCTGGCTCTGATTCGGCTATCGTGGTCCCGCGTCTATTCGTCGCCGGACGCTATTTCGTCGTGCAAGTGATGGTCGAAGGGACTCCGATCGACGTGCACAATGTATACGCGCCTGTGGAGAGATAAAAAAACAGTTCTTCTCTTACTTGGTCACCGCGGAGTTTGAAGATCACGCTACTCACTTTGTGTTGGGCGACCTGAACACTCCCCTGGACCCACGATTCGACTCTTCCAGTCCTGACTTGCGCTGCGACCCGGGTCGTTCCAGCTGTCTTGAGTGGCTGGCAAGATTAGGTGTTGTTGACGCATGACGGATCCAGTTAAATACCAAGCGGGTGTTCACTGGTCTTCTTACCCGGAAGAATCGACTGGATTACACCATGCTGTCGTAGTCTTTCTGCGATCGCTTCTACAATGACTCCAAGTACTTCGCACCGACGCATGCTGGCGACCATCTTGCTCATAGTGTGACTTTTCCCTCCTGCTCCCAGCTGCATGGTCGTGGATACTGGAAGTTTCCTCGCTCTATGCTGGAGTATCCGATGGTGGTGTCAGCCATTGAGAGAGAAGTGGAAGCCGTCCGAGAAGTGCTGCGCACCGCGTCTAACCCTGGTAAGGTCTGGGAAAAGTGAAAAGCGAGCATCAAGTCCCAGCTTCAAGCCGTGCAGAAGACGCTCTGGCAGCAACACATTCAAGTTATTGACGAGGTTTGGCAACAACTTGATCAAGCTGCCGCTCGTTATCGTGTCGCTTCAAGTGATTTGACCCGCGAACACTTCGACGAAGCACTGCGGAACTATCGGGAGACACTTACTAGGTCGAACCAGTACAACCAAGATACAGCTTTCGACTTCCACGCAGCACATACCGGGAAGTCAACCAAGCACATTTTTCGTCCACTGGATACGAGCTTGCGACGAGTCTTGATCGAGGAAGTGATAACTCCTGGTGGGACTGTCTCATCGAATCCACACGAGATCTCTCTCCGTTTTTTGGAACACTGGGGATCAGAGATGGGAGACCTCGCCAGCCCAGGATGACCGAGAAGGGTAAATTTCTGGTGTAAAGATGGGGATCCTCCACCTGACGCTGTCATGCAACGTCAACTTCTTGACTCGGTTACTTGCATTGTCTCGGAGGTCGACCGCGATATTTTGAGCGCACCCGTATCTGCAACTGACTTGACGAACGCGATTCGCCACATGAAAGCGACGTCAACACCTGGCCTGGACGGGTTGACGGCTGCTTTCTACCAGGTGTCTTTGGTGAATGCTTATGCATCGTCTTTAGCGACTTGCTTCAACGTGGCGCATTGCTTCCATCGCAGCGCACGTCGGCCGTCGTGCTTCCACAAGAAAGGGTCGCATGCTCAATCTGGTAACTACAGAACCATCGCTCTTGTTCAAGTCGACGTGAAGGTTCTGTCGACAGGCACTGACGTACCGACTGCAGCACGTTATATCCGATTTTTCCATCCGGACCAAAAATCCTTCGTCAAAGGTTGGTCGATACATCACCACATCCGCTTTCTCGCCGACGGGCAAGACCTTGTGACGAGTCACGACGACGAAGCGTACGCACTGTTTCTGGATTTTGAGAAGGCTTTTGATCGAGTCAAATGGGGCTACCTATTTCGCCTGCTCGAAAAAATGGATTTTGATGAGCAGTTTACGCAATGGATCCGGCTGCTTTACACAAATCCTCAAGCGCATCTAGTTATCAACCAGACCATTTAGCCCGCGCTGTATCCAACTCAGGGCGTAAAACAAGGCGATCCGTTGTCTGCGCTTCGATTCATATTGATTATCGAGCCTCTTGATAACCTGCTGCGGTCCCACGAGGAGTATGGAGTGTGTCGAACGCAGACCACACTGTTACGAGCATGTTCGTTGCCGATGACTCGACGCTTCTGGGCAACTCGATCGTACACCTGCAAGCCCAGCTTGAGGTTGTGGCGAAGTACTGCGCCGGTTCAGGTGCGAAGCTTAATCTATCCAAGTCTACGCTGGTCGCGCTGAACAGGAACCATGACTGTCCTTTCCTTCCTGGTTTGCGCGTATTGGGTCGTGCGGAGACCGTCAAGTACCTCGGTATCCCGTTTGGACAGTCTTCGGTTGATCATGTTCTCGTGAATTTGCTCGAGCAACGCTTCTATGATGGCTTTAAGCTGTAGTATCGACGGGCATGGATGCTTCGTGATCACCTTTTGATCGCCCAAACGATAATGCTCTCTCGCCTGTGGCATTACATCCAGCACGTATCCATTTCGGGGACGATTGTGAACCGGTGGCAGTCTATGTTGAACAAGTTTGTACTCAGTCGAAAGCACGATCGTCATGCGTCGCACATCCAGTTGATTCCAAAATATTTCCTGTAACAGTGCTGGTGAATTGGGTGTCCCTAACCTAGCAGTCCTTTTCAAGCGCCAGCGCCTCCAGCTCTTTTTGCAGTTTATCAGTGCCGTGACTGCGACGGCTATTCGGAACTGGACGTCGGCGAGCTCCGAACTGCTAAAGCTCCTTCTTTCTCGCACGGATCGGTCCAGCACCTTAGACTTTATCACCATCTCTCCGCTGCGCCATGGAAAATTGATCCTGTGGCAGCTGGCTTCTGCATGGTGGAAAGCAACGTGGACATCATGGTACACTCCGTCTTCATCAGCTTATAAGCGACAGAGAGCTGTCTGCAGTACGAGATATCGTCCACCGCTTTTCAAGAAGGAGAGGGAGAAACAGACTCAATGACTTGCAGAAGACCGCCTGTGCTGAAGCACAACACTTTGCATCGAGCAGATTTTGTAAGTGTGCGGGACTTATGCCAGTACAAGAGAAGGCATATTAACCCGCAAAGATGCAAGATCGACCCGCTCTCTCGCACTGTTGCTAGTCGCCGGACAAACATCAGGATGTCTGAAGTTGTGCGAAGCACATAAGAAGCTGCATCAGAAAGATTCCTTCGGAGCAAGCAGCTGATTGGTACCAACTTAGGACGCAAGACTCTCGACAACCAGCCGTACCGAGTAATGCATTACTACTTGTATCATTCAGGCTTTTGCTTCTTGGTCAATGTTTAGCAACCCATGTCATTTGACCAGCCCAATTCCTGCTGCGAGATGATGAATGCCACTTCTTTTGGTGAACTAATTTGGGTTGCCAACACTGTCTGATGGGAAATTAGGACAGTGATAGCGCTTCGAGGACATTGCAGCTAGTCTTCGATGCTTTCGCTTGCAACTCGCACTCTGTTGCGCCACTTTACTGGTGCTTTAGATAATTTACTAGGACAAGTTTGACTTGGTGACGACTGGAAGAACATTCCAATTTTGAAGCACATAACGTCAGTGTACTCGCCGCCTCGTGACGCCAGCATGTACATGTTGGAAGTGCAAGATGCACTGATATCGACTCCAGAGGTTCAACCTACGCTAGGGACTATATGGAAGGCGTTTGAAGTGGTTCTACGTGCTTCTATGTATTGTAATAGGTCTCAGATAGCTAAACGTATGGATGGTTCTCACTTGTAGATTGACAAGCCACTGACGAGGTCCCTGGCGGGGGGCCGAAACGCGTTTGGCCCGCGTTAATACACAAGTCATTTATTTCACTTCATTTTTACTTTCCTACTATTTACACTGATATTTTCAGAATAATATTTAAAATGATGAATTAAAGATTCCATAGAATTTTTAATTTGAGTTCTAGTTGGATTTGTAATTTTTTATTATCTAACTTAATAGAACCTTTTGGTATTTTATTAAGTATTTGGTAAATTATTCTAATAGATTACATGTGTTAGCTACTTCTGCGTCTTTCTATAAGTTTCCTGAGCACTGCAATGCGCGCATAAGCAGCGCCACAAGTCAGACGGATGGGATGTCCAAGCTCTTTTATTTAGTAAGATCGAGCCTAACACCCTTGTGCAGAATCGAATAATGTGGGACTCGTTTCAGGCTGTCTATTGCACTTGAAGTGCGTGCGCCGCTTGTTGAATAGCAATTGGTAGTTTTACTCCTGCATTCCGCTTGAGCTCAAGGACCTGCTACCTTTGGTTATCGGGATCTCACGGTCTTTAGCAAGCCTCGTGGCCATTTGCAACCTCGTTCGCCTCGCTCATATTGCGTTTAACATTGTTTGACATCCGCTCAATGCTTGAAAAACGAAATACATCGATGTCGTTAGTAAAAGTGAAACCCTCTAGTCATCCATCGACGAGACTCTTCTGAGCTCAGTAGTTACTACCTTATCAAGTGTGATAAAGTCTTCCTTTAGCTGTTGGACAAGTCCTCGTCGGTTGGCTAGTTGACACCAAAACTATAATCACTTGTATCTTGTGCAGTGAATTGTCACTAGTGAAACAAGTATGAGAGAATCACATTCGATTCAGCTGCCAAGCTCGATCTTGCAGTAGTTTCGGATTCAATCGTACTGTTTACATCTTCATGCCCGCTTTGTCCCGTGTCCCCTGTCGGACAATCTGATACAAAATGGTACACGCTCCAGTGTGACTGAAGTCACGCTCGGAGATCACGAATCTAGATGGCATTCAGACGAAGCCCAACGTGCCAGTCTTTGACGATGGCAACTATATATTGACACTGTCATAAGGCGGCGGAGATCTCGGAGCTAAAATTCTTGTCAATCAAGTTTGTTTAGTGCTTGCTTGCTCCTCCTTCTTTCATCATGAGGAGTCCATCCGTTTGTCAGAAACGAAACGAGCAGGTCTGTCGTTTTGAAAACTATACAACGCTAACGACAGCGATATCATAGTCTCTTTTTGTTTCGATCTGGCTGTATGCATCTTAGATGAAGCAAAGTCCAAGCGACGTCAAGCAAACTTATTGTTTATCTCACGGCAAAGCGCAAACATTTAGAGGGAATACCAGTGACATTCGACGGTGAGGTCAAGTTAAATAGCAGATGCGTGCATTCGGTCGAGAGTTTCCCCATGACTCTCCCCAAAACCACAGCACGCGTCGAAAAATGGTGTCTTCCATTCGAACATCCCTTGTTCTGGTCCATCAATTAGGCGCTTAGACGGCCATCCTGCGGCTGATGATCGAAGACGGACAGGTTGGATGTCTTGTAGCCTCTCTTAATGGGAGCATCGACCGTCGCGCGCCAAGCGGACGGTACACGGTTGTCGTGCTCGCCCGCATACTTCGCTTTTCTGCTGGTTTTTAAGGACGTCAAACGCGGACCGGCAGATGCTGAAGCCCACCCCTGGAAGGTACGCCGAGAAGATGATGAAGAAGAACTGCGACGAGAAAATGAAGAGCTGCTACTGCGAGAAGAGTCGTTAACACGTGACCGTCCGTTGCCGCTGTGCACGAGGTGCACTGGGTTGGTGCGGCGTGGAGGGTAATTGCTCTGGCGAGACTGCTCGACCGTCTTTGCCGGAGCTGCAGCAGGAGCAGGAACGCGTTGCGGGCCCACCCGCTGGATGTCAGGCTCGGGAGTCGAACTGTCCTGGCGCTTCCCACTGGCAGAACTCGTGGTACTGTTACTACTACTACTACTTTCGCTCTTCGCCTTGTTGTCCGAAGACACCACAAACTCAAGAGTTGGTTCGGAAATGCTGCTACTCTTGCTAATCTGGACGTGGCTACTGCTCAGCTTATTTGTCCGGAATGAGCCGCTGGTACCGTCAAACAACGAGGCACTGAGCTCTCTG
The DNA here is from genome assembly GCA_011800735.1 of Peronospora destructor. Taxonomy (NCBI): domain Eukaryota; phylum Oomycota; class Peronosporomycetes; order Peronosporales; family Peronosporaceae; genus Peronospora; species Peronospora destructor. The sequence continues at coordinate 197,597 of WBRY01000029.1, read as the reverse complement.
CTCATGTCTTCGTTAGGATCGTAAGATCCCTTGCCGGCCTTCTGGAGAAGCGATCGACTCAAATTTTTAATCCGTCCGCCAGGGCCCTGGCTCGTGCTCAGGTCGTTTTGAGCTAGCTCAAACCTGCCGACATCCACAGTCGTCGGACGCGGGTACATGTTTGCACTACCATGCACAGCTCGATGAACGCCAACGACACTCTTAGCCAGAGGCTTGATGTCGTAGTCAAATAGTATCTCGTCATCAATGCGACGTCTCCTGGTTGCTTCTCGGGAGAAGCGTTCGTTAGGTAGCTGCTTGGTGTCCTGCATCGGGTCCAGCGGCAGTTCATCAGCAGTTTCTGCCGTGGCAAACAAAATCGATTCACGCTGTCTGCTATAGCTACGTCTGATCCGAGTGATGTATTGGAAGGTGTCTCCGATACCTGATGCGATCGAAGCCATCTTGGACACTCGAGTTCGGTTCACAAGACACTTGTTACGCTGATAGCAAAGACCACACAACTTCCAGCTTTGGAACGACGTCGTAGACAAACACGAAGAGCATACGAAAATACCACACACATTACACAGGTGCTTCTTTCTCCTGGAGAAGAACCCGAGAGCTCGCTGACAAGTTTGACACTTGCGTTCACGATTGGACCGTGACGCGAGGAGGCCGAGCCGAGACGTCTTATTAGACGACGTGACGACAGCATCCTCCCCACTCTTCACAGCGTAGTTCTCGACCAACTGTCGATATCTGATCGACAAGCTGTAGGCATCGTGCAAACTCGAAAACGCGCCGTAAAAAGGTTCGGCACACTTGGTCAGCTCAACATCCAGCCACAGTTGCATCTTGAGGATCCCTCGATGACTGGTCTCAGCCAGTACCAAGAGCATGGCGTGAATGGCCCCGCGATGTACCTGTAGCTGAGCATGGTGACTATTGGCGTTCCTCATTTCAAATTCTTTTTCCGGGACGTCCACGGACCGCAACATTCGAAACACAAAGTTGTGGCCCGATACCGGATGCACCCCTCTTCCAACAGTCTCCATAAGTAAAAACTCTTCGGCATGTCGTTCATCGAGCATAGACTGATACTTGACATGTTTGAGTCCCACGTAGCGATATGGAGTCTCTTTTGCTCGTGGAACGAGGGAATCTAGAACACAAGCATCCAACAGTAGATCGGCTCCAAAAAGTTCACTCTCGACATGTCGATAACTGCTCGTATCATCGGCGTGTAACGCTCGCATTGCGTCTTGTAAAGTACCAATAACTGCTTGACAACTGGCAGCAGTTGATCGACGACGACCTCCACAGTCACGTGTATGGACATAGGGACAGACATTAATTGGTGTTCGTGATGCAGCACGTTCCCAACTAGCAGAGAGTGAGAGCGATGCTGTACGACTGAAATAATTGCTCTGTAGTACATGTGCTACACAACTGGCATTATCCTGTAGTAAGGTCTGTAGACTTGCTTCGGCTGCAGATTGAAATCGCATTTGAAAGCTTTCAACAGTCTCTTGACTATTGAGTTAAAACGACCTGAATGAAGGACCGTAAGGAACGAGGGAGACCTTGTCGTCGGAATGAAGCGCAATGAACTGTGCTGTCTACCTACATGTCCGTCCTATCAGACAGGAAAACCTTATGATAAGGTAGAAACAGGGTAGAAACAGCATAGAGAGGAGGAATGTACATCTGTAGTACTTCATATTACCTGGATAAACGAATGAAAAAGGAGATTATGACATTATGTTACATGACAAATCCCTTGAATACGGTACAACGACTTAACGATCCGGGATTCGTCGCCTCGTCTCCAATGAAGATTAGGAATTGTTGCACTATCTCTCTCTATCTATCTATATACAGTGGTACCGGATACTTTCCAAAGCTCTAGCAACACGTCAATCCATCCAGCGACGTCGTAAAGTTTTGATGTGGCTCGTGTTTTCTTTAGTTATGATCCTGACTCTTGCGCTCCTACTTTGACTTTACGTTTGAAAAAGAAGCACAGTACGTGACGCTGATTGTTGCTATATCCACCGCCGAGATCATGCAAAAGTCATAAACCACATTGCACCATTGGCATAGACCACATTGCATCATTGGCCTTTGAGTCGAGCGCAGCAAATTCATTTTTCCGTCGACACGACCTAAAAGTGTAGCTCATTGTCTCCGGTAGTCAAGTGAAGAAGCTCTACATGGAGATGCCAATGAAGTTTTGTCGTATCTATCGCGTTCTCGACCGTCGTCGGTTGCTGACATGATGGAGCATCTTTTGCAAATTTAACCTCCACATGCAATTGTCGATGCTTACAACTCATGCTATGAACATTTGTTTTTCCTCATACATCATCTGTTGCTACAGCTGAGCACCGAGTTCGATCGACAAGAGCATATGGACATAGTGATTCAACCTGTTGCCTGTCTGCTACAGATAGATGAGCCAGCGTAGCGACTACAGCTCCGAGACAAAAAACAATTCTCCTTCAAGCTCTTAGGTCAGAACAGCCCAATGCGGCTCACTCCCATGCACGGATGGCCTTGATCAAATTGCTACACACGAAACAGCCGTAGGTCTGTTGAAGACCATGACGAAATGAATCGCACCAAAAAGGGTCCGGTTCATTTAGTCAAGAAGGTGTTGGGTGTAATTATTGCGTCAGCCTTCACAGTTTTGCTGCAATACCATCACGCAACTGCACACTGCAGCCAACATAACTAAGAACCACATAGTGTATTTACCAAATAAACTTCCACATTGAGCTGATCCGATTTCATGAAGCGTCGAACCGAAGAAAGCTGAAGGGACATCGAAATCATCAGCATAGTCGGGGGCTCTAGCAATGAGTCGATTGCTGCTTCTGCAGCACCTGATGGCTCATGGTCTTCAGTCTCCGGGCGTCGTAGCGCTCTGCAAAATCTTCGCACGCCCGAAGCGAGTCAACATCCAGTTGCGGAAGCAACCCCACGAGCTGCAGCTCGCACCTACTTGCCAGCACTGAGAGACCCAACAGACTAGCTCCAACGTACAAGACCATCATGTCACTAGGCTCGAGTCTGGCACTCAACAACTCAAAACAACCCGTGTAAATCCACAGCAATACACCCTTGAAAGCCTCAAGTGACACGCCATCCCGATGCATATAATGAAGCCGAATCTCATGCACTGACCCTTTCTGTTTCCCAGTTGTGATCGCTTGCACCGTGTCACCTTCACTAAAGCCATCCATGAACATTGTGCGGAAGTAACTCACCTGTGAAAGCACAGCCTTGTGTGCTGGCAGACGCTCATATGTTTCGATGTCGGGTTCATTCTCTACAGGCCACAGAAGCACAACGTCTGCTACTTCCTCGGAAAGCACCATGCTTTGCATGTCCTCCTCAAATTGTTGCGCTTCGAAGCTAGCTGGTTGTGCTCCTGTGAAGTGTTGTCCTGTACGCCGAAAAGAGGAGGGTGGCAGCGATGCCAACCGTTCTTTGCGCCAGGTATCAAGACATTGAATGACGAGTGCATCGCAGCATACGCTGCTTGCAAACTGACTAAGCGCCTTCCGTTTGTGGCTGGCGACATCGAGACGGTTGGTATACAAGAACGTCAAGAACGCGCGAAACACCAGAGCGTCGATATTCTTGAACTCGTCGACCGCAAACAGTCCGTTTTCTTCCTTTTTCACGCTACTATTATCATTAGCTCCAAATCCTTGCGTGTTCATGGCAGCGCTATCGAGCACGCGCAGAAGACCCCTGAGGTAGCTGCTCCGCGCGCTTACAACGACCCGGTGAGCTTTGATGCGCTCTACTTTTTTTGGTCCCCTCACAGTAAACACCAGGTCAGCAAAATCAGCGTTCGCTAGCACACGATCGTAGCTCAACGAGTAATGCGCTTCGCGTGGTCAGATTGCTACGGCGCAGTGGTTTGATCCTGCACCGATCGCAACAGCAACATTATCTTTGAGCCCAACGACACGCTGCGGATGCACCGAGTACTGGTACTTTCCATTGCCCAGGACACCAAAAGCGTTCCAGCCCCACGACATCACTGACCCATCACATGTCAGAGCGAACGTCGAGTGCGAGCTGCAGCATGCACTAGCTACCCTGATGGAAGGGTCATCGGCAAGCGCCTGTTGCACTCGAGGGAAGAAATAATGAGCATTATGCTGCAAGTCGTAAAAAGTCTCACCAGCGCCGTGCTGGCCGTACTCACTGTGGCCCCACGTGTACACTTTGCCGTCGTCTGTGACTGCAACACTGTGGTGACTACCAGCAGCTACCGAGACGGCAGGACGTGCCAATTTGACTTCCTGTGGAGTCCAGGAAATGTCAAGTCCCGTACCCAATTGACCAAGCACACCAAGTCCCCACGAGAAGCACACTCCCGATCGCAACTTGGTGTTGGCGTCCAAATCCTCTTTTGTCTCTACTGAATCCAAAATACTCGAGCAAGCGAGCGAATGCTGCTAGCCACAAGCAATGTGTTCAATAAAGCATCCATCTAGTGTCTGAATGTGCTGGAATGTGGCCGAATTGCGTCTAGATCCAAGACCAAGTTGGCCATTGTCATTGTAGCCACAACTAAAAACTGTCCCTTCATTTGTTGTAGCCAACGAATGTGCAAACCCCGCCGCACTGTTCGTCACGACAAGTTTGGCCAACGGTCCCGTGCATAATTGAGGTGTCATGCAAGGCGCTCGAATTGTCTGCACCTTGCCATTTTCTCCGTCAACATCTTCATACAGACGCATTGAGTCCCGCACGAGGCGAGCCATGATGCTGTCGTCCATCTGATGACGTGTCTCGTTTCGAAACGTCTGTCGTGGCATCTCGTCACTCCGAAGACCTGTTAATTCGATCATAGCTCGATCCGACACGTCATTTTCTTCGTCATGCAACACTTTGGTGGCTATTGGTAAGAGACCCCACATGAACAGCTCACCCGAGACTGTAACCGCCAACGAATGGGACTCACCACATGAGATCTTGGTGACTACTTCAGTAGCCAACGGGCCCCCGATACGACGGGGGGTTGCGATATTCTTGGCGACACGAGCCACGTTGCCCAGTCCTAATTGACCTTCTCGCCCACGACCCCAAGCAAACACGTGACCAAACTCGTTGAGCGCGAGGGAATGACTCGCCCCAGCTGCAAAATCTACAATCACTTGATTACGTAGCGTGTTGACTTGCATGAGCTCGAAAACTTCCTTGTCCATGACATTCAAGCCAAGCTGCTGCGACTTGTTCTGTCCCCATACGTACACCGTCATGACTTGGGACTAGGAATGAAAGGTCATTGGGTGAAAAGTATACATGATGGACGCCATGCTGCTGCTGGGCTGCATGTTAACGTTATGAAAAGGTCACGACGACAAGTTCCTCGTCAAGGATATTGAGACCGCAAAGTTACAAAAGGGTTTGACCTTGGAAGGCTGCGGACGTACAAATTGCAGCAGGCAGAGAATCTCCACACATTTCGTAGATGGAGATATCGTTTGACGGCAATGCTCTCCGTACGATCTACAGTGGTACCGTTTGGTTGTGGAAGGAGTGTGTGTTTTGACGCCGATGCAAACACTTGAGCGCTGATCCTTCCGCCGCACATGTCCAGATACTGCAAGCAGCCTTTCGTCGCTTCTTTACGTTGAGAGTGCAAAGACGCTCATGGCTAAACCTTCATGGTGTGCATTACCTGCGCCTCTCGTGACTACGCAAAGTATTTGCACTTCGCCCTACTGGTTTCCTGCAGTCCGTGACCACTTCTTGCAGCTTTGCTAGAACAATGCATCGATAGATGCGTGCACTTTCAACATCACTTGCAACAAATGAAGCTTCGTTTGGCCAGATCCTGACATATGGAGAGTAGAACCAATTCCACTAGCTTTGTATGGTACTCCTCCCTGACGCACCGTAGTCTGTTACACCGAAGTGGAAGTGCGAGCATGTGGTGACTGTACTCCTTCTGGAGAGTGCTTTTGTATCGTCTTTGCCATATTGCTGGCTTGCATGCAGAGTGGCTGCGTACGAGCTGGTCTAACCTTGAAGCAGTTGTTGTCGGAGTATCCGCTGTCACGGATGCAGCAAGAACGCTCATCGTGTGGATATGGTCATGCAGCTCGCGCTTTCATGCTTACAGAAGAGGACTCATAAAGTTGCCGGAAGAAAGGTGCTATATGCTATTCACACAGCTGAGCCGAAGATGCAAAACATCCATGTGATGTCACAGCGCAAAAGCGACTAGCAAACGCTCGGTCGGGACCGTTGCAAGCTCTATTTCTCTGCAGCCGTTTGTCATAGCCAGCTTGAGCTTGTCGGATGAATGAGTTGCAATCATTCGAGTGACGAGGAACAAAGGACAATGTTAATGCTGAAGGTGGTAACACCTTGGATCGATCGCTTTCGAGGCAATAATTATAATTATAATTGTAATTAATTAATGGTCGTGTGGTTTGTCTCTTGTTTACTATTTCTGAAAATACTATTTGAGCTCGTCAAAAAGACATGAGGAGCTCTTTTCACGTAGCAACGCGGCGGACCTCGGCGCTCACTCGCTTTGCCTTCACGTCTTCGAAACAACCGGGTCGTGTAGTGGTCATAGCGTCTGGTAAAGGCGGCGTAGGAAAGACCACAGTCACGGCGTCCATGGGATATGGTCTGGCGCAGCGTGGTTTTCGGACGTGTCTCATTGATTTTGACATTGGGTTACGCAATTTAGACCTGCATTTGGTACGTTACGTCAGAAAAATTGTTTGAAATTTTTGCGATTTTTGACAAGGCGTGTGTCAAAATATCTATCGATCTAGGGCTGTGAACGACGTGTGATTTTCGATTTTATCCATGTGATTGAAAAAAACTGTCGTCTAAACCAAGCGTTGATTAAAGACAAGAGACTTGAAGGACTTTCGTTATTGGCGGCTAGTCAAACTCGAGACAAAGAGGCATTGACGGAGGAAGGAGTTGAGGAAATTTTAGACGAACTCAAGGCCGACTTTGACTTTATTCTGTGCGATTCACCAGCTGGTATCGAGTCAGGGGCACGTCATGCCATGTATTTTGCTGATGATGCTATTCTCGTGACTAATCCAGAGATCTCAAGCTGTCGTGACTCGGACAAGATGATTGGCTTTATTGCCAGCAAGTCCCTGCGAGCCAAAGAAAATCGTGAACCTGTGAACCAGCGGCTGCTCGTTAATCGCTACGACGCTAATCGTGTCAAGAATGACGACTGTCTTTCAGTGGACGACATGGAAGAGATGTTGGGACTGCCCGTGTGTGGTGTCATTCCGGAAAGTGCACACGTACTCACGTCTTCTAATATGGGCCAGCCTGTAATCACTGCCGACGGAGAGAATGCTGCGCTTGCGTTCAAAGACGCAGTGGCACGCTTCTTGGGCGAGGAGCGCGACATGAGATTCTTACAGCCTGAAGCGCCTAAAGGACTGTTTAGTCGAATATTCTCCTAGGTGTGTGCCGTGAAGGCAAAGGGTCGAATAAGACGGTAAAAGTCGATCAAATATCGGAGCAAATACGATATGGCTTACAAATCCAGAGACAGACACGACTGGAATGCCCTATTAGCGTCGGCTTTTCTCCTTGCCTCCCTTTTTCTTCAGTGCAAACATCTCCTCGGCCTCCTTCTGTTCCAGCTCTAACGTGTTCAGACGTTCCAACACTGGATCATTATGCACATCCGTTAGTAAAAACAAGCGATTCGCATATCACAATAGTGAAGCATAAGTGAGCATACCTGGTAGCAGCTCCTTGTAACGGGCCTCAGCTAGCAAGAAGCCCTCTCGCTTGATCTCCTTAATGCTAAGTTCATGTTCCATAGTGCTGGGAAGCATCATGACTTCCTTGGCCCAAGTCGCGTCGGTTCGCGCGAAGAAGTCACGCAGGTTCTCGCCCATTTGAGGTGTACGGTCAATATCACTGAGCCCCAATTGCTCCTGTAAATTCTCCATCTCAGCACGAATTGCTTTGCGATGACTCTCCATCTTGGTTTTAACTTTCTTCTTTTTGTCTCTCTTTTCTCTCTTGGGCGCTTCCTCGGCGTCCTCCCCTTCTTTCTTCGCAAGCATCGCCACCGCCCGGTCCACAGCCTTTGCCTTCTCCTTTTCTTCTCGTGCTTTCATACAATCCACATCGTCCTCCTCGTCGTCATCGTCATCGAAGTCGTCATCGTCGTCATCGTCCGAAGACTCCTCCGTCTCGCTCACTTCACCCTTCCAAATCTGATGGGACATCGTGCCAGGCAACACCTGTTTCCATTCATCGAGACGCCTCAGGTCCAAGGACCAGCAATCGTCAAGTGTGATCTCACGATCGCCATCCTCAACAACACCACCATAGACATATAGCCTACTGCCATGGATCATCACAGCGGGATTAATGCGCGGACAGGGGGCAGGCGCAGCAGATTCTTCCTCCTCCAGTTCATCGGGCTCCTTGATGTCATGGTCCGAAACAACATGCTTTTTTTCTTCCTTCCCATCTTCTTTTGTTTCCTCTTCTTTTTCAAAGTCCAGTTCAAATTGCTTGACAAAGCACGGTTTTTGAGACAAAACATTGCTGTCTCCTTCTTCGCCTTCCTTTGTCTCTTCTTCCTCGTCGGCGTCGTCAATGTACACAATGTTGCCTTCGTCGTCGACGTATCCAAATTGATTCTCCAGCATCGCATCAAAATCCTCAACACCTTCGTCTTCTTCATCATCATCACTGTCACCAGCCGTTTCGTCCTCAAGCACCTTACATTTCTTCTTGCGTCGGCGCTTGCCGTCCGTAAACTTCTTACCACGCAACGTAAACTCGAACCAACGACGACGATCCATGTCGTACACAAATAGATCATTATAAAACGTCGACTGCATCGCGTGACGACGCTTTTCTTCATCAAACACACCGCCAAAAAGAATGAATCGTTGCTTGTGCACCGCCACAGCAGCTCCTCCACGAGGACTCGGAGCCTGGCCCTTTCGTGAGAGTTTCTCCCACGTAGGCAACTGAAGCTTTAGCACCGGGGCTAAATTCAATGCCCACAAGTCTGAGTACACCTTGCCTTCCGACTTTTCGCCCACCTGCTTCATTTTGGCGTATCCACCGTACACAAACACAAGGTCCTTCGACGGATGCACTGCCAACTGACAGCCACTACGTTCAGCAGGTACTTGTCTGTGCGGCGGATACGCCACTTTCTGCCATTTGAGATCTGCCAAATTGAATAAATACAAGTCATTGAACCACCTGTACGAGTACGAAAAAAGAGAGATTCACAAAAAGGTATCAGTCCACTTGCACATAACTCCACCAGATTGAAAATGTACCTACTTGGTCTCTCGTGCAGCCTCGTAGAATCCTCCAAAAAGAACGAGATAGTTTCTCCAGACAACCATCCGATGTCCGCTTCGTGGACTCGGTCCTCCTTTGACCTCTAATTCTTCCCATGCATTGGTCTTCAAGTCGAATCTCCATAAATCTCGATAATGATGAAACTGATCTGCCGTTGCAAATTCACCTCCAAAGACATAGAGATAATTTCGATAAACGACAGACTGATGGCTACATCTTGGTGGAGGTGTATTAAGTGAACTAATGACTTTCCAAGCAGCATCTCGGGACGTCTCGTTCTCTTTGAGCATTTCTGTGGTATCCAGAGCTTGTTGAAGGTCGAGATTCCACTTGAAGACGTCATTGTAGCACACATTCACATCCCCATCGAAATATTCACCACCAAATAGCAGCATTTCGCCGGAAGGAAGGGCTGAGAGCGTGAAATTGGCTCGACGTGTCGGTTGTGGCGACACGTCAACGCTTACGTGGGTCCGTTCTGCATCTTTTCTTCGAAATTCCTCTAAAAGCACTTCAATCTCTTGTTCTTCCGTGCCCAATGCTTGACGCTCTTTCTTGGCCCTTTTAGCCCCTTGTTTTGCTTTGCGACTTGCTTGTCGTTGCGTTTTCGCCGCGGCTTTATCCGTCGTTTTCTTCTTCTTGCTCATAAATTCCTCTTCTTCTTAGCTGGAAGAAGCGACGACCGTGAAGTTGTAGGAAGAGGCGAGCTAAAGTTGCAGAGGTAAAGTTGCACAAAGAGTCGAAAAACGTGCTCGCTAACTGGAAGATAAGTTTTGGACGACTTGCCAAATGTGCCACACCAACTACAGATGCGGTACTTTGCGCAACATAACTTCCGTAAAAAAACTATCTTAACGCTTAGCCGCTTGACTCTATCGGCAGCTCTATTCGCTGCAACAGGATGACTGACATTACAGATATTACATACCTACGCTACGTTGCGAGGTAGACGATAGAACAAGTGCTACGATTCAGGTGATGCTAGTGCGTTCGTGTTCGAACGAAAAAGCACATTTTTAATGCTAGTGTAACGTCGATCTTGTTGGTCCTGAGTGACGGACGTTTACCAAACAGATATTTGAGATGAATAAGGGATAAGAAGGTAGCTGAATATGTTTTGATTACTATGAACAGACTTCTAAGCTGTCTTTCTAGTCAAGCAAGTAACTTAGTCGGTATCCGGTCTCATCTTTTTCAATGCTGAAGATACTTCGCATTCCGTACGATCTCCTTGTTGGTTTTCAGATACGTTCTGCGAGCCTCCCAGGGACGGAATGTCGAGGATCTTGATTCCCCAGAGCAAATAGCCGCTGCAAGCGCTCATGTTCATCTCTGGGTGCGTTCGACCTGGCAGCACCTGGTTCTCGCGCGTCCACGTCTCGTTCAGTTGAAGATCAATAATGGCCTCCATCTTTTGAAATCTAGCAAACGTCCGGGTCAACGGCTACAATGTAAAAGGGCGTTGACACAACAGTTAATGCTCGATGAATGCTACGTGTAGTCAAGAAAGATATACACATACTCACCTCGAGGAATTCGGAGTAGACGACAAACGGCTTCGATCGGCCCAAGTACGGCAGCAGAGCCATAAGAACCTCCTCGGGGTCGTAATTCGCCGCTATTACCAGGCTATCGGACTTTTCACGGGTCCACTGGCGAATTGTCGATGGCTTCTGACGAAAAATCTTGGTTTCTTCGCGACGTGCCTTCTTCTCGGCGTAGCGCTTCTGCTGCTCCTGCGTAAAATTCTTCGCACGTTCTCCTGCGAGTCGTTCTCGCTCTTCCAATGTTAAGCCGTCCCTCGCTACCTTTGGAGGCTCTACCACCTCTTCTTCTTTCTACATATACGAGGTCGGCAAATTTGTTAGTCATGTCAGCGATAGGTACAACCCTACTAAAAAACTGAAGCAAAATGTACCGTACCAACTCAAGCAGCCGCACTTGCTTGAACGGCACGTAGTGGATGGACTCCAGCGTGCGCTTGTCTGCACATAAAATATACAAACGTCAGCAAGTAAGGCCCCAAAAGACACAGCGTGGCCATCGACTGGGATGAGATCGTACTAAAGTTAAAGCGACGTAGAATGTCAGCAGCAGGCTGCTGGCCTTCAAACGGGCAAATGATGCGTCCGGAGCCTCCTTGACGTTCGGCCACTGCACCAGCGATTAAGCCCATGCAGGTGTCTACCACAAGCACCTGTCCGCCAGCAAAAATGTTTCCATAGACCAGAATTTGTCCCAGCGAGTCCTCCCGCAAATTGCAGATTTTTGCTGGATTTTTCAACCGGTAAGTGCGACAGAGCGACTCAGCCGTGCAACGCAAGAAACGCACTCGTGGCATGTACTTTTGCTGCTTCTTTTTCAGGTATTTCTGCTTAGAAAACTCGGTCTTTGTCTCCCATGTCGAGCTGTTTTCCACTAATTTCTGGATAATCTCCTTTCCAGACGCGCCGCTCTCACGCAACTCACCAATGTCCGCCTGCTTCAAAGTCTGCGCCGAATTGGTGTCGGCATAATGTCGGTTGTCGCCATCAGGCACAAAATCTTCTCCAGTTTCTACAATAACAAAAAATGGTATCAATTTACGTCGATTGTGATTCATATCCACGTCTCTAGTGACTAAAACTAATAACATTCTTTTACCTGGAGCCACCGGATTTGGAAATAGACCACCTGTCACTTTCACTAGCTTTTTATTCTGTTCCTCAAAGATTGCTCTACAAAATTCGACCACAAAAATACATACATTAGTTCACAAATTTCACCATAACTATCTAATGCCCGATGTGTTTTGTACCCATAGAAAGATCCAATGACAGGCTTTAAATTTGCCACTTTTTTGCCGACTCGAATGAATCTATGATGAGGTAATCAAAATAAGAAAAGAATTAACTTGATAATATTTTGAGCAATATAGTATAGAATTTAGACATACTCGTCCTTAGTAACGGCCTGGAAAAACATGCGACCATCACTCGTCTGGCAAATGACTGTGTCACCCTCATAGATAACGAAAGGCAAGCGAAGTTCGGTAGAAGTTGACATTTGGATGTCCAGTGTAGCCATGACAACCGATAATGGCTCACCAACCAAAACGTATTTTATCTTTTCAGCCAGTTATTAGCAACTAGAGGATGGCTACATATGAAAGGATGTAGCCATAATAAGCAGTTTGAGCATTGCTACTGCTGTTGCTGACGAGATTTTTGCGTCTTCCATCCAGGATCGAATTGTTCTCGACCAAATACAGCAATTTAATGTACTGTTAGCATTGTGGTGGGGCATGGATGAGGTATCAGGAACATCAGGAGTGTTGGATATAAAATTGAATTGCTCTTTTGCATCACGAATAATTACCTAAGACTATCGGTCAATACACGAACTTGGCGATGTGAAAGCGGCTTTTGCGTAGAATTCGTTGCATTCAGTAATGTAGTGGCAGTGTTTTGTGTAGGAAAGTAAGAATGAAGTGAAATAAATGACTTGTGTATTAACGCGAGCCAGACGCGTTTCGGCCCCCCGCCCGGGGCCTCGTCAGTGGCTTGTCAATCTACAAGTGAGAACCATCCATATTTCTAGCTATCTGAGACCTATTACAATACTTAGAAGCACGTAGAACCTTCTAACGTAGGTTGAACCTCTGGAGTCTTGCACTTCCAACATTTTGTATTTCTTGGAGCTAGAAAAACTAAACGATCCCCACATTCGAATTTCGTGGATTATTATATTTGCACTCTTCGTAATCGGCTATTACTTTCGACACTTCGGCTGACTGTGCTCGTGATTCTGGCCTTGATTCTACTCCGTAGCTCTTTAAAACAAAATCATGGAAACATATTCACATAATGCTCGAGCAGACTGGTATAATGTGGGTGGCCCGCAATGTACACTTCCAAATTGATCATCTAGCACATTCCCAATTGACTTGTCTGGATTCCATACAGAAAACCAAGAGCGTAGATACAGTGGCAACATTAATGCCGTACACGTACGTACGTACAATATCTTTCTATCGCATGTCTATCGACGGGTGGTGTATCTCATTCTAAGCGTTTCATTCATTTTTATGTGGTAAAGTGAATCGATTGCGTCGTATCGAATTGCCCACAAGCCTTAGCGACCGGAGATTTCAAGCCCTGAGTCGGTACATCAGAATACTGGCTTTAGTTGGTGCTTGCCTTGTCGTCTTTGGAATTCACTGCAAAGAACGTATCCTTTTGTCTTAATCATATACAGGCTACTTTCGAGATTAACAAGTTAATCTGCATATTCAGGATATGACGTGAAAGGTAAAATGTAGACTGTCCTGGAGACTTTACAAAGGAAGTAAATGCAGGTAATAACTACTGATCTATTATTATGAAGTCAATCCCTCGTTTGTTTATGATCAGACTTCGTCGATTATCTTGCAGCTTAAGCTGCTCATTGCTGCCGGCGTCCTACGTTACTTGCCGATTTGTCCGTGTCTTCATGAAGCACTTTTCTATTGTCGGGTATATATTGTTCTTAGTACCGGCACTTGCTGTCTCTCGAGCACTCTCAGCTGCTGTGGATTCCCTCCTTGACTTCTCAGTCAACCCTTGCAACGATGTCTACCACTATTCATGCGGCACGTGACTTGCAACATACGAAATTTCATTCGACAACTGTATGGCAGAATACACGTTCGATATGGTGCAGGAAGCAATGGATAAGATTATTATACGAGCTGTTTCCAACGACTCGACGTCCTGGTGGGAGCGCTCTACGCGTCTTGCATGAATATGAACACACGAAATGCAATCGGATCTAGCCCTCTGCAGGATGGTGTAAAGAGTATTAAAGGCTCAGAATAAACAGGAACTTCTCCGGGTGCTGGATGTCTCGCACGCGCAGGTGCAGATTTCATCACGAACGTCTCGTCAGATTCCAGTCTGCAGAATGGGAGTCACAATGTTCTTTGGATGACCATGCCGATTTGACGCTGGACGACGAGTAACCTCGAATGCTCTAGTACGTGGAGAAACGTTTGTCTCTGTATGCGCTTACAATCCTGAATTTGACGGGGTTTCAGTTGGACACACGTGAATACAGCAACTACGGAGACGTGATGCTAAATATGGAGAAGCAACTTATTGAGTTGCAGTTGTACACGCGATGGACCCTGTAAGCACAAATGTTTACTATTTTTATTCAGGTACAAAGAAGCGCAACGTTTTGTATATCGGCACCTTAGAAAGGACATGGCAAAATCGCCAACGATGCTGTACTTCTATTGTCAAGTCTTTGTATTACTTTGAGCGCTGTCTGTCCGTACAAATAGTACATAGCGTGCTGGTCAAGAAGTAATATCATGCACTCATATCGAACAAACGCACGTCTTTGTACCCGACCAAAGTAATCAGCACTGACTCCAATGGCGTGCGTCGAGCAGACCAAGTGCACCATCAGTTCTGTATTATCGACCAATCAAATGCAGTCCTACTGGGGTTTTTCGTGGTAGCAGATCGTTTCATTGTTGTTCCTCGAGCATTTGACGTCTGACTCTTACGCTATAGTATTGAGTTTAAACGAGTCTAAAAAGTAGGATATTATCTTGATTTACGTATAGGTAAAAATGTATGGGGCAAATGAATCCAATACTACTGGGGGGGAGCGTACGAGTTCCAACGTATGGAGAGACACGTCCGAGGAAGAAATCTATGGCAGTTATCTCGGTCCTGTGGCGAATGATGCCGGTAGTGAGATTCCTATCATGCGTCCTACAATGACAGCACGTCCTAGTGGATCGATGCATCATGATATTGCCGTAGGCCAATTGGACGACATGGGGGAAACTGCTACTGGTGGACGAGTTAAGACCTATTCGGGTCGTAAAGTGGTTTGGCCGGGGGCCCTCTTTCTACTCCTTGTGACAGCTGCAGCACTCTCTTTGATTGCGTATTTCGGTGTCGAGCGTTATACGGCCGCACAAGCGCAGCAGTCTTTGACTGAGTCTGTCACTGAAGTGGATCGAAACAGAAGAAGCAAAAGTATCAAGAGCTGTTTGCAGCCCGATTACATTACATTGGATGGAAAAATCTACGCCAAAGACAGTAAAACGGGCGAGAAAGAACCAATTGTGTTTACAGGCATCAATTGGAGCGGGATGGAGAATTTTGAGGGTGTTCCACATGGTCTTGCTACCAAGCAGAGCTATTTGGATGATATTGCTGCCAATTTGTCGGACAGCGGCTTCAATGCTGTCCGACTACCGCTCAATGCACAGATGATTATCAAAAACTCGGCACCGAATACAAAGCTCTTTGTCAACAGTTTGGACACGGACCTGAATGTTGAAACGTACATTGACATGATCAGGAAGGTCGTACAGGGTCTGGGCAAGCAGCAGATTGGCGTCCTGCTGGATATCCACAAGATTGACCCCAAATTTATCGATGACACGTCCGAGCACTTGTGGTTTACCGAAGACTACCCGATTGCAACCATTTACAAAATGTTCGAGACCTTGGCCATGGAACTTTGCAGTGACCTCGAGTACAATATCATTGGTATCGATCTTAAAAACGAGCCTGTGGGCGGCTGCTGGCCTGAGGATGACACTGAAGCCTACTGTGACCCCGACATTAACTGGCCTCGTGCTGTTGAGATCATTGGCAACAAAATTCTGGCCATCTGCCCCAACTGGCTCATTGTGGCGGAAGGCACCTATGCGGTCAACACCGTGGCAAAGATCAACGGCAAAAACGTGACGTACAACGATTGGTATGGCGCTAGTCTGCAGAACGCCAGTGTGAACCCCATTGTTCTCGACACGAAAGGCAAACTCGTGTATGCACCCCACTTTTACTCGCCGAGTGTGTACCCGGCGGGGTACTTCTTCCAGAAGCAGTCGTCGAGCGGCGACACGGTGTCGGTGACAGAATACCCGAACACGGTCGAGGGCAACAAGCTGCTGAAGGCTGCCCTAACTTCTGTGCTGGACAATGCCTTTGGCAATGCCGTGACGAAGGCTGGTGTGCCAACGTTCTACGGTGAATTTGGGGGTATTTACGGCGCGGCAGAGCTACTAGCGGGCAAGACAAGTACTCGTACTATCGAGGTGCTTATCGAGTATGCGAACAAAATGAACATGACGGGTGGCTTCGCGTGGGCTGCTAACCCCGATGGATCATTCGACTTCAACGACGTGTACAAGCCCGACGACCCGTGGCAGTACGGTTTGTACACGGACTCGACGTGGAAGAAGTTCCACACTGACTTTGTCACTGGTCTGAAGAAACTGAAGGGCAGTGGTTCCTTTCCTTGCTTCTCAAAGACAACAATTGTGACAACCTCAGAGTCTGGTAGTGGAGGCGCCACAATCACGTTGGACTCGGCTGGCGGTAGCCCGACTGGCACTGCTTCGTCTACAGCTACTGCTCCGACGGCGGCAACGAAGACGACGTTGGCACCTCCAGTTGCCGCGCCAACAACGGCGATCGCACCTCCGGTTGCCGCGCCAACGACGGCAATAATACCTGCAACGGCAACGACGGCGCTTTAGAGTGACAAGCGGACGAACGCGACTGGCAGGACAAGCTATTTCAAGTGTAATATGCCTTCAGCGTCGCAGTTTGTGCCACTAGGTTGCCTCGTCGTCGTCAGGTGGTGACGGGCTTGCATGCTTTTTTCATTTTGTTGCCAATACCTCTTCCTCAGAAACGTACAATGGTTGAATAAAAAATTGTGCAAAGAGAGATCATTCAATGAATGAAGAGAGATAAAGAGATTCTACCGAGGCGACAACGAAACTGCCATTGCTCACGCAGTCTTGAGCTTCTTCTGTTGCTGTCCTTCCTTTTCCACACATGCTCGCTTGATGCATGCATTCTTGACAAGCAGCTCATTGTATCTGCTCTGATAATTGTGCAGCTTCGTGATGTTCCGTAATTGCTCCTGTTGTCTGCTCAAATTGATCTTGTCCGAGGCCGCCTTGGTCTCTTGCACCAGATGATCATACTGACCATTAATACCGTCCAACACAGCTGTCCGGACCTTCACCAGTTTAGTCCCATAGCCTTGTTGTAGCTCGAGATTCAGCATCCAATTGTTCTGATGTTCGACCGATACTTGAAGCTCTTTAACCGCTTGTTCCCATGTCTCGAGATTCGCTGCTTGCTTCCCCGTGGGCTCGGAGACTTGATACCGGTTTGTATCGATAGCGTTCAGTGAAACGTTGGCTGACACGCGCTTAAATTCGATCTGAAGTCGCGTTCGACCACCGAAAGTCGGAGAGTAGGGAGGTAAAAAGGTAAGATATTTGTCGTTTGGAGGGAAGAACGTGGCCATTTCAGCACGAATCTGGGCCTGTACTTGTTGCTGACTTGATGTCGAGTTATACTCCGTATCTACATAACCTAATGAATCAATGAGCGTACGGCTTTCCAACAAGAGCGGACATGATGACGGAGACATTACTTGGTGATGTTTGATGTCAATAGATTGAGATGTGTCACTAAAGCGAAAAGGTTTTGCTTTCCTTTCCAGTGTGGCATACCAGTATTGTACTGGATTGATACCGGTACACCTTGTAGGAATAAGTGACTCATTCCGGTCAAAGATACAAAGTGTGGTTTTCAGCTCAGCAGAACCCAACCAAAAGCATAAAGCTTCTACTTGTATCACTACTATCTATCATACATATGTTGGTAAATGTTGATTCCTTCGGGCATGACTCTAGCACACATAGGATAAGTATCCACCCGCAACAGAACGGTCATGGAGGGGTCGTCTTTTACAATAAAGAGACGTGGAGGGAGAAGAGGCCGAATACCTTCATCACCTTGTGGGTAAATGATCATGGATCCCGTGATCCCGGTGTTATTCTTCATTGTAACAATGGAAAAGAACGCTAGTATTGAGGGCGACAAACTCCCCGTATTCCGTCGAGTATGGGTCAAATCGCCCTATAAAAGACCCCCATCGATCCCCCGCCCTCTCTAGCCGCATATTCTGCCTTTTGTTTTGCACAGGACGTCGACGAGCGCTGTCTGTCCATCGCATATAGGACACCAGCCATTGTCTTGGTGCCACAGTAAAATTCCATACAAATAACAAATGAATGGGACAAAACGAGCCCTTCGAAACATTAGATTCTACAGGTTTCCAAGTGGGTGGCTCAAACCATTCGAGTCTCGACTAAGTTACGATGCTGGCGAGACAATTGACACGAGCGAATGAGCTCTTGCGTCGACACTATGTGCGTTATCTGGCAACATCATCGGACGAATCCAAGACTTGTTCACTACCTTCTTCTGAAGCTCTGTCGTCATGTACCACTTCTAAGCTTCGCAAGAAAAAGACATTCCAGTTTTCGGGCGAAGATGTCGAGCAACCGGTACCTCTTGAAGAGTTCGAGTACCCGTCGTACTGGGATGTGGACTATCCGTCGGACTTTGATAATGAAATGAAGCACGAGGTGGAAAAGCTGCAGATTTTTGCAGACTTTACACCGTATATGGACTTGTCGTGGCAGCAGCAGATCCACCCGCTTTTCGATGGCACCCCTATCAGGATGACGCTCACTTGCCCGCTCGAGGACTTTGACGAGCGGCTCTTCATTAATGACAAAAACACGTACGACACCAAGGTAGTTATGGAGGTGCCTATGACGTGCTTCAAGGGTCTGAACAAGGAGGCCAAGGACCTCGTAACGCAGCTTGCACGCCCGCGCTACAATGCCAACAAGAAGATGCTCAAGATCGCAGAAGATCGTTACAACACGCGCGTGTTCAACCACAAGCGGATCTGCGATATCTTGCGTGACCTCACTCAGACCGCTCTCGAGCTCAGCGGACAGACCAATGGGACTGACAAACCCAAGAAGGATGACAAGTAATAAAGCAGACACATGTTTCGTGGAGGAGTCACATGATTGCTAGCTCAGATGATAGCGTGCATGTATATTGTAATGCCTGGCAAGCAAGCAAGAAACAGACAGACAGATAGTCGTGCTCTTGGTCAGATGATGAGGACGTCTTTCACAACGATAGTAAGCAGCAAGCAACAAACGCAAATAGGCAGTTTCTTTCTCGAAGCGCTTATCAGTATCATGCCGTCCCATGACGATGCTTTTTCTAAGATGCTTTCGATGACACGGGGCATGCAATAACGCATGGAGCGTCGTCCATGCGCCACAAGGTGTTGTAGGATTCCCGCTGCTGGGCTACCTACCTAGCACACTACGTCCATGCTTTTCTTTGCTTGTGCCTGTTTTTGCTCATCCGTCTGGCGGTGTTCCCTGCTGTCGTGTTATTGCTGTGCTCGAGCACTACCTGACTAAATCCGGCACACGTAAGAACTGGATTGCGTCACGTAGCGCACCCATCGCTTGTACGTGTAGTTCGGGTGGCGTGCGTGCTCCGGGATGCGCAGGTAGCGCACCTGGAGACTCGAGGTATTGTACATGGGGATCTCAAAGTTCATGCTGACGGGGCCGATCTCACGCCGCACGTGCGTGCTGGGCTGGCCAAGCGTGATCTTGGCACGCAGCGTAAGTTCTGTGCCGCCGGTGAAGCGCTTGATGGCCCAACGGACCTGGTTCTCGTTCTCGCGGTACTCTGCCAATTGTCCGGCGCTCTTGCCAATATCGCACGACACTGCCACCGTTGACTGTGGCACCGGAAAGCGAATGATCACGTTCGCGCCGTAGTTGTTCTCGGGCATGTCGGCTCGGATCTTGAGCACCATCTCAATCTTAGTCGGGGACAGCTCTTCCACGAAGGGGAAGATACGGAAAGGCGCCCGGAAGTCGCCGGTAATGCGATAATTAATGACAGTAAACTCTCCGTCCGGTGGCTGGAAAATCAGCACACGGTCGCGCTCGAACTCGTCCAGTTGCACACAGTCGTGAAAATTGCAATCATCAAGCACCACCTGTCCGTACTGTCTAGCTCCTGTGTTTCCAATGACCATGTCCTCATTCAGTGCCAATCGCAGCTCTGGGTTGCCCGACAAGTAGCTCTTGAGCTGGATGCGTCCCTCAATAGAGGCATTGAGCATCTGTCCTCCCGAGGAGAAGACGACATTGAGTCGTTCTAATATGTCACAAAAGAGTTCGTTCTCGTCCTGTTTCTTCGAGCTCTGACCGGCCGTGGCTACAGGTTTCTTGACGGCACTGGCCGCCTTGATATTGGAGCTGCGATTCATAAACTTGGAGCTTGCTTTGGGTTTCGACAATGCAGCGTCACCCACAAGGATAGCTTGATTGTGCACGTGCACCTTGAGTCCCTCAGTGCTTGTGTCTTGAGCAAATCCGTAGTCCAGCGTCTCATCCAGCAGCTCATAGCACAGAATAAAATTCTTACGAAGCGTCTCTTCACTCAATACACCACAATAATCCTTAAACACACGACAAAGACGTGTCAGCAGCTCTAGAATATAACTAGGGCTGACATTGTAGCGTGTTGTTGCTACGAAATACAATCCATTCTTCTTTACAAACAAGTAATTGACCCCATCGACATGAAATGTCGGAGGTGCATCCCCCTTATCCCAGAACTTAACCTTCCGAAAGAAAATCTCAGCTGAATTGCTCTCCACATCACCTCGAAAGTCGGAAAAGATGATCGTATCACCTCGTGTTGAGAGGATGTAAAACTGCGAGATAGATGATGACATGGTGGTTACTGTCAAGGTGCCACGTCAAAGGCTCAATTAGTAAGTACTTCCCCCTCGATGGATAAAAGGACTATACAAACCTCTCTATAAGAACACCATCGATCACCTTGACATGAGAATAATTCCTATATAGAATATTTTGTCGTATCTTCTCGGGTCAACCAACCCAACCCGTTTTTCGTGCAAACCCAAGTGCAACCAAAACACCAATTGATGGAAAACGATGCCAAGTAGCGAAGAATCAGGGACGCCGCGTCTTAATGTGTGGACATTGGAAGAGTTTAGTGACCTTGTGATCGCATGGGACCTCGCAGTGACTCGTCCACGTGATAGTCCAACGCAAACCCTTCATGATGCGGTCTATAAGCACTTTGTAGCCCGTCGTGGTGGTTTAACACGTCGTAACAAAGCGGCACTTACAAGTAAACGTAGTGCACTTAAATTCTCGTATCTTTTTGTACGGGACTTTAACACGGGACAGCAACTAAAGAAAGAAAAGGTGTTTTTTGACCTCTTGGAGCTCGAACGATATCAAGTGATGATGCAATGGAAGAAGCAAAACTCAAGTGTCATTGAGCTCACTCCTAATATGTTCAAGATCTTGGAACGGATTATAAATAAAGGAGGGGAGGAAGAACCTAGCTGGCCAAGAACAAAAGACGACCAACAAGACGCTATAGGGACAGTCAAGATGGAGACAAGACCGACACGAGATTTTGCAACACACTCTAGTGGCCATTCTACGTCCCTTACTATGGATAAAAAGACAATGAGTAAGAGGAAACAAACAGCTACAGCTCGTAGTCTTACGACGAGCAATCCCTGGTCATCAGATGAGATGATGAAGTTAGTAAAAGCTTGGGGTACAGCAGCTCAATTAGTCTGTGAGAGTCCAACGGAGGAACCCATGTCTATTGTGCATGAGATGTACAGACAGTTTCAATTACTTCAAGGGGGCAAGATTGTCCGGAATTTATCGGGATTAGCTACAAGACGTCGAGTGTTGAAACTGTCGTACTCGAGGATTGTGGCCTTCAATAAGATCCAAGAGATGAATGGAAACCCCAAGTTTACCGAGTTATCTCCGACAGCGAGACAAAATGTGATAAGGTCTTGGAAGAATGCAAATCTGTTGGATCTGTCGGAAAAAATCTGCTCGGAATTAGACAAGATCATCCCGTTGGATACACGAGCTGTTGCACTTGAAGACATGCGGCGTGCTAAAGCGGGAACCACATCGAACTCAGGCAGCGGACGTGCAAACCGGAGACCAGGAAGACCACCAAAGAAGCAGAAATCTTTTACGCTGACACGAGATAGCAACGATGAGGAAACGTTTTCTTTGCAGCCGTATAGTGGTGTCGATGACAGTGAAGAAGAGAAAGCTTTTGTCATTCCAAGGATGGGTGCCCATAGATGCACAGAGATTGACAGCGAGGAGAAGACTGCTGATCATTTTGCCGAGAGTGTTTTCTCAACACAGCAAAAACACTCACGCGTTCGTACTGAAGGCATTCTTGCCAGACAAACACCAAGTATTTCGGTAGACAGCAATTCTAGCGTCATGCTAGATGCAAAGCCAGATGTTGAAGTGCTACGTACTATCGAGACTACCAATAGTGCTGGTAAAATCGCAAAGTCACCACCAGTGTCTTTTTCGCAAAAACATCTTGCGCAGAGTGGATCCCCGATTGCGCAAATGTGCGCAAAACCAGATAGCCTTACCGCTGCTGATGGTGAAAATTGTAGTGTTGATAGGTTGGGACGTCCTGCGCTTCACCGAGATCGCAAGGCTAAGCCAGAGTCAGTATTTGGTGCTCGAAAACAACTTACGAAGAGGTCAGTTTTCTCAGGGGCAATTCGAAAGTCGAAAGCTGCTTATGCTGATGATGAAGATCTTGGTATCGAGGAGACAGGACTATCCGTGCTGAATCAAGATTGTGGCGCTATAGTTTTAAAGCCCACAACAAACTTAAGCCAAACCGTCTTGGATAGATCTGATGTGCCGAAAGTCGATCATAACGGAAACTTGATTGCTAACGCAACGCCGACTAATGACACAACGGATCCTGCAAAATGCTTGAAGAAGAAGCGCACACTTAACTTTGACGGACCAAATGGACATTTGTGGGAGAACAAGGAGCTCCAGATACTTATTAACGCGTGGGAAAAGGCAGCTATTATAGTGTGTAATAGTGCTCCTGCCGATCGGCTGTCCCTCAATAGAGAGATGTATCGCGAGTTTGTTGAGATGCAAGGTGGAAAGTCGATGCGAAACAGCACCGCCCTTGCCGCGCGTCGGAGCTCATTGAAGTTTTCATATGCTCACATCCAATCCTTCAATGAGTCACAGAAGGCTAAGGGGGAGCCTTGTTACCATGAGATCTCAGAAGGCACGAGGATGACTTTACTGCGGTCCTGGAAAAACCGCAACTCAGTGGATCTTACGAAGGAAATGTATGATGGGTTGGGACGTATCCTTGCTATGGATGAAAAACTTGCCAAGGTTCGAAGTCTCCGCCCACCTCCAGTACCCAAATCCAAGAGAAAGGCAAAGAGCTCTAAGGACACCAATGACCCCGACGCGAATCACGGTTCCAAAACGGCGAAATGGACCACTGAAGAGTCATCAGGCTTGATTAAGGCGTGCGCAGATGTGATGAACGTTCCTAGCGACAAAGAACAATCAGCCACAGAACGCGAAGAAATGATATACGATGCTTTTGTGATTCGTCGACAAAATGCAGGAGATACCGACACGCCTATCCGGCGAGACTTAAGATCGATGGCGCAACAGTGGAGACATATTCTTGCTTCATACTCGTATATCAAGGAATGCAACGACAATCGTTCCGAGGGAGAGAGTTTATCCTGGTTTGATATGTCAGCCGTGCAAAAGCGAGCGTACCAGCAGTGTACGAACGTTCCAGCAAAATTTGTGGATCTTGATGCCGAGATGTTTGCATTGGTTAATGAAACCTCATTCGTGGAGGTAGTAAATCCGCCTCTGTCACCACCTGTTATCAAAGGAGCCGCTGAAGGCATATTGCTGCGCCCTCGGTCTACGCGAAAGAGAACGGAGGCATTTTGGTCATCAGATTCCGAATCGTCGGTGTATTCGAAGCCGATACCTAGTGCGAAACGTGCCAGCAAGAAAGACTCAATAGTACCCGCGGTAAAGAAGGGGAGCAATTGGCCTGTTGAAGAGATATGGAATCTTATCCAAGCCTGGGAAGAAGCATCAAGAGTGACGGAGAGTAGCAGACTGACGTCAGCGCTGGATGAGACATTTGCATTCTTTACAAAGCTACAGGAGGGTCCCCCCGACAGAAATCGAACTCTTAGCAGTGTGCGAAACAAAATGATTGCGTTGAAGTCTTCATTCACGCGTATCTCGAACTTTATCGTAGAGCTAGGTGACAGCTCGGGGTGGTTCGACATGCCTCCGGAACAGAGGTTGATTGAAATCCGCAGCTGGAACAACAAAACGATCGTAAATCTTGACAAGGACATGTTCAGTGCACTGGAGCAGATTTTGTCAAGGAAGAAAGGTGGGACGCAAGAGAAACTCGGCAAGAGCAAATCAGGTAAACCTCAAAAAACTTTGCCTGCTCGGTTTGATACGAAAACTGAAAAGGAACAAGATAAGACGGGTCACACTGGGCAGAAGCACGAGAAGAGCGTAATTGCAATTTGGAGCAAAGAAGAGTTGCTTATGCTGGGCGAAGCTTGTGGTGAATTGCTGGAGGGGCGACGAAGTCGGCGGTATGTATTTGAGGAAGAAAAGGATCGGTTTTTCCGTCGATATGAAGAATTGGGTGGAACCAATTCTCTGTCTGCAACCGTGGGACTTGCCAGGTTCGTGTTGGACTCGTATGAGTTCATTTACTTCTACAACCAGAAAGCAGCCGAAACCAACTGCTTTTCCTGGTTTGAACTCGCTGCGATGAACCGAGACTTGATTTTGTCGAGAATAGGCAAAGCTCACCGGAGCTTTAACGGCTTGAGTACTGTTGACGAAGATATATTTGACGTGATTGATAGAATTGATGCTGAGTTGCGCATGAAGCTGGGCGAGACAAAGAAGAAAACATACAAGCCTCCCAACGATGCTGCATCGTCTCGCTACGTCGATATTGAGGCTGTTGTTGAGCGGTGCTTTTTTAAAAAGAGAAAGCACTTGGCTCCGAAGAAGGCCGTTGTCCGCGAAGCACCAGTACCGTTGGAGGAGTCGTCGGATGGAGAGGCAGATTTGTCGTCATCGGAGTCGTCGTTGCCTGAGGAGTCTGGCAGTGATTCGAGCGCCTCAGTTGTAATAAAGTCTCACCAATTGAAACACTCAGACGAAGACAAATCTACTCATTCACCCAGGCACCGCGTTGTTCCCCGTGGATCCGAAGCTATTCATGCCCAAGTGACTTCGTCCCGTAAGCGCAAGAGGGGAGGTGCTGGTATTGACGCTTCTTCAACGCTGTACATTACGGAGATTATTCAAAAGCAAAACAGGAAACTAGACGAGGCCGTGAAGCGCTTTCGAAAGGACAGTGCGGATGCTCGCAAAGAGCACCACACTTTTTTGATGCAGAAGATCCAAGACAGCTTTCCTGTTGACACCGGTAACGGCTCCTACTTGGAGCGAGTCGCTGACCGACAGGGCCAGACCTTGGTGGAAATCTTCCAGAGATTGCAGCAGCAACGTGACGCTGAAAAAGCGAAAGACGACGAGCTAATGCGCCAGTTATTCAGTCGAGTGGTCTAGCTTGAGTAACAAGGTCTGGCTGACATTGCGATGTAAGGTATGTATGAAGTTCGTGTAGTCGGATACATGATCTAGTGTTCCGTGCATATGCGTAACAACTGAGATTATACGTGTTAGCTTTACAATCATGTCTTCGTGTAGAAAACCGCTCCGCACGTCGTATGTGTCTGCACACGAGCGCTACCTCTTACTGCAGATAGTTGGACACCCTCAGGAAGTGCTACAGGGCCAACAGTGGCGCTCACAACACACCCACCAAGCTGGGACTTCGGCAAGGTGCCAGCGCAAAGCTGGCCGATCTCCTTTGCGTGAGCCAAATCTTCAACCTCATTCAACGCTCCGGCAACCACAAATGCACCAAACACACGCTCATTCGCCAAAGACAACCTGTCTTGGGTGCTTCGAAAGGCCTCTGCAAGTGCTGAAGATGTCCACGCCGGGTGATGCGAGGCAAGAATTCCATACGCTCCATCCTGCCAGCCGAGACCTGGCAGCGACATCAAGTTATTCTGCAACCAAAATACAGACTCCAATCGATTAATATGCGCCGAGTTTGAGATCAGTGCCTTGTTCTCGTTTGCACTGCAACGATCGAACAAATGTTCGAGCGGCGCGCTGTCTTGGCATGAGAAGATGTTGAGGCCTCTGCCCTCACGTTCAATAGCCAGTCTTTCGGATGAGTCCAATAGGTCCACAACGCGGTGCAGCGTGGTATCTTCCGTTCCATCGTGGCTCAGTATCGCAACGAGGTCGTGCGTCACAACTTGACTCAGCTCTTCTGCTATGCTTGAGCGCACACATCGAATCACGGGTGTGATCGGACGATAGCCGCTTGAGGAAAATGGCCGGATGCCTACTTTACCATGTAGACAAAGAAGCATTGTCGAAGGAAAAACTACCTGACCCCGCGGGCGTGGTCGTCGCCGAGCATTCTGCTTGGATCCCCCTCGGTTCTTCTTTCGATCGAGACGGCCAACTATTGCTGCGACTGCACCACAATACGTTGTGAGAGGGACACACCGGTCGCTGAGTGGTGAAACTGCACCAACAAGTGCCGCTCCTGGATACCACTCCTCTATCATTACCACCAACTGACTTGCACTGTTGTCGTTCACTCCAAACATTAAAAACGACGGCATATCGGTTTCTAACGCAGTAAATGGGTTATCCAACTCTGTTCCTCGATGACATCTTCTCAGTTCTTTCCGGTCGAACTCTGCCATCTCCACTGTCGTGTCCATCAAATGAGCAACAGAAACTGACAACGTCACGGCGCTAGATGATGCCGCTGTTCCTTCCTGTTCTTCCACCTTTTCTTCGCTTGTTTCCAACACTGCATTCATCGTGAACACTGCAGCGATTCTACAGTTAGGAGGTAGCAATCTCGCTTTCTCGATAGCTGTAATGGCCTCTTCCCAATACCCGCCACTATGCCATGGACTGGAATCTTTACTAGCAGCCGTGAGCAAGATCAAGTCGGGTGCGAAGCGAGTGTCAGCCCACTTTAAATGGTTGGTTCTCAGCAGCTCCAGGCTTTCGGAGCCATTGGCCGACGAGCCCAAAACCGTCGACCGCCATTCCGGATACAGCTTCTTTGCTTCCGTCACCACGTTTCTCCACTCAGTACAGACGCAGAGCATGGCGTTAGTGTCTTGCCACGTTAGAAAAGGAAGCACTTGCGTCCAGAGATCGGAAGACAGGAACGTCGCACGACTTGTAAGTTTGGCACCATTGCGAGTACATGGAGTTGATTGACGACGGTTGCGTGTAGCGTCGGATTTGGAAGATATGGTCGAGCTGCATTGAGGCCCGTTCGGGTACTGGGAGCTACGACGGGACGATCGGCGTGGGGCCATGACGTTTGCTACGTAAGACTTGATTGCCTATTACCAAATGGTACAACGCACCAGATGGACACATAGGCATAAAAACTATTGTTTCTATGCTGGAAATGATGCTAACTGAAGCGTACGGACATTCACTTCGTGCATTGATGCACTGCAAATGGACATCGGGATCATCCTTTTACTACGACTTGATCAAGCCTTTTAGATCGACTCCTTGCACTCGGCGGTAAAAGCAATGGCGCTGAAGAGGATGCCGCTTGGAATTGGGGGTCTGCAACAGTATCGCTCTAGCTGCAGGTCAGATTGCTCTTTCTTGTTGTGCCTGTGTATATGTAGTCACGTTAAGCGTGCAAGAGAGAAAAGAATACATGTACACTGTGCATATAAGCAAGCTTTTTGTGGCTTGTCATCAAGCTTCAACGTTAGGCAACGCCAAAATGATGGATCGCCAATTCGCTACACGCATCGTCGGCAGAAATGTTTACGGCACAAGTGGAAGGCATGATGGACTCGTCCAATGTGGGACAGGTCGACGTATCGTGTAAATCAGAAGCACTGCCTACCGAGAGGAAACGCTTTCCTACTCTGAGTGTAGCGGAGGCGGTTAGCTAGCCTGTTGGGTCTGTTTGAACAAATTTTTGTCAAGGGCGAAGGAAGCTTTGAGTACATTGCATAGCTATGACCAAGTCACCAAGTCAATTCATTTCTACTAAAGAGACGACCGAGCGGCACAAAGAGGTGCGAGTACCGTATTACGGAGGCGTGTACCGGCTCCACAATGCCCACAGGCCAGAGAAGGGTTGGTTTGGTTCGGCAGAAAGGCCTAATGGGCGATGGGTGGAGCACACGGTGCAGCTACACAACCTTACCTGGTGCAACGATATCGATCGAATTGCGGCTTTTTTGAAGAGGAAGATTCCAACCGAGTTTGATATGGAAGATCTGGATACTCATACCTGGATTCCGGACGCCTATAATTTTTGGAGGGTCAGTTTCAAGCTGGCAGGATGTCCGACACTATTAAATGGGGTGGTCAGATTACTTTGGTTTGGCACAACAATTCTTGTTAAACACCCCAATGTCAGCCATCGCATACAACGCCTGCAGTGCGGAACCTGGGTCACACTCTAGCCCGATGTCGATTCACAGAAGACCAGCTGTGGGGTCCTGGAGGTATTGAGGTGACTGAAGAGGATGTTCAGGATCTCGCAGACCTAGCTAAATCTTTTTCCAGTCTCGCGGAAATAAAAGCTAGGCGGCCTAAAGACTTAAGCTTCAAATGGAAGCGGAAGGGGCGGCCCAAGCAGCAGTAACGCCGTCTTGTCGACGTCATCGAGTTTTCTACAGGGCCCTCGATAACAGGGGATCACGAGAGAACAAGGAGCAAAGTATGCCCATATGCAACCAGAACCGCCACCCCCCCATCGAAGCAACCGTGGCTAGCGAAGGCAGACAAAGGGGGCCGTACACAGTGGGAAAGAAATGATTGCAAATGCTGCCTCAACATTAACGTCCGGGGTATACCAGGTGCTCAAAGAGGACGACGACGACGAATTGAAGAATAAGTTGAAACAGAGCGCAACAGCGCGGCTAAGCCTTTGTAATCAACCGTGGTCGATTTGACAAAGGAATCTCCGGAAGGACATGGCCCCATTGATAGGTTGCCTCTCACATCTGAGGAAGAGCACTGCAAATTGGTTGAGACATTGCGCGGTCCAGCACTGACAGCAACGGAACCGTTATCCTAACGCATAAAAGAGAGAAAGACATTTTGAACTAGTTACCGAGACGGAGTTCACGAAACTTTCTTCGCTGCTGCTGGGTGCAAGATCGACAACTTGATCAGCCAAATTGGCAGAGGTGGACTTGCAACTGGAGGCCCGTTCGGTCGCCACGCCGGCGACTGGAAATTGCATGGCTATGGCAACAGTGCAGGCGGCAGCAGACAATGCATTTTTGAGCTAGTAATTGTCAGCCTCAAACGTGGCATCAACTATTCAGGAGTGTTAGATCTCGAAGATCAACTCGCCCATGACCATCGAGTGCAGGCCCTTGCTGATGTCAAGCAAGAATGGTCCTCCATGACCCGACAAGAGTCGGCCACTCAAAAAATGCGTTGGTCCTCGAGGATTTCGCTAACACCTCTTCCGACAGAACAGTGGAAGTGAGTGACGACACGTAGGGGGAAGTGACATGGTGCCAAATTCCTGCAGAAAAATCTATATTTTACAGCAATCAGATGGCCCGAAACAGTAGTGGCGGTGCAAAAAATTTATTCCGACCACGGTCACACGTTATCGACGGGACACATAGACAGCTGCGGAATATACACTGTCCATGATGAATTCAATTGACGAAGTGGTTGCAGACAAGATCGAGAACCTTGGACAGCTACCTCTTTTGCTGCATTTCTGGGAGCGTCATTACTCGGCACCTTCTTCATACTGATCGAACCAGTCAGCTCTGGACTTCGAGGAGGAAAGGAGACCCAGGCAACGGTTTTGGCTGAGAAACTTTCCATTGCACTGGCGGTAACACACACAAACGCGAATATGCAACAAGTAGTGCAGAGGACGGCACCGATGAATGCTCCTATGGAAGGATCATGAGAGGAACTCATACTACAGACGAGGTACCGGCAGCGTTACAAGGTTGTTTGGTGCATCCCGATTTACAACACGATCTCCACGTGCTCTTTCTGGTGGACAAGCCGATGAGATATCGAGAGCTAATAACACAGGTAGTTACGTCAGCACTGACAATGGGCCAGACGGCTCAACAACAGTTTGCAGCGGTATTAAGAGGAGGAGAAGGCGAGGAGGCCGAAAACGCTTATATATAGTGAATGCAGGTTACGCAAGCAAGATTGAGTCTTTGGCAATTCCAGCTCCGAGCGGCGGGCCACATTGGTCTTAACCTCGAACACCACTGTTGCCCTCCGGCCCGAGAAATTGCAGTTAACAGGCGGTTGAAAACGGTCCAAATAATACGTATCAACATAGCCGCAACTCAGTGGTAGGGTGTCGAGCTTTAATACAGCACCAATCTCTGCCAGCGTCCGAAGGACATTACGTGGACCTCGTCGTTGTGATAGTTCATCACAGTATGTAGCTGAGTAGCATACTCAGACTGCATGCAAGCGGCGTGCAGCTGCGACTCCATCACGACATGGTGGACTGTAGCTTGTGTTAAGCGTCAGTGAATGCTTGACCACAAGGGCTTGGTGATTTTGTTGTCCTTGCGGGTTGTTCATAATCCGTTTCTAAGGCCTCAGTCCGAGCCTAAGCTAATTCATGATGCTTTCAGTCACGTTGTTTATATTTTTTCCCTCGTAGGCATCAAATTTCCGCTCCTCGTTACCTGCATCCTCATCATGAATGATAAGAGTTAGGACGTGCTCAGCCACCTCCGTTGCAGCTTTCAGCTATCTTTGCACTCTAGTCATCACTATCCTGACATAACGTCCACAGCAGCACTGCTTTAAAAAAACGGCCGAACGCGGGACATCTGTTACGGTTGTTGACATGAGACTGACAACCAACTACTCAGCAAGAAGAGGCGTTTGCGGCACAATGATGCAGGCAATTCTGGTCTATTGAATCCCCATCTAACAAAACGGAAGAGTTAAAACACGCCGCCAACCAGCAGCGACTGGGCGACGTCGTATGGAAACTCGAGCAGGAATTTCCTGGCCGTTCTGTAATCAACCACCATGTCATGACGTTGTCAAGAGAAGCTCAGGTGCTGCGTCGCATCGCGCGTGTGTCCATACACAGCATTGTGCAGCCTACTAGACTGGCGCTATTGGGCGTATGTTCTAGCGGCGTCTTTGGCCTCAGGATACGAGGCTTTTCTATTGTTGGATTCCATGCAGCCCATGACGCTCGACTCTCTGCTTTTTGTGTACAAATATGCAACCCACAACTTTCTCGCTAGTTGCATCTGGGACACCAGAACTTGTGGCACAATCACTTGGTCTGGACCCGATGCAGCTCCTACAGGTCTTTGACCCCGCAACGTCAAGTGCCGATGCGACCTTGCAGCTACAAGTCATGAATGTGTTCACTGCACGAGCCATGCTGGCGGGCTTTATGGTGGTGACACAACTACTGAACATAATCAGAGCAAGCGGTAAAGCAGCATTAAGGTACTCCGAGAATGTATACAGTGGACTGGAACCGCCGTTACAGGGTATTACAGAGCGCATTATCCGTCTTGCTGGAAATGGTAGTGATGTGACAGAAGTGCGATGGCACGATATGGAGCACATATCCTGCCTGTGCTTGAGAAACCGGAGAGGCATCGTCACCTGGTGGCGTTGTGGTCGTTAAATGGACGAGTGCCGTGCGTGTGCCAAGGACCAATACGGCTTCCGGCACTCGTGGGCAGGTCTAAATGTGGACGAATCGTTTTTGCTGCGTACAACCACGGGCAAGTATATCCTGTGTATTGAGGCGGATGCTACACTAAAGGATCGAGCATTCGAGCTGCGAGTGATGCCCAAGGCGCCTTCGCCGAAAGACGAAGAGCTGTCGGTCGAAGATGTATCACAAGCTTACCGTCTTGTAGAGCGACAAGCAGCGCTGGCACTTAAACGGCCATTTCGAAGTCTTTGTGTGCTGCTGGGCGATTCTCGCAGCCGTGCGATCTTGGTGGGGAATCTTTCGTCACGTTGCGTGATCGAACACTACTCAAGCAGGAAGTCAATGTTCTCATCGACTCTAAAGCACCCCTGTTGCTAGAAGTGCTAAAATGGTGTGGACGCTTTGTGGACGGCCGAAAGACGTTGGTACTGGATGTGACGTCGCACAACTTTACGCCGCTGAAACTGTTCCTCGAACACCATGGATATACTGTCCTTACCCCGACAGAGGCTGTGAAGTTTGAAGAGCGTGAGCGAGCTGAGATTGCTGCTGAAGCGAAAGCGAAGGATGAAGCAGAACGGAAGCAGCGCGAGATCGCAGACCAAACACGAGGAAAACATGATTCAAATCTCGATATTAAGCAAACGACGAGCGGAGATTTGCGCAAGACAGAAAAGAAAAGCAGTGCTCGTAGTGTGTCGGACAACACTACTACACAGCCACAAGAAACGGGTAAGCCTGCGATGCAGAGCAAGGACAAAGAGTCAAAAGCTGACGCGAAGAATGGTGAGGGAGCTACAACAAGAAGGAACAACAAACCCTAAAAACTTCCTCGGTTGCTGTATTACCCAACGACAGCCGCTATCATCAATGCAGTGCATGCTACATGACTTCTGGAGACGTGTATCGGATTTAAGACGATGTTGCGTGCTGATCAATGAACCGTTTGGCCTTGAGCACCTAAATGAGCTTGCGGAAAACGCGGGCGAAAATTTCCATCCAGTATGCGCAGCTGAGATTTACGACGACTATTTCCGGCAGGTGCGGATTTGGACGCGTATGAGCCATTCCGCCGCTGTCATACAACACGAGCTTGACCAGCGTTTTGAATCAGTTCACGTCGTCCTGGATGCAGTTGGAGCAGGCAAGCAGTAGGCTTAGAGTTATGAAAAAGTAGAGTGTGCTGGGATAATAAAGTGATGCAAAAAATGCTCCGGGGCTTTTCAACAAAAGCGGTTCCAGCTAAGTAATGGCTACTTTGTGTAATGAGACCATGGCTGAACTCTTGGATCTCGTTTGCTATGCCAGCTGCGCCTCATTGTAAGTTTTGTTGAGGCCATGGCAGAATACGGAAAAGTTAGTAGCGTTAAAGAAGATGAACGAAGCAGAATTAAACGTTTTCTTCTCGAAACTGCTACAATTTTAGGAATATCTTGTTGAGACATAGATGGTTAATGTACCCGGTCGAATGTAGCTGCTCAGTGATTCCAGCATTTTCGCATAACGGTGCGGCGCTAGAGACCGACCTGCAACTTTAATGCAAGTACCGACTTGCTTTAACAGCCCATATTCCTCGTGTGAAAATAGCTTTCAATAAGTCATCGCCAATAGAGGCCAGAAGCAGCACGAAGACTGAACCTTGTGCTCAATTGCTCACTAACTCGATCATATTCGGTATAGGCGAACGGTAGTAAGCGAAAGCGCTCTTGTCGCCACCTCCTATATCGATGTTTCGCGGAATCTCTTCATGGTCTATAAATCAATTTGCTGAAAAGCTTCGTGCCGCTTGAAGATATTAATCGAGGAACTCCCAAACCCATCGAAGTGGGCCAGTCGAAGTCGCAGTCGTAGTTGATGAGAGCAAAAAATGGGAGGAAATGTCTATTTGCACGGATTCACTTGCTTGCGTCAAATACAAATTGCCACTAGATGTGGGTTGACACGACGACTTTGGTCTGCTCCATTCCGTGATCTCAACTTTGTTGTCAAACGTGCAAGTTCGTGCCACTCGTAGCTGCTTAGCGCAACTTCCGGCTTGCTCGCTGCACCACTCGATTCGCTCACGCCTGACACGTGAACGCAGTTCACTCCGAATCAAACAGCTTGTACAGAATTGGGAGCAACCCATGCGACACTGGATAAGTTTAGCCAGGGAAGTTACACAGACATAGAATTTCCAAGTGAGGCCGCGAACCGATCATTGTCAGGGCTGCTCAGACTGCGCGACTGTTGGTATCACTTTGACGCGACGGCCAACCGGCTCTCTATTCTTTTGGCCGAGATCTTGCATACGACCGGCCATTTGATAGACATTTATTTGGTAGTAGCTATTAACATGATGAACAACACCAAGGGTCTGGATGTCACATCGAACCGATTGGAGGATAGTGCTCAAGAGCTCGCATCGACTTCTCTAGTTGCTCGACCAGTCTATACCATCTCACCCAATCGATGTCTTGCTGCTCGCTTGCATCGATCCAGGAAAGGATTTGCCTCGGGGAAATTGCGCTTGTCATTAAAAATCGACACCGACTGTATGACTGCTGGAAAGGGAACACCGGTCACGGGAGAGTCAACCACCGCGTCGACCTCCGGCTGCGGCAGCGGCACAGTGCCGTGGTGGGAAGTCGAGTATCAATGCCCACCTCCGGGTCATCTCGGCGCTCACACGGTTCCCATTTCCTCGGAAGTGGAGACAGCAGGTTCTCCTGCTGCAACGAATTCAGTCGCACGGACCAGCAGCATGCCGAGCAGCACAGAGACCAACAGAACACACTATGTATCCATTGAGCTTTCGACTCGTGCTCAGATAGAGATGGTGTCATTAGCCAACATCATTCGACCAGTATGAGACTCCTGACCGAGCACATCGAGGTTCACAAAGCAAGTTGTTGAGCTCACGGGCCTCTGCTTCTTGTCGTACGCTGCTACAAACCCTCCGAAATTTGACCAAGCAGCAAGGTACTAACTGATGTGATCTTGATCTTTTTCATCTCTGTAGTGCTGGTGGACAGTAGCCCAATTCAGAAATGTAAGATGCGGTCTCAAGACCTGACAGACTGCGAGACCAATCTCTTCTACACTCCTGTTACCAAGGAACTCAAGCGTGTCCACAAGTCCAGGTATCACAATGGTTCTTGCCATAATTGGCTATTCTAGTTGAAGCTGATTTAAAGATTTAACTGTTTGTGATACTGTTGATGGTTGGGCCCAGCCAAGTGGCGACGCCGTCAGCATTAGTGCAGCCCATAAGATAAATCGGCATTGCTCACACACGCGGCCTTTCGCAGTAAGTAAGCTTATTGAGAAGACGGAAGACGACGAGCGTTCTGCTCCGTAAGCTAAGAGGCATGGTCATTTTCACTATTTTGCCTAGTCACGATAATTGAATGAATTCAACGTATAATTGATTAGCCAAAGACATGGAGCTTAGTGGGTAAGTAGGTTCATTAGCAGTCGATTGCTAGCATATAACAGCAGCAGAACAAATAACAACGATAACGAGACCATTCGTCGTCACATAGACTGGAGGGTGCTGTGCGGTGCATTAAGACCAAGTCAAACTGGCTTTCGACCTACAGTTACAAGAACGTTACGACGAGACACGGCGGGGCCGCCTATAACAATAACCTTAAGTTGGATGCGTCCGACGATGCAAGTCACGGTGGCACTAACGAGGTGAGTGAGTGAGAAGGTGAGGTATATTTAGGTACGCGTACGATCCGCTATATCCTGTCGACAGGCAACATAGTTACTGTGGAGACTTGTG
This sequence comes from Peronospora destructor, assembly GCA_011800735.1. Classification (NCBI taxonomy): domain Eukaryota; phylum Oomycota; class Peronosporomycetes; order Peronosporales; family Peronosporaceae; genus Peronospora; species Peronospora destructor. The sequence continues at coordinate 161,879 of WBRY01000029.1, read as the reverse complement.
CTTCACTAGGTATATTTGAGACTGAAAATATATAGGTCCTTAGTTCGCTACCCTGTGCTACCTCTAAGCCTATTCTTCTAGGTCCTTCTAGAAGCTTCGTAGTGACGTCACAGCCTATCCAATATGCATTCAGCTGTGCAACCCTAACACATGCTCTGTCGTGCCGCACGTACCCTGCGACCTGACATCTTCCCGGACTTGACTTCGCGTTGGCGGTCTCGAAAGTCCTGTACTAGTCGCTGCCAATGCAAAACGTGGCGGATAGCTTTCTCGCACTCCCAAGTACTATCACACTCCAGGAGGCCGTGCCATTTTACTAGCCATTCTATTTGGCGGCTGCGCTGACGACGACGAAGCAACCTTTCCACAATGTGTAGTTCCTGTTCGGTATTTGGTTCTAGAATAACCGGTGATGCTTTTGGAATCGCTCGTCTAGCGAACTCAGAGGCATTCGGCTTGTATGGAGAGAGTAGGGCGACGTTGAACGATGAGTATCTTCATATTTCGCGGTAGCTGTAACTTGGCTACATTCGGATTGATCATCTTGATTATCTCAAACGGTCCAACTTTTTTGGCCGCGAGCTTTGCTTTCTTTAACTCAATGTGAGCGTTAAGTGTCTTAAGTGGTATCCAGCAGAACTAAGTCACGGACATTAAAATGAGGCTTGTTCTTTTAGAGTCGTAGTACTTATTCTGCCTTTCCTGGGCTTGCTCTAGGTTTTCACGTGCCTTACGCACTAGGTCTTGACGATCTTTGGCAAACTTTGAGGCAAACTCTGAGATTGGTTGTGGATCCAGACCATCGCATTCTTTGTATTTAAGAGAAATCAGATTGGATACCTTTTTCCGGTATAGATCTCAAACGGGGTGAGCTTAGTAGACGCGTTGTACTCTACAGTACAAGTAGCTTGGCCCAACTTTCTCCACTGTAGGATACCAGGCAGCGTAAAGCGTCTTCTAACACCAAGTTTTGGCGTTCTGCTTTTCCATCTGCTTGCGCCCTATGAGCGGTCGTCATGCTTAGTTTGACACCCATTATGTTCATTAGAGATTTCCAGAAGTTTGCCGTGAACTTCGGATCCCGATCGCTGATGATAACCTTCGGCAGTTCATGATGTCGGACTACGGCGTCGAAAAATAACTTTGCGGTGTCTTTAGAATCGGCAGTCGTATACGGTGCATAAATCGGTCTCTTTGACAACTTGTCTACGACGACGCAAATAGCATCATGCCCTTCCGACACGGGTAGTCCAGTAATGAAGTCCATTGACACTACTTCAATGTAAGACAAAGTCAAACTGGGAAAAGAACGTCAACATGCGAGCCATCTTTGGAGACACCTTTGGATGGTGGAGCATTCGCTTGCACGCTGAATTGTCGCTATATACTGAAAAGTGTTTTCCATGATAGCTAACAGCTCTTTCTCGTGAGCTGGCCATTTTAATTCATGGGGGCCCAGATGTTTCGAATAAAACGCAATGGCGTGGTCGTTGTCGTTGATACGTTGCGAAAGGACACCACTCATGCAGAACACAGAAGCATCCGTTGTTACGATGAAAGGGTGAGTAAAGTCCGGCAACTTTAGAGTCGGTAATTGCTGAAGTGCGATTTTCAATGCGTTAAACGCTTTTTGCTGATTCTCCCCCCAGTTCCATTCGGTATGACCGAAAGGGCGAGACGGATCTCGGCTTTCGCCACCCCGCTGGCATTATTTGAATGGCTTCGGATGCCATTTGGGCTCTAGAATGCACCTCAGATATACCAGCGACTGTTGGACAATGCTTTATATAGGGTTTTACGAATTTCTCAAGAGACCAATTCAGATGAATTAGAAGATCTGTTCGCGATGGGGGAACCAGATGTAAAGTCGGGTCGCTCGATATTGGGTCGACGGTCATATGTAGATGACATTCTAATTCCCGCCGAATCGTGGGATATGTTATGCAAGAAGGTGGAGCGGGTGTTAGACGTGTGCGACTATTGGAATTTGTCGATCAGCGCGATCAAGAGATCGTGGGGATGTCAGAAAGTCGACTACCTCGGACATCGGGTATCTAGAGGGGGACTAGAGGCCCACACCGAAGGACCTTCAATCTTTGGTCGACCTACCCTTGCCGACGACACTGAAAGCTATGCAATCATTTCTTGGAAGTCTGAACTATTATAGTCGGTTCATTGAAGACTATGCCGTGTACGCGTCGATCCTCTACGAATTGAGAGAGGTGGATTTCCACGCATGGTGGTGCAAGTTAGAGGTCAACGACAGTGCGACGACCAAGGAGGAAGACGAAGAGAAATGGTCCCAAGTCCAAGTAGCTTTCGCCATGATCACGAATAAGATTGCTACAGTGCCCATTCTGCAACATTTCGACCTGGCTAAAGAAGCAGTGATTATCGTCTATGCGAGTGAATGGGCTATCTCGGCGTCATTGGTACAAAATCATGAAGGCCTACTTATGCCGGTAACCTCTACAAGCCGGACCCTCAAGACAAATGAACTGAACTACAGTACTGTGGAGAAAGAAGTGTTAGCATTATTGCGGATACTGGAAACTTATTTTACGATGTTGGTCACCTGACCCCTCAAAGTCCTGACGAGACATTCTACATTGGCATGGTTAGTCAGATCTTCCGGGTTGCAGGGACACCTGGAAAACTGGGCCGCCCTCTTGTCCCAGTGGACTTTAGAGATCGTGAAATGTAAGAAAGGCGAAGACCAGGAACTGAGGGCGTTGGCGGCCAGTATTACCCCTCGAGAAAGTGTAGACTCGATTTTGTCGTCAATTGCTCCTAAGAAGCAGGCAAAACAAACGATCGACCTACCTACGCCCACAGTGGAACCCGACGAAGAACTGTATGTAATGAGTTTTGATGGGTCGGCTCGTGTGAACAAGCGCAGACCTGTTAGCCAGTGCAGCTTTACACCAGCAGAAGGGGATCGAGTCGATACCAAAGGGAGAGTGGCCAGGTTTAGAAGCGATCAATCGGTTGCCAGAATTGCTAGTCCCTAAAGACCGGAGCCCATCTGCCAAGATATTCGCGGTGACCCGGTCACGGTCCCCTATTCGAATATCTGGGGAGGTTATGCAAGAGGAACACCCAACACAGAGCAAGCAGAAGGACTTACGCGATTTACGCGGTAAAGACATGCGCGTGCTCAAACCGCTGTACGGCTGAGCAAGTGCAGGGGGCGGCTATGGTGAAGCGCTTTTCAAAAGTGTTGGACCTAGGGGCCAGTGGATTGAAGGAACAAAGGACCGCGCACCAGGGAAAGGGGATCGGAGAGAAAGGGGACCACGGAGGTGAAGCGACCCTTGGATGAGAAGAATTTGCAGGACCAACGGGAAGATCACTGCCAGGGTACCGGTTAAACGGTACTAAAAGGAGTCGACCACGGTCCCTCATTAGTAGGCCCGGTCCCTCATCGGTAGACCTCGGCCCCTCAGGGTCGACCGCAGCTCCTCATGGAAGACTCGGTCCCTCAAGGTCAAGCTACTCCTGGCCAGTCAAAAATAAGGAATCAGAGCATAAGGCAAGGATACAGTAAAGAAGTTAAAGGATAGGACTATATTAAATACTACTCAATTTGCGATCTACGTGGCACGACTTCGTCGCGCTTAAAGGAACTTGTTAAGTCTGCCTGCCTGTTCCGGGGAAGGGATAAACTTTGCCCCCTCCGTTGAAGACAGTCACGTAGCAAAACCCAAGTGCGAATAGAACCCCAGAAAGTATTTGGCCTGTGGGTTCGTCTTGAGTAGCACCCCCCAAAGATCCGCTATCGGAAGCGGCCTCCCCCACCTAGTGGTTAGGGAGCAAAGAAAAGGCCAGGTGGTTAACATCTGAGACAATCAAGGAAAAGGCCAGGGGCGACAAGCTCCCTGAAGAATTTGGTTATGAGTCCACTCTCGACCAGGTCGATCGAGTGGCCATCTACTGGCTCATCGAGTGAAGCATATCTACTCGGGGCCCCCAGGTCTTCCTCTTTCAAGGCTGACATCTACATCTTCACTCAAGTCTTCCGAGGAGTGCGACCCGCCAGCCGACGGGTACACAAGGTGAGAGAAGGTCCATACGCGGCGTCGGGGTACCCCCCTCCGTAAGTCGGCAGTCCGGCACAGTGAGTGGTTTAGGATCTCATCACACAGTTTTAGGAGCCCACTCCACCACACTAGCTTGATTTCCGATAGCTGTTTTGACTTTTGAAATTGCTCGAGTAACTGCGCTTGTTTCTCCATAGTCGCGACCATAGAGTGCAGCAACTGTGCATGCTGATCGGAGGTCATAGGGGTGGACATCATTGAACTAATGCAGTTATTTACTGATATTAATGATTAGTTATCTTTAGGTGGTTGATCTGGGGTTTCAATGACATTTTTGAATTGGAGGTCGGTTGTTGGCGGGCGAGTACGACTTTGTACCCCGGCGGCCCAGAATAAGGGATTCGGACGATTTTGCTCTTGTGCTTAGCGATCTCGCATGAGATGCGCAAGTTCACAGTGCTCTCGAGGCTGAGCAAGTCACTGGCGTACTCGAGTAGGCGAGCCTTGATGTTTGCGCGAGTCGGCGCACTGAACCGTGTCCAGGTGTTTTTCGAAGCGGCAAAGAATGCGGCTGGTGCGGCGGATCGATTCCAGTAGATCCTTGCGGCACTTGTCGGCTGCGTCCGGCTTTCTCACGGACAGCTGGGCCAGCCAGTCGTTGATGTCGAGTTTCGTGGGTTGCTTACGCGGGTGACAGGTTATGAACCGAGTACTGACCTTCCGTTAACCAAACTGACTTATTACTGAAAAGAGACGATTTATAGCCAATTAAGACTTCGATCTCGATAAAGGTGGCAGTAATAATGGCCCGGTAGGATTTACAGCAATGAAAAGGAGTCCCTGCCCTCAAAAAGATTGGGACTTACGAATGGGCTCTCCTAATCACTGCTCTTGAGCGGCGACGACGGTGGTGGAGCGAGGACCAATAAGTGTTACCAGATGTGGAGACTTGTGCTTCACTAGGTATATTTGAAACTGACAATATATAGGTCCTTAGTCGCTACCCTGTGCTACCTCTAAGCCTATTCTTCTAGGTCCTTCTAGAAGCTTCGTAGTGACGTCATCTAATGACGTCAGACTTGACGTCACAGTCTGACGTCATGGCCTATCCAATATGCGTTCAGCTGTGCAACCCTAACACATGCTCTGTCGTGCCGCACGTACCCTGTGGCCTGACAGTTACCGTGACGACTTCTACTTTATATACTAGGTAAAACTAGTCCTCGAACAGGCGAGCGGCGTTGCGCACAGTCTTGTCTCGAAATTATCAGGTCCCTCGCGGTCATCGCGAGGCCTTGTAGTTCGTAGTGTTCGGCTTGAGAAGCCTCTATCCAGTGGTTGACATCATTGTCGAGGAAGGCCGCATCTTCCGTGACAACACCGCGCGCATAAGTAGCCTGCACTTGAATGGAAGCACCTGTATCCATAGCGATACTCGCCATTCGATCCGCCATTTTGTTGTAGTTGCGATAATGATGTCCCTAACTGGCTACGTCGATGCTGTCGGCTAAGGCCCGTGCCTCTCGAAATAGCAGCGCCAGGTGGGGCTTGCGAGGAGGGTGATGGGTTCGAAGTTGGGGAGCACAAGCGCACTATCTCCAATGACATGCAGGGGCGAGTAGCCGCTGGCTTTTGCTTGTCGGAGCCCGTGCACAAGCCCCCAATATTCAGCAATATTGTTAGGGTTTCGGCAGAACCGTAAGCCATGCTCGCTACCCACATGACGCATGCAACATGCGTCGGAATGTGGATTCGACAAGGACGGATCCAGCTCCTCCCGGTTTTTGATTCCCTCTTGATCCCCCGTCGAAGAAAAGGAGGTACAAAACGCCTGAGCAGCTGTTGGTCGGTAACGCTCGCAATGAAGGTGGTTCATTGCAGCAGAGGAGAGTATCAGCAAGATCCGACTGCACTTGCGCGAAGAGGTGCTCGTCCTCCCTCATGTCAGGCTGGTATGTTGATCCGTGAAACCGTGTAACCGATCGTCAAAATTGGATTCTGGTCCTGGCGGTGTATGCCTCCTGTGGCAAAGACGCGTCTTCAATGCGGCGAAGACGCTCTATCCAGATTGCATGTAGCGTCGTAGAAACTACAAAACGCCATAGCTCACGAGCTGCTGGGAAGACCGCATCCTTTGCTCTCGACGAAGCTAAGCTTGGGTCGATAGCGCGCTTGATAGCATCCCATGCAGCAATTGGAATACCCGGTAGATCCATACCAAACACCCAGACGTTTAGGTCCGCCTCTTAGAAATCGCCGAGACTTCGCCACCAGACAAGTAGACACTCCCAATGTCTGCGGGCGCTAGAACAACTCCAGAATACATGACTTGCCATTGCGGGAAGGGTAGTCGAACACTCTGAGGCGGGACACGACAGATCTTGTTTCGCCCAATTCCAGAGCGGGAAGCTGTTACTCTTCAGGCGATATAGTGTCTGTGCGTTGGTCGAAAATGACGCCCGTATCCGTCGGATGTCTCTCCATTCGATCAGAGTTGTACCTTCAGAAATCACTTGGAAGTTAGTCGTCGCCGCATGCTCATCGAAAATTCGTTTCCCTTCATCGCGGCGCCGTCGGGAGATAATCTGCTTGAGATTTCTTCGTTGTGGCCTCCATCTTCGATGTCCAGCTTAAAGGTGCAGACGCGCGTGAGCGCCGGATGCGCGCCAAAGTGGACCGGAGTCCCACTGGCCACGGCAGCAGAGATATCGCAAGCCGACATCGACGTGACCGGTGTCACCTCGCAATCTATTCCCGTATCGAAGTAAGACAGCGATGTACCGTCTCCGTTGAGTAACCAGTCATGATGACGGTGTACTTTTGCAGAGTACGCAATCAATGCCCCGGCTCAATTGCACGATACACGAGCGACGGGAAGCTGTAAATGATGGCGAGGCAAAAGGACCCAAAGTGCCTTCGCTTTGTCATCGATCGGGTAGCCATATTGCGCTTGGGTGAGAACTGAATGACACCACTCTGAACCGTCAGCCAAGATATTATGTCGCCAAGGTAATTCTGTCCCCTCGCAAAATCCGCTCCGTTCAAATTGTATGCCTTTCCTCTGCGATCCCTAAGCCACGACATGTCCTTCAGCGTAGCGTGTACAATCCATCTGGTATCAAAACGACCTGATGCCGCAGATTCGACCCTCATCCTTGCCCGAGTTTTGTCATCAAGTACCCGGCGGACATCAATTGTGACACACTACCGTCGTCATTTATAGTCGACCGCGGCTCTCGACGTAAAAGATATGGCTCTTCGGCAGACTTCTTTGACCTCACCTTGGCGGGCATGTCGAGCAGCTGAGAGACCAACAATTTCAGAACCGGTCAACCATAGAGAAGCCCGAAATCGAGGATGCTTGTCTTTGGTCAAACATGGCGTGATATAAGCCGGACACACGGCACCGCGAGTCCACCTTGCTGTATCGGTAGTGAAGCCATCTCGGAGGTCATCTAAGGTCGGGAGCTCTTGCCATCACGGGGTCCCCATACAAAGTTCATAATCAAGCCTTGCAATCGGATACAATGGCGGGAGGAGGCCAGCAATGACGTGCTAAGAAGGTAATTTTGGGCACTGCTATGGAGCTGGCGAATCGGGCTCACGGCAGGATCGTTTGATGCTGATGAATTGCTAGATTTTAAGGTTGGCCAGATCGACGCAGCCAGTCGATCTCTTTTTGAGAAGCTAGTACCTCTAGTAGGGAAAACGGAAAAGGAGATCGCGGTTGAATTGCCTGGAAATATATTCAAGGAAGATTACACGGGATCGTCTCATTACGCTTCGGCGGAATCGGATATTGACTCGAATGAGTCGCTTCACATCCAGCGTATGTCGTTTACCATTGAGGGCGCTATGCTATGCGGAAGAATAGGGCCTATCAAGATCGAGAGTGATGTGCCGACGATCAAGATCGAGCGCCGATCGCCACCGGACTTGCGAGCATGAATCACAATTCTCTAGGATCAGGTCAACTCCAGTCATTTTTTAATACTGCGATGGAGAAGTTTCTGAAAGAACAGCGGATCGCGGATCGTGGAGTTAACCAGGGGACGCGACCGGTACCGCGGGAGGAATTTGTTCCTGACGTGGAGATGGAGTCAGTGGGATCGCGTCGAAGTCGATCGCGTGAATACAGATCACCCGAGTATGATCCTGATGACTTAAGTATTGATGAACCACGACGATGCTTAGTGGCTACCGCGGAAGAGTCTGCTGGTGGCGGGATCGCGACTCAGCGAATTCATGTATCGGCGATTACCGAGCTGAAGGAATTTGCAAGGAAAGATAATGATGAAGATCGAGCGAGAGCGTGGATCGGCAAAGTGAAATCTGCTTTCCTACGCGATCAGGCCCCAGACAGCGAAAAATGTCTGGTATTTGGCGATCTGCTCACTGGATCGGCCCGTAACTGGTACAGCCAGCTAAGCCGATCAACTCGAAATTCATGGAAATCTCTGCTGAAAAGTTTCATGGTGCAATACTGCCTTCAACAATTGTGTCAGGGATCGGACCGCGCAACTCATTGGTCGATCTCGGCCTTTCCGACACCGGTCCAGTTAGCGATCCGATCAACCCAGACACGTGCACCACTTCCTTGACTTCGACAGCAGGTAGTGCCTTGGACGTAACAATCGCAAAACTGGATCATTCGATAGCAACAACTTTAACTGTTTCCAATAAAACTTCCGTTCTAAATCATCCTGTTGCCAGCTTTCATCGTGTTGTTCGCGATCATCCAACTTACGGTCGCGAGACATCTCACGAATCGCTCCATTTATTTCCACGAGAGACATCATGATCCATAAACGTAACTTGATGCGAAACTCCACGATCCAAAATTATTCCACGAGAGACATCATACTCCAGCTTCGAAACTCCACGAGACACATCAGACTGCTCACCCTTCACTTGGAAATCTTCGTCATCTGAGCCTGGGGCTTTAGTTGTTTATGCAACGTCTTCGATTTTCTTGCACAACTTTTTACATGCATATTTTTTGATGAAAATTCATCGGTTTTAACCGACGAACTTTCATCAGGCGGATCGCACTTCGCAGCACGATCCGCGGTGGTCCCCGAAGGGACCTGGGGAGGTGGCAGAGGTTTCTCTTCCAGATCCATAGGATCTTCCTCTTTAATTTCTCGTCATTAAATTCCCCCCCAAAGCTCTGACAATTCGGGGATTCTTGAATTTTTTTACACGTCATACCAGCAACGCAAAGTATCCATGGGATCGAGCAAGTATCGGCAGAGAGCTGCTGCAGCATCTGCACCAGTGTCGTCGAGACCAACTCGTGTTGTGAGAGCGATCCATGTGGAAAGTGATAGCAGTGAACCCGAGTCGGATCACAGCCGACTGAGATCGAGCCCGATCGACGTCCCGTATATGTGGCTGCCACGTCAGATCGCACCAATGCAACTAGCGATCCACCCACCCGATCGAGAAATACTGATCAAGCCGATCGCCAAGATCGTTATGGGATGAAGAAATCATGCTCCCATTGTGGATCGACCAAGCATGACGATGGGGGGTGTTGGAAACGACTCACATGTCAAAAGTGTGGTCGTAAGGGGCATCCTTCGGTTAAGTGTCTTTTTCTGTGTGGAGGTTGTGGAGAATTTACGACGCTGGGAAGTGCCCGATGGAACAATTTTACAATTTGATCCGTCAGTGGTACGTCCCAAGCAAACACGCTGGCATGCTTCCACCAAAAGTGGAGGAACCGTTACACTAGGACGCTCGCCAGATTGGAATCTGGTACGAGTCGAGCGTTCTAGGCTCTGCATTTATGGATACGTTGAAAGACAAGTGGATCAGGAAGTTGATAAACGGAGCGATCCGATCGTCAATACATGTGGTTTTGATTCGAATGTTCCGTGTTCCATGTCCAGTATAAAGAGGGTTGACGAGTATTCACGATCACATACAGTGATGGAACTCGATTTGGCTCCCGGTGAGTCACGTGGGTACTGGAAGTACCATGCATCCGGAAAGTGGTTTAAACAGGTAAAGGCAGTTGAAAAAATTAATAACGAGAAAGCCACTTGCTGTTTGATTCCGGTGCTGAAGTCTCCATCATCGACACCACCTTTGCTCGTAAGGTTGGATGTGTCATAGATGAGAGTCAGAGGCAAGAATGTGTGGAAATTAGTGAAAGCACCTACATGACGATTGGCCGTACCAAGATCAAAGTCACTCTGGCTGGATCGCTAGTGTACTAATGTTGTGTGGGTTGGCGATCAGACCGGCCAAGAAGCGATTTTGGGTATGGATTTTATGGTCCCAGCTGAAATTTGCCTGGTACTGGCCGTGCAATCACTTCCTCAGAATCTTCTACCATTTAATTAGCGTGATCGCGCTTCTTCTCGTTCCGATACAGGTGACTGCGATCTCGATCCACTCTCCGGACGATGTAAAATACTCGTCGGGGTGGGATACCGTGAATGATTTACCAGCGATTCTTTCGGTACATCCGGTAATATCTCCTCGCGATCCACTGTTGCCTCTAATACCACTGTCTGCCACTCATTATAGCGACGCGATCCAACCGACACATATTCCGGAGTACGAGGGATCATATTAGGTGCCATCCACATACCCAATGAGGTTTCCTGCCGCAATAATAATTCTTGGTCGCCGAGGTTAGTCAGCTTCAAGTACTTAATGTTGCCAGGACCCGAGGTACCCATTTAGGATCGCGAGTTACCCAAAGTTTCGCATTCGGCGTACCTCTAGGATCAACAACTGATGATCGTTCGCATGTATCACATGCACGGCCGATCCGTACGGGGGTCGTCATCCGGCGAGATGAATTCTGACTTCATCGGGTAGACAAAGTGTTCCATCTGCCAGATCCCGTGAAGATTGCGAATGTGACCGAGAGATTGAACTTTCCCGATCGTGGTTCTTCTGCGCGATCAGATCAACAGGATGCGGCTCCAAACAAGATCGCGGTTGATGACGAATTGATGAGATGTGCAGACCGCGTGGTGGAACAATCAGAGCGATCTGATGAAGTAGCTGCATTTTACCAATCAATACTGGCATCAAGTACAACCTATCTTTGAAGTCTTCCTTTGATCATTGCATCGTATGCTTTTCATCCTTTATAAGGTCGCATCAGCTTGCCGTAATACAAACCCCACGGGTGCCTGGAGTACCGTTACCAGAGGATCAGAAGGAACTTCGAAGGTTGATTTGGACAAAACGTCACCTGTTAATGGAAAAGGGCAATGCACTTCCACCAGCTGCACGTGGAGCTATATGTGACATTGATGTCGGTGGAGCATCACCGATCGCCCAGCGGGTTCGACCTGTGGCTCTCAAGTACCGTGAAAAATTGGCAGATTTGATCAAGGGAGTATTGTCGGCCATATCCGACCATCTACTTCACCATGGGTCTCGCTGATCGTACCTTGGGCGATCCAGACGAATTCGCATCGTGATCTGGAGTAATTCTGAGATATCCATACAGGGCATTGTCGATTAGTCGCTGGTCAATTTGCGGGGCATTTTTCAGCCCGAACGGCATTCGCAACCATTCAAACAAACCCGTAGGCGTAATGAAAGCAGATATCATCCTCGCCCAATCCGTCATCTCCACCACCCAAAATCCACTCGCCATATCCAAAGAACAATACCACATAGCCTTGTCCATATCCTGCAATAATTTGCTGATCAGTGGCATGGGGTAGACCATCAATCGGGTTAATTGATTCACCTTTCGGTAGTCGATACACAATCGTATATCCACACCATTTTTTTGATGATCACCTCATTTTGATCTGAATCATGATCCAACAACCTTAGAGCAGCATCGCAAACAACCATTGGATCACACAAAAAGAGAGGAGGCCGTACCTTCTTCCGACTCACAAACCGCCGTTGAGCTTCTCGATGTTTTGCTCGTCGTTTCTCGTCTGTCACTTACTTGGCGCGTATGACGATTGCGGACTCTGATGAAGGTTTATCACTTGTCTTAAAATTCAATGACAAGGACGGTCGGAAAAAATTCGACGCCACATCGTCGCGTGGAAGAGGAGAAGGAAGCGTTGGGTATACAGCCTCGTTGTATTGATAATGACAATTGTTGTCCTGATTTTGTGGTGGTTGATTTCGTGCGTCATCGCTCGAATAGACGAATGAAAGTGGCCCGTCAAATGGTAAAGACATGCTGGATGTAGCTGTAGCAGTTGAATACAATGAAGGCGTCCTCCAGTACAGCTAGATCGTCCTTGAGTGTGGTGGTGTTTCATCAGCATTACAGAATCTGCTTATGGTGTAGTGTGGAATCGACAAGTTGTCGATCCTTTCGAGTTCCTGTAGCAACTCAGCAAATAGGAAAAAGCTCAAGTCGTTTGTTTGGGTCTGCTTTTGTTTGATCAATGTACTGTCATAAATACACGACTGAACTTGCACGGCTTGACACGAAGCAGTGGTCTAGGGATGCTACTGTTGAATATAGATGACCCGATGAGATATCAGCTGCTTCTCGGGAATCCAAAAAAGTGGCAAATTGAAGTTGCTGCGTTCGCGATCGTGCTGATTCTGTAAGTCCAGATCGCGATCGTCCCCACTCTTTAGTCCGGATCGCAATTACGATCGCCCCATTTCCCTGGCTTTGATCACGATCGTGATCGTTCCCGGTACTTAGGCAGGGTGAGGAAACTTTGTTAGATCGCATGCGCTCATAGAAATCGGCTTCCCTCAATTCATACAATACAGACGCGTAAATCGCAAAATCTTCGATGAACCGACTATAATAGTTCAAACTGCCCAGAAACGATTGCATCGCTCGCAACGTCTGAGGAAATGGGATATTCACCAACGATCCCAGATCTTTCAGCGAGAGAAACCTGATGACCCAAATATTCCACCTTCGGGCATCCCCAGAAACTCTTAGTCCGACTGATCGACAAATTCCATTTATCACACGCATCTAATAGTCGCTCAACCTTCTCATAAAGAGAGGACCATGATGTAGCATGTATCAAAATGTCGTCGATATAGGATCGCCGGCCTAACACCGATGGCTTATGATCGATATCTGGCTCACCGTCGGTAAATACAGCGACCCGCAATTGAAGCAATTGGCGGTTGAGCTGGAAAAACGACATTGTTTACTGCAGGCAGTCAGCGAACAGAAGATGTTAACACGAGATAACTGCGCTCTACTACAGCAGATAAATTTGCAGAAAGAGAACAGCCACGTGGTACGTTTTCTCTGGCTCTTGATTGTGTCAAGTGAAGGAGCTAATATTGATGTTTTGATGGTGTCTTTCAGGACGAAGATAAGAGAAAAGAGGAACATGAAAGTGAGTGGAAGGTGCAGACATTTGAGTGGTGAGACCAATTAGAACGGCCCTTCCTTTCTACGCCAGCAAAAGAACACCGTAAATAGGATTGGCATCCCTCATGCAGTAGCGGTTTCACCTCTCGTGAGTCTTTTCCCTCATAGATGCACACGATGATGACCTTTTTCGAGCGAAACTCGTTGATGAACGCATGATATCGCATTTCAATTTAACAATGCAGTCATCACAATGCATTCACAGACGTCTTGTTCGTTTTAGTGGCATCACTACGTCAAAAGATATTTCTCATGAAATAGTAAGCATTAGTTGCCACATCCTCACGTCCGGCTTCCTACCTTCGTCTATCGACTGGCATTCAGGAGCTCCGCCAAGCAGAGCCTACGAGCTACATGCTTACGGATCCATCGACTCACGTGAAAACATCTCCTTAGCAATGATCATGCGTTGAATCTGCGACGTGCCTTCGTAGATCTGGTAGATCTTGGCATCACGGAAAAGCTTCTCGACCGGATACTCCGTATTGAACCCAGCGCCACCAAAGATCTGAATAGCATCCGTCGCCACTTTGTTAGCATGGTCACCAGCAAAGCGCTTAGCCATCGAAGCATACATTGTATTCTTGCGGCCACAGTCAATCTCATATGCGGCCTTGTATGTAAGCAGACGGCCCGCCTCAATGCCCGTAGCCATATCAGCCAACATGAACTGGATAGCCTGGTGCATTGCAATAGGTGTGCCCATAGTCTTCCGTTCCAAAGCGTACTTCCGAGCTTCGTCAAAAGCTCGACGTGCTAATCCAACGGCACCGATAGCCACAGGCGGCCGAGTGATGTCAAAAGCCTGCATCGCAATCTTAAATCCATAGCCAGGGTCCCCCAGTACATTTTCTTCTGGTACGATCACGTCTTCAAAAGTAATACCACGCGTATCCGAGCAACGTTGTCCAATATTAATCTCTTTACGACCGACAGTAATCCCTGGACTGTCTGCATCAACAATAAATCCTGTAAATGCCGAGCCAGCATTCGCCTTCGAGTCAGTCTTGGCCAAGACAAAGAACCATTTGGCTACACCGCCATTGGTAATCCACATCTTGGAACCATTAAGAACCCACTTATCTCCCTTTTTTACAGCTGTCGTCTTTGCAGCAGCGACATCAGAGCCAGCACCTGGTTCTGTCACACAATAAGCAGCTTGCACTGGCTCTTCAACAAGACGACCGAGATATTTCTTATTCTGCTCGTCCGTAGCAGCTACTAATAGTGGCGCTGTTGCTAATCCATTAGCTTCCATTGCTGTAGCCATCCCAGTACAGCCATAAGCCAGTTCTTCGCCGATGATACAGCCATCTAATGACCCGAGTCCGAGGCCTCCAAACTTTTCAGGAACGTGCGTATTCACAAGTCCGAGCTCCCAGGCCTTTGTAAAGATCTCATGGGGATATTCCATACTTTGATCGTAATGTTTTTCCTTTGGAATCATTTCATCACGTGCAAATTTACGTGCAAGGTGTTGAAACTCACGCTGATCGTCAGACAGTTTCAATGAAAAGGAAGAGAAGGCAGAGTCGTCTATATGTCGAGCTAGTGCGAAACAACGTGCGCCTAAGGGACGCAACTGTGGGAGTTTAAGTGATAACATGAGTGCGGAAAAACAAGAGTGATGGTCTTTCGCAACGAGTCGCTAGTTTTGAAATGACTGCTTCCTTGCAAGATATACAGTCGGTTTTATGTACCCAACGTCATTTTGAAAACCCGACGAGATGGAATCTTGAAATTACATTTATAGACGTGTCAGCTTCAATTGTCAAGCAGATATAGAGAAGGCCGTTTTCATATCGCTACTTTTAGTTGACACTTCAGCATGTCAATGCATAATGTTTGCCTTGTTGATGCTCACGTCTGTTCTCTCTAGTAGCTACGACCCCAAAGCACCCAGCACTTCGCTGGCTTGCCACTGATGAAGCACTTCGTCTCAGCAGTAACGGGGCTCTCTTCATTCTTCCTGAATGGGATGCACAGCGTCTTGGCAGCAGCGCTTGTGGCCGTGTTATCGGCCTCCTCTTCCAACCCCATAAGAGTCAGTGACTCCTCGCGAGACTTGGTCTTGACGATCTCCTCCCACTCAACCTCATTGCAAAACGGAGTCAACACCATGCAGCCGTCTTGGAGAGCAGGCATGAAATTTTTCCAGTCTGTCACCTCACGTATCTGGCTGTCACGCTGAGCAGTAGCACGTTCCAGCATGTCCTGCTGGATCTGCTCAAGAAGAGCTGGGATGCGAGACGCCAGCTCGGTCTCAGAAATATCCTCCTTGGCACCATTGTCACGACGTACAACGCGCACCTGCTTCTTTGCGATATCCTTCGGGCCAACCTCAAAACGGAGTGGGACACCCTTAAGCTCCCAGTGGTTGTACTTCCAGCCGGGAGTGTACACACGACGTTTGTCCGCCTCGATACGGATGCCCGCGTCGGCCAGCTTGGCAACAATCTCGTCGGCCTTCGCGACGATCTCATCTATTTCGTCCCGGTCCTGGAATAGAATCGGCACCACAATGACCTGGGTGGGCGCCACACGTGGTGGCAGCACCAGTCCCTTGTCATCGCCGTGCACCATGATCATGACACCCAGCGAACGTGTGGTAAAGCCCCACGAGTTTTGCCACGGAATCAGCTTCTTGCCGTCCTCATACTCAGCCGCAATGCCGAACATCTTGCCGAAGTTTTGACCAAGCATGTGCGACGTAGCGGCCTGAATACCACGGCCAGTCGAGGGGATAAAGCCCTCAATCGTCGTGGTGTAGTCGGCACCAGCAAATTTCTCCTTCTCGGTCTTTATACCCTTGACCATGGGTACAGCAAGCAGTTCCTCGTAGCATGCCGCATAGAAGTCCAACACAGCACGCACCTCCTCGTCGGCCTCCTCCTTGGTAGCGTGTGCCGTGTGGCCTTCTTGCCATAGAAACTCACGCGTACGGATGAACGGCGTGGGATTCTTGAACTCCCAACGTACAACATTATTCCATTGATTGAGCTTCATAGGTAGGTCACGGTGGCTACGGATCCAGTTCTTGAAGGCCGGATACATGATAGTCTCGCTAGTTGGACGGATAGCAATGGGGTCTTTCATCTCAGAACTGCCGGATTTGGTGACCCAAGCCACTTCGGGTGCAAAGCCCTCCAAATGATCCTTCTCACGCTGAAGCTTTTCTTTGGTCACAAACATGGGAAAGTAGCAGTTTTTAACGCCAATAGCTTTGAGATGGCGGTCAAGAAACTGCTGCACACGTTCCCAGATCTCATACGAATAAGGGCGTAGAATGTAGCAGCCTGACACGTCGTAGTAGTCAATCATGCCTGACTTGGTGATTGCGTCCGTATACCAGTCAGCAAAATTCTCCTTCTTCGTGACCGACATGCCTTCATTGGTCTTCTGCTCGACAATCTTTTTCTTGTCCTCTTTCTTCACCTTAAAAGCTTTTCCAGCAGCTGGAGCAGGAGCAGTGACTGCAGCAGACTCGTCCATTTGAGCAGCAAAGTCCATGACAATAGGCTCGTGGTTGTAATGTTTGACAAACTTCAGCAGATCCTTCGACTTGATACTGTACGTCTGATCATTGCGTAATGGATGGCAATTGATCTGTGTTGTATCCAGTAGTGCCTTATCCAGTACAAGACGCACTTCGTTCTTGGAATCGTGCATGACACAGAGAGGTGAGACTGACCCTTTCGCGACCTTAAGCGTCGTGTTCAGCACGTCCTCTGAGGCAAACCGAAGGTTCCATTTCTTACCACCAATACCAGCAGCACTCAGTTGTGTACCGAGTTTTTTTGTGTCCACGACGGTACTCGACGCAGCTGACACAAGAAATAGCCCCTCCTTTTTATCTTTGAACACGAGATTCTTAGTCGAAAGACCCGGCAAATGCGACAGGACTTCAATCACATCTTCGGTTGTAGGTAATTCACGATGTTCATGTTTTTCGTATGCAATGGAAAGTGCATCGAGAGCCGCAGAGACGTCAATGTCGGCCATTGATTTGTCCAGACTTGTCATGACTCACTCAAGTAATTTTAATGCAAATACAGCCAATCGTCTTGGTGTCCGTGGAAGAAGCGGGACGTATCGAATAGGTCCGTTTTGGCTAGATTATTGTTTGAAAAGAGGTCAATTAAAGCAGGACAAACGGTGATGGACATGTTTGTGTATACACGCTAGGTACCCGACGTAATTACAGATCTTTTCAAATTCCTAAAGTAACAATCGTTTGGCTCATTTTTGCAACAGTGGAGTAGTGATGGTAGAATAGGCATTTTATCACCTTGTAACAGAACTAGACAGTACAAATATAAAGAATTGCTGGATTGAAGACTACTTGACCCCAGTCTTGGTCTGATGTTCGGTCAATTCATTGCTTGCTACTCACGTTCAAAGTAGCAGTTAGGTCAAATTAGCGCAGCATGCGGAGCGGCTACAACCCGGCAGGTATCAGCTGACGTGCACGAAGTAAATGCTACGTGATGGGATTGCTAACTGATGAAAACTAAGAACGCATGACAAAAAAATGACTTTACTTCCGGCCGCGTGCCAGACGCGTTTCGACCAGTCGCCGCGGGCCTCCTCAGTGGCTTACCAATCGCAAAGTGATCTCTCTCAGGCCACACGTTTACCAATGTATCGAACCTTCTAGAACTACCTCCTTCAGACTATTTTAGAGCTCCTAGCAGACTTCACCGGCGTACATCTAGTACCCGCTAACTGCGAAATACCATTATCCAACACTAACCAATATGGAACGGCGGGAGAGTCAGCCCGACAATTCGTTGAGATTGTGGCAAGCAATTTTTCCGTCGACTTGCTAAAATAATAAAGCTTTTGCTTGCAGCATTCGTAGTGGTTGCACTTCTGTCTTCGGTCGTGAAGGCGCTGGACCGATATAAGCTGCTGGAAGTAATGGTCACAGCGATCACGAATCGACACCACTACGACGAAGCGGCACTAGAAAGAAAGGAGCGCCAGTGCAAGAGGCATCACACGCAAGATGGCAATGACAGTGGCGATGAAGTGTGCGGCTCGAATGGCAAAAAGTACAAGAATCGCAACGAGTTCAACCTCCACAAGTGCCTGAGAAAGGTTCAGGAGGGTACAGTGATGACAGTTATGGACATGGAGTTCTGCAAGAACAGTAAAGAGAGGACATGGAGCATGTCGAAGACAAAAATGACTCGTCCAACCCGATACACAGTTAGGTAATTGATCGATGCCATGACTCGTGAGCAGAGCAGAGACCGGTGGCTAGTGAAGTGAGACCATCTTTATAGATTATGTAGCTCTTTTCAGACGGGTGGTCGGCAGTACATTGCGGGGCGATAGCCCTAGCATAGATACCAGTCCGTGTATGATTATACAGCGACATGAACAGAATTAGTGTTTATACATTCGTTATGACCACGGTCTTCTTAAGAAGCTTCTTGAGGTGTGAGGTAGCAGTCGTAAAATTTTACAGCTGCTGTAGTGTCGCGCCGTTGCAGATACGCAGAGATCTGCAAGATGCACGATAGGACTAGACAGAGCTATTTTTTTTATCTCGACACGTGGCACAAGAACAATTGGATCAAGATGAAGACGAATGTTATCATGATGATAGCGGCGGGGCTGGCAGTTGTTTGTTCAGGTGGGGACAATTCGACTCTGGAAGAGAAGAGACTGCACGTGATGAGTCAAGTGCGCGCCAATCCCGCCGTTTTTGTGAGCGTTGAGGAAAACAGAGCGAAGCGATATGGACATTGCGTTGACACAGGTGCGGTCAATGAAGACCCCGTATGTGCATCAAACGGCAAGCAGTACATGAACAAAGACGTGTTTGAGTTCCACAAGTGCATTATGCAAGCAAAGTACGGCGAGATCATTGAAATCGTGGACATGGATATCTGCAGGAACGCTAGGAAGGAAGATATCAATGTGCGGTATCAGTCGTAGCTCTAAGCCAGGCCTCGTACAAGTTATTCAGGCTGAAGTACGTGGGTCTTAAAGCAAAGGAATGGCCACGCCGTAGGTGTTATGTTGTCTGTACTTGTTGGAAAGTTCTCACGTAGCTCTGTTGATTTGAGACCGAACGATTGAAACTTCCTTGTCGAGCTTGCTTCTAGCTGGAAGGACGTGATCTATGGCGTGGACCATCGCAGCGGTTCCAATCAGAAGCAGTGATTCAGTACGCACGCAACGCAGTGAGTAAGTTGTAGGGATCTATATAATTCCATCATTCATAGACCTTCATATGAGTCGAGTTTCATGAATTTATTAGCATGCAGCACAGTCTGCATTTTTCATCTGTGTTGACATTCTAGAGCTTTCAAAGAGTCTTGTTCTTGGGTCTTGTCTTTGTATCTGCAGAGTCCACTGCGTTCTCCGGAGTTATGATCTTCACCTTTGACACGGAAAGAAGAATACCGATATCGGTCCTAGTCCGCATAGTTCTTGTCCAACTGTGCGATCTATCTCCCTTTTGCTTTCTTGTCGTTCACCATGGGCTCTCCAGCCTCAGCATATCAAATCTCCTTTTCTGTATTTCCGGCGTCAGCTCAACAACTACCTCAAAATGGGCGCAATCTTGCTACTACGGCAACCGCGTTGACAGAGTCCCAGACACTTTGTCGACCTCATCTCGGAGCGTACCCAATCTTGGCGTCGGCATGGGACGGCTGTCGAAGTAAGCAATTGACTAACAATTAAATGCTTTGATTGTTTAAGAGTGTCTGTGAAGAAATCTCCTCATCTTTTGCCATCGTCGTTCTCCTAAGCACTAGCTCATTCTGCTGGCTCAACCCGACATGATTCACGGGGGGCACTTCAAAACGGCACGTGGGACCGTTTTGACCAAATCCGAGCACATGCAGTGGGCAGGTGGCGCCTTGAAAGTCAAGCCGGGTACCAAATTGGCTGGAGTTCGCTTCGTGGGACCGGGAAAAGGCAGAGACTTGTTAATGGCTGGGCAAATCATGTCTCTGCGAAGCAGATGTCTTGATGGAGACATTTCAGTACGGCAGTGAGTTTATAGGTGCTGCGACCTTCGAGGCGGCCGGACGGCTAGAAATGAAAGCGTGATACATCCCCGTGTCACTGCCCAACAAAGTTTCAATACAATGTTGCCGAATTCCAAAGTTGGGTACTCATTGTCACCAAAATACAGAAAACGATGCACAAGAGATTACATTGTTTACTAAGTTCCGAGCCTGCATAATGCGCTTGTTCACTGCGGTCAACTCAGATGATGCAAACACTCGATCTTTCCGGAATGTCACGGGACTAGACAGCTTTACGGAACAGTCGACGTTGCCACCGTAGTGGTTAGCGGGCGCATAAGGCCTGGGTAGTGCAGCTCGATCTGTTCAGCGCATTGGTTGACGTTGAAGCACACGGAGCTGATTCGGCTGTCAAAGGCAGCCAAGACCTCGTCTTCCGTGTTCTCAAATTCAAGGAAGCCCAGGTGCTGGTCGATGCTGCCCTTCATGCGGCCTTCTCCGATCATCGTAGCTGCAACGCGCTCAGCGTTGGCAGGTTCGATCTCCAGGAGCTTACCCAACTCTTCAAGCGAGATGCTGCTGTACACTCGACTAGCAGCCAGTAGATTGTGCTCGAGGAAGGCATTCTCGAGCACCGTAAAGCCGTTTGACAGCACTGCCTTCTGGTGCGGTAGCAGGCTTTTCTCGAATTGCACGAGCTCCGGGCAACGTATCAACTGCTCCATGTACATTTTCTCCAGAATTGCCACGTGTTCGCTGTTTTTTACTCGTTCGTCCTTGTAGAGCGTGCCCAGGAGACGTGATCGCTGCGGGCCAGCGGAAGCCAGGATGGCGCAGGTAACAGCTTTGCTCAGTAATTCCACCAAATCGTCCGGGTCGACTTTATCAGGCTTAGACTGTGAGAACTCGTAGTACCGCAGCGCTGCATCCAAAAACTTGCGTTTCGAGTCAAGAATTCGTGCGTACGAGACCTGGAAACGTAGTTTAAGTGCCCAATTCTCCACATTGTGGATGAAACGCGACGCACGATTGATAAAATTCTCGGCATCCACTGTCTCATCTTCCTGAAGATAAAGCTCGGCAATTTTCACGTACTTTTCAGCTTTTTCCACGTCCGTGTATTGACGTGTAGAGCTCTCAAGATTGATAGCAGCTAGAGCCTTGGCTGCTTCAATGTACTCTTCCTCATCCATGTACATGGCCGCCAATGACTCCCGAAATAGGACATCAGACTCCTCGAATGACAGAATACGAGGCTTGATCTGGGTCAAGCAAAAGCAGATAAACTCGAGTTTCCAGGGATGTGCATCGACGTCGATGTCTGCGAATACAGAAGCCAAATGTGTGATCACCTAGAGTAATAAAAGACAGAGAAAGAGAGTGAGGTATATTTCAGATAGTACTAAGCTGAGTGAAGACGTACAGCACGTGATATGACCAAGAGCACATCTTCTCCCAGCACTAGGTAGTAGCAAATTACATTAGCAATTTGTAGGATGGAATAAACTGAAATAATAACACTTCGTACAGTGTGTTACAATAATCTTGAGACTATTTACGTCATGTAATTGTTTTGCCAGCAAAGTCTAAAAATAACCAAAATTAGTCCATCAAATCAATGTTAACTTATCTCAGTACAATTATATGCCTTGTACGCTGCGGTCTTCTCTTTCTGATCAGCAATGTGTGAGATCTGTGCCGTATAATTCAGTATAAAAACAGGAACAAACGAATCACAAGACATTGAGCTACATAAACATATAGCTTTTGACACACAATACTTTCATATAGAGCCACACATACGCATTGAAGCTCGGCGTCAATCATGACACTTTTTGACGTTAAAATTTGTCTAAACGTCGAGATTGAACAGTATTATAACCAATCAGCACCCTGTATTTTTAGCGCAAGGGTACAAATCGGACAGTAAAAAATGCGATAATTTACGTCATGGCTACATGTGCTTCAACTTAAAGTTGCAGTGTAACATGGTCACAAGCTCTCTACTCCTTTGAGTTTCAAGTCACTTTGCGCTATTCTGACGTATTGCAACATGTTCTTGAGCCAGTTAAAGGAGAGCTCGAGCGCGACGACGTATGTTCAGCCAAAGCTCGTAAGATCGGTATTGCATGCTCCAACTCCATCGCATGAACTCGCATTAAGCCAATTCATTGCTTGCATCTTCAGCAAGCACATCACTTGCATGCTGCAACTCGTGAAACTGCTCTCTTAGCTGCGCTTAGCTCCGACGCGTTGTTATTTTCTGTAGTCTCTAGCTGCGCTGCTTCTAAGCCTGTACCAGCGCTTGATCTCAAGTTTGCGTTAACAAGCAAGGCCTTAATGCTGCTTTAGCAGTCATGTCCTGAGCCAAATTCTGACGCTCACAGTGCGTTTTAGTTTAGCTTCCTTTGCAAACGCGATTGCTGTTTATCACCGCTACTGTTACCGTGCTTTGTCACCAACTTGAAATCGGCAGCTGTTGACGGTCGTGTTGTAATGCCGCGATCGTTTTCAGCCCAAGTTTGCAACTTGGTTAGCATCCTACTTGTGGATCTCCACTCAGTGGTCTCAGCCTTGCTCTAATTGTTTTATTGCATGCATTGAGCCGAGAAGCTGCGCCACCTCCACGTACATCTTAATATGCAAGTCGGTACTGCGATAGCCAGACTCGTCCGACGTAGCAATGACGACAAACGAACACTAGAGACAGAGGAAGGCTTTAAACTCGATAGCTATCGACGCGCCATTCAGCCATTGGCACCGATCATCTCTTACCCTCTTCGTTCGGGTGCTCACTGTTGTCGTTGTTCATTGCAACGTAAAAGTTTTCAGGCGTGGAATTCAATGTCGCCGTTGAGAAAATGGCATACTACATGTTCGTAGTAATGACGGCTCCCTGATCCTGGATTGTAATGCAATGGCACGGATTCTTGTCGCTAAAAAATTTTGAGTTTCGTACGACGGCATCAAATTTACGAGTACCTACGACATCTGTAACCCGACGACTGAGTAACGAAAGTCACGGCCATGTTCAAATTCGTCGGTATCGTCATTTTAACGTCAAACGTCTAGGTTGACCAGTATTCCTGCAACATCGGGCAACAGCCCACCCACAGCGACACCAACGAACGCGATCTACAGCATCTAACTGAGGTTAAATGAATAAAGAACAGTCCATGCCCTCAAAACGTTCCCCGGATTCTAGGAAAGACGGCGTTTCTGTAAGGCTCAGAAGAGATCAGATGCTATGCGTTTTTTGGAGGCTAACGAGTCTAGAAACTATCAAGAATTGTAGCGTTCGATTGTTCATGCTACACATGTAAGAATACAGCAAGATTTAGTAAAAGTGTCGAATACGTCTAGACGAAAAGCTAACGATTGGTATTTCTATTTGAACAAACTCGATACTCACTCAATACTCTCGCGAGCATACGCCAGTCGAGACGCGACGCGCTAATGGTCTGACAAGAAAAAACGACACAAACACACTACACGACCGCGTTCGGCGAGCGAGCGGAGCAGAGAGATTGAACCTCAAAATCAGTTTCACAATACTTGGAATCCACGTAGCCCTTCTTCTGCATACAAGATGACGATGCACTCACACTCACTTCTCTCGTTGGAAAACATCCATCGAAAACGAACCGTCTCTCATCATCCCAATCAACGCGTCAAAATAGCGCTTCACGCGACACAAAGAAGGCCTAGCTTGGTCTCTCCTTACAGTGCCGAATTCTTGTCAACGGTGAAGATGCCACTTTCTGCCTCTTTTGACTTCTTGCTCCGTCTCTTCACGTAAATCACACCCACGATAGCAAGAGCGGCACAGGCCGCGGCAGTGGCCGCCAACGGTACGGCCATTGATGTCGTCGTAGACGATGGGCCGCCAGACTGAAACTTAACCGCCTCTACACTGAAAGCCGTCTGCTTCGCAGCATCGTTGCCAGTATCGGCAGGCTTGGCGCCACCATTTCCAGCAGTAGAGCCTACCTTGTCAGCCATTTCAAACTCGTCAGCGCACGAATTTGCACTGGCAATGTCGAGTTGATCAGTGCAATCGTCTTGGGCTATTTCGTATTCATCACTGCACTCGCTTTCAGCTATATCGTATTCTTCGATACAGTCAGTATCGTCCGTGACAACATCGCCTTTGCTGTTGGTCGTGTCGATGTTTTCGTTTTCGCCACCGTCGTACGTGTGCTTAATGGATTCACCTCCTGCAGTCTCTCCACCGCCAGCAGATTCCGTGGCTTTCTCGCCATCTTTCGTGACGGCAATATCAAAGCCATCAGCGCAGTCATCGTCCTCCTTAGCAATGTCCAGATTCTCGTCACAGTCTTTGGTGGAATTGGCCATGTCCAGACTCTCGTCACAGTCTTCGGTGGAATTGGCCATGTCGTATTCATTACCGCAGTCTTCACTGTTCGTCTCGCTTAACTCGACCTTCTTCTCAACGTCAGAGAAGGTTAATCCCTTGGGGACTTCCTTCTTGCGATCGGCCGTCGAAACCTCTTCGTTAAGGCCGGAGCCTTGACTTGTACCCGTAGTATCTATAGTAGCTTTACCGCCTATAGAGGCGTCGACGCCGCCAGCTCCGGATGAGAAGTCAATAGCATTGACCTTCGCCACACACAGCACGGCTGCAATGACGAGACTTTTCGTGACTTTCATCACCTACTTTCTATTGTAAATAGAGAAAAATGTCCAAGTGGCGTTGCTAAATGTAGCAGAGGTCTAATTCAAGAGTGAATGGAAGAGCGGTACGAGGTCTGGCATTGTACGAATACAGCCGAAAGACCAAACTTCTGCATCTTAGGCTGGGACTTGTACAGAAAGTCAGTTCCTATACTGTCTGTCTTTGCAAAACGACCAGCTGGGTAATGCCAGCTGCTCCTAGCGAACACATGATTTGTCGTCTTTGGTGAGAAAACGTTGCTGCGTTGAGAGTTCAGTACAAAAAGGAAGAGTCCAGACCACCTTGTTCGTGACGGTAAGCAGTCATTAACGATCAAAACGGCCTGTTGTAGCGTCTATCATTCATTAGCCTTGCCAATATCAAGCCTGATAGGTCCGACTTGTAACATCAAACAGTAATCAACTATGAGGAGAGATGTGAATGATTGTGAATTGCGTCTATATTTTACAGCCCATGAACTTTGAAGGGACTACGACTCTTTACTTAGTCAACTGGATGTTTGTGCTAAAGGCGAGGCAAGTGTCCAATTGCCAATCGTGTTTGACTGTGTGGATATGAATTGGCATTGGTGATGCAGTAAATGTACCTGCGAATAACATTCGATCAGTAAAATTAAATGCCACGATGCTAAAATTCAGGCCACAAAAAGTCGTAGTTCCGATCGATATGGACTTCATTTTAGATTTAATCTGCAGTCAAATAAAATCGGAAAATTAAGATTCGGCTAGTATCGCCGATTTTAGTCTCAAAAAAAGGTTAAGCACTCTGAATGGACAACCAGGCTGTGAGCTTGTCGTAAGCTTTCTAAAATTTTGTTGCACAAAGAGAGACTGCCATCAAACCATCTCGCGTGGCTTACTATCCCCGTTTTATTAACTAGTTGTCCTTTTGCGTTAGAAAGTGAGATTTCGTATTTAACCTGGTACTAGATGTACACTGGTGAAGTCTGCCAGGATTGCTAGAATAGTCTGATACGAGGCAGTTCTATAATGTTCGATGCGAGATCTGTTCCATTTCGCGATCAACTTTCAGCTTGTTCTTGAGGTTTGCCTCATTGGTAAACGTGTGGCAGCGACAGAGGCTGCTGCACTGAGAGAGATCACTTGCGATCGGTAAGCCACTGAGAAGGCCCGCGGCGACTGGCTGAAACGCGTCTGGCACGCGTTCGGAACTTTGTTATCATGCGTTCTTAGTTTTCTACCTTGTGCAATAATCTGCTTACGTCAAGGTCAGTTGGCTGCAGATTGGTCGACTACGAAGCAAAGCATTGAGGCCAGTTGCTACACTAGAAATTCTGCTATAAAGTTTGCTGCGTAGCCACTCGTTTCACTGCGCGTAGTACCATGCTGGAGCCGGTACACGTATCTGTACATGCACTATTTACCCATATCCTTGATGCTTGACTCAAAGAGTTTTACTGGGCACCATTAACTCTTTGCCATACAAAGCACACCATCTTGTTGTTGTCTCTTCAAGGGCGACCAACATCTTCAGTTTGTTGTTGTTGTTGTTTCTTTCTAACTGTACGACAACGACCAAAGTTTCGTGGACAGCCTACCCACACTGCCTTGCACAGCTTGGGGGTGATTGCACGTTGCGATCAAACCATCAGGGCGGGCCTTGCCTCACTTCGACCGAGACAATTTGGTCCGTGCATTAGGGGACCGATTGCGACGCTGGGCACAAGCTGCCTCTGTTTCGTCATGAGTGCATTGACATGCTGACTTACGCGACGACACGACTAGACTGGTCTCTTGAAACAATGGGTTACTTCGACAATGTCGGACCTTTACAACACCAGCATGCTGAGCCTGACGCAAATGCCGCTCACTCTAACAATAAACACATTTGCCATTTTCTCGACGCTTATATGATGAACAGGGAAGGTGAGCTAAAGCTCGGCAGTAAATGAGGCAATTGTAACCTCGGGACAAAACGACAAAGTGAATTAGCGAGAACGTTTCTCGATCGTGCAATAATACACTCCAGGGCGCGATTGCTATTAATGCTTGTGCTCACCCATTGCATTCACATATTGTGCTCATAATACTATGATTAAGCACAAGTATCATCGAGGGGCAAGGCTTGCAGGTGCATAGATTCCTTGCTTGGCCAAGCTTGGCTAAGAGCAACTGATGGCATGCATCCAAACTAAAGCAGATGAACATGGCTGTGGGGCCTAAGCTCTCAATCCGCGTTAGATGGCGAGTAGATATCGCCGGAAAGGTTGGCAGGTGATGGCCATGACGTTGAAGCGTATGCTCGTGTGCAAATGACATCAAAATTTGCCGGAATCATGTCATTTCTGTGCCTGTGTCCCTTCGTCTTGCTGTGCGTGCAATCTCCCAAAGCGTTCACCTGGTTAATGGCCTCTACTACTGTTACAAACAGCATCCAACTCCTAGAATAAGACTCGATTCCATGTGCGAGCGACCCTGATTCGAACAAGAGTTGCGGCGAGGATCTTTATACGCGAAGCAGTGGGATCGTTGCGTTAGCACTCGCCTGCGAGCCATGATGGTCAATGTTCGACAACCCAAGTCAATTCAGCTCAATCGAAAGACAATTTCACCAACGACTTTTCCAAAACCGATTGCTGTCGTCCTCTCTAGAAAATCCGCAGGTTTCAACGTATCAACACAAACACCATACTGGCAACTTCAAGTTGTATATCGTTCACACAGAGTTTCAAATTGTCAATACAATGCTACCAACATGACAAGACATGGCCTGATGTGCACCCCGCAAGACACTCCTACACGACAATCAAAACCCCATCAACGGTTACAGCACCGAATTCTTATCGTCGATAGTGAAAATGTCGGCCTGTAATTTGCCGTTGTCCTTCCTTCGCTTCAGGTACACGGCTCCGAGAATGCCGATGCAGACGCAGCCAGCCATCCCCGCCACGATAAATATAGTATAATTCGTCTTCTCAGCCGACGGTACCTCGTCAACCTCTCCAGCGGGGTAGTTGGACGCGAAACCGACCTGGCGTATGCCGAAGCCATTCGGGTTCAGATTATTGTCGATCTCTTGTTGCTCGGCGCTGACTAAAGCGACGCAGATCACGGCAGCGATGAAAAGACCTTTAATGAGTTGCATGGTCCGATGTAAGGTACTGCTGCGAAGTGTAGTTGAATTAGGCACGAACGGTACAATTCCTTCCTCTCCAATACGCGACCAATTGGAGAATGGTCTGTGCGGTTGAAAAATGTTCAGTACGAGTCAAAGCGTAAGATTTAATTATGGGCTGAGGTGTATTATCATGAGCTGGTGACTCTCAGCCTCTTTGCAAAACTTTGTCAGAACTAACGTTACATCAAGTGATATAAAGATTAAGTATCATTGGTGTAAGGTTAATTTTGACAGTTGAGGAGAGAAGATGTTGTAGACAAAAAGACCAAGATCAAACAGTCGTTATTATAAGGATTACAGTCTATCCTACTGCGTATTTTTGCTGATACGGACAAGGTCCATTGCAGCATAATCTGAAAGCTCGACCTGCAGCAAGAGGCAGCGACCAAAAGCCCGTGTTGCAAGTGTAGCGATAAAATGCAGCACGTTACAAACCTTAAGTACCATCGTATTGCAACTTTCTTGGATGCGCGCTACTAGTTACGAAGTAGCGATACTATTTTTCTCCAGTACAAAGGTCGCAGTGGCTCTGTATAGCATCGTGACGACACGCACAATTGTCGTCATGAACTGTACCTAAGATTGCTCACATCCATGATCAATTTTACGATACTCTGGCCTCAGCGACCCTCGCTCTCGCGCAGAAATTGAGATTCCGTAGTTCGGCTAAGATTTGTCCCACAACCACATGTGCAACAAACTTTAGCACTGCTTTGCCCTCAAGCTATTGATTTTTACAGATCGGAATGCAGTGCAATAATGCATTAAGATATACTTTAGGACGACATGTCTCTTTTTTCGCAAATGTTCGTTTCGAATAGAGACATTTGCCTCTGAATGCACGTCTCGTCATAGCAAGTATCCCGTACATATCGCTCGTTGATTAAGCAAACTCCAATTGTCTTACAAATATTAAAGCTACCAGCTTGGAATCTGTGCATGGCGTAATCTTCCATGTGCAAATATAATTTGTAGCATTCAAAATGTTTATACAAAAAGTAAAAAGTAGCAGTTATTTTCACGTATCTCTCACGATTTGAGGGATTCATCACCTCGACATCACTTTGCATTCGTCCTGTAGGCGAACGCTTTTAAGGCTGCCACGCAGTACATGCACACCTTCGGGCTGTAAGAAGTAGATGTTGCACTTGTTGTAAAGTAGGTAGAAGTAAAAGTAAAAAATATTCAGTGTTAACTACTCTCGTTTGTCAACACTACGACATGCACCCTCAACGGCACTACAACTTGACCATGTCAAGTTGCGTATGGCATTCTTATCTCCCCGTCCCATGTGTCAACTTGTCATGTGGCGTCTGTCTCTCTCCGTCCCATCCGTCACCTCGTCTCTGGGCGACCGTACCTTCTTGTCCCACCTGTCAAGATGTTACTTAACAACCAATCAGGTGAGGTCGGAACTTACCTGTCACTGGTCTTGCAGTTGAACTTCAAAGCCCTCGTGACCTGTCAGAAACAAATCTTCTAACACGGGCACTAACGAGAAAGCTGCTAGATGTTGTCTTCTCTCGCCTGCTACGAGGTAGTTAGTAGACGCCTAGGCGACCTCACAGAACAAACTAGTACTCAATCATTAGTGGCGTTACGGAAGCAATTTCTCGTCTTCTCGTGCGTACTGTGAGATAAGTAGAAAATTTGAGACTGGTTTATATTGAATCTAATTGTGGCGAGCCTAAGCTCGCGAATGACATCTGTCTGTGACGACGCCAGTCCCTGCTGGGCGTCATCTCTACAATGTGAATGCACACTGTGTATATCACATACAAAAGGGCAGGCCACATGGTGGACCTCACCCAAGTGGCAGGTCTAAGTACACACCTGTGGTGGAGCGGGCTCCTAAACCTACCCCAAACCACTCACTGTGCCGGACTGCCGACTTACGGAGGGGGTACCCCGACGCCGCGTATGGACTTTCTCTCACCTTATGTACCCGTCGGCTGGCGGGTCGCACTCCTCGGAAGACTTGGGTGAGGATGGCCTTGAAAGAGGAAGACCTGGGGGCCCCGAGTCAATATGCTTCACTCGGTGAGCCACTCGATCGACTTGGTCGAGAGTGGCTTATAACCAAATTCTTCAGGGAGCTTGTCGCCCCTGGCCTTTTCTTTGGTTGTATCAGGGGTGTTAACCACCTGGCCTTTACTTTGCTCCCTAACCACTAGGTGGGGGAGGCCGCTTCCGATAGCGGATCTTTGGGGGGTGCTACTCAAGACGAACCCACAGGCCAAATACTTTCTGGGGTTCTATTCGCACTTGGGTTTTGCTACGTGACTGTCTTCAACGGAGGGGGCAAAGTTTATCCCTTCCCCGGAACAGGCAGGCAGACTTAACAAGTTCCTTTAAGCGCGACGAAGTCGTGCCACGTAGATCGCAAATTGAGTAGTATTTAATATAGTCCTATCCTTTAACTTCTTTACTGTATCCTTGCCTTATGCTCTGATTCCTTATTTTTGACTGGCCAGGAGTAGCTTGACCTTGAGGGACCGAGTCTTCCATGAGGAGCTGCGGTCGACCCTGAGGGGCCGAGGTCTACCAATGAGGGACCGGGCCTACTAATGAGGGACCGTGGTCGACTCCTTTTAGTACCGTTTAACCGGTACCCTGGCAATGATCTTCCCGTTGGTCCTGCAAATTCTTCTCATCCAAGGGTCGCTTCACCTCCGTGGTCTCCTTTCTCTCCGTTACCCTTTCCCTGGTGCGCGGTCCCTTGTTCCTTTAATCCACTGGCCCCTAGGTCCAACACTTTTGAAAAGCGCTTCACCACATACCTCCCTGTTAGGTACCACATACTAACAAGTACGTGTAAGCCCGTTACACCACCACCCTCTTAAGATTGATGTTTACACATTTGTAAAACACCGCATAACAGGAAGAGCGAGAGACAGCGAGCCGTCTAAGACGTGCCGCTTAGTCCACTCATATATATTCCCAAGCGACCTGTGTGTGCACCTATTGAGGTGACATCACACGGCGCTCCTCATGCCACCAAATGAAGCAGAGCTAGTGGGTCGCCTGCGAAGGTATCCACACAGTCAAACACAAAGCGTACGCGCCGCGATAACTTGCCGCCGTCGCTAAGTGCCACTGTTGCAAAGCCAGCAGCTACTGCTGCTGTCGCGCCGTCAACAGGACACAATGATACGTTCCAATTATAAAGTGCGGATGAAGATTCATCGCTCATTGTTGACTACAATGAGAGCACGTCCCTGCCATCACCACAAAGTGATGATGAGTACAGCGAGCTAATGAGAAAGGGTGGCGGCGCTATCGAGCCCATCGATAATTCTCATACTTTCTCTACCATAGAGACACCTAACGTTGCGGAGGCGTCCTTGCCTTCGGTCAACGAGGTAATTGTCTCGTCCTGCGCCAACGAGTGCATCACTAAGAGCGCTGGCCTTAAAGTCTTAACGTGAGGTTGGCGATAGTAAATCGTCCGCCTTATTGGGCATGAACCCAATGTCTGATGTCCAGGTTGTTCGTAACGGAGAGCTTGGCTTAGACGAGTGTGAGCCTAAAGCTTCACCGAAGCCACAAGGCCGTACCCAGCGTGTGTCACAAGCACGCAGTGCCGAGGGCAGCTATTGACTGGTAGTATATCACCAATGCTATCACCATCCTTAAGGTCGTATGGTACGAGTTCACCGCTCCGAGAGCATGCCACTATTGACGCTAGTACATTTGTTGCTAGTACATTTGACAGCGTCTTCCATTCATGGAAACAACAAGAGAAAATACTTGATCGTATTTTGCCCTATTCGGTCGTGTTGCGTTTTAACGGAACAACCGACAAATACGAAGCAAAATTCCTGCACCGTGTTAAGCCGTATTCCGATGCAGCAAAACAACGGTCGCAGCGAATCAACTTTGCTGTGGTACGTGCGAGAGAAGCCATTGGTAATACAGTACCCCCTGCTCCTTCTCGCTACGCCGCCCGCGCTAGTTCATCCGGACCTAGGGGAGTGGTTGTAGCTGGTGGTCCTCCTTATAAGCGGACACCAGCCCCGCGCAGCGCGTCAGCTGGCTTCCAAGAGTAAAGGCCTTTCGGGTGTCCTCTCCATTAGACGAGGATCTGAAGCTTTTGCTTTTCGAAGCGGTGGGCAACAACCTTCCAAACAAGGAAGCGTTGGTTTCCATCCGTATCGCCAATGCAGGTGGCGCCCGATAGGAGTGGCACAGCGTCCAAATGGCGCCTGTGCAGTTCAATGTCGCTCAGCCTGTCCTCGGCCTATGAACGAATACATCGTCAAAGTAATGGGGCGCGTAGGCACGGTGCTGACGCATTTCGTGAGCCACCACTCGGTTGAATGTCACCGGTGCGTTTTTCAACGCTTGTGGCATCACAAATCACTCCCATAGCATCCTGCTTGGGGTGCTTACTGCCGTTTTGGCTACATTGGTCTCTCACGTGAGAGCCTGATAGTAGCCATCCTTCAGGTCCAACGCGGAAAAGATAGTTAGCTTCCTCATTGAGTTCAACAGGACATCTTTACGTGGGACAGGCGTTTGCGCCGAAATGTGGTGGAATGGGGAACACAAAATTGCTGATGCGATAATCCACTTACCAACAGCGCCCAGACTGCCGACTAATGGAGGGGTACTCCGATTCCGTGGGACCTTTATGTGTTCGGATATCGGACCCATAGTAATGGATGCCGTCAGCAATCGCATCTCCTGTACTTAGTTTTGCACAGATCGCTTCGCCTGTAGCACTCCAAAGAAGCGCATCTGAAGCACACTTTGTTGTTTGGCGGCTGATAGATGGCGCAAGTCTTTGTCTTAAAAGACCGCCCATGTAGGGGACGCCTTTGTGTCCCGCCATAACTGCCGAGTAATCCCACTCCGAGGCCTTACCGCGCAAATCAGACATGGCGTACGACACTATTCGGGTGTCGTCTTCGATGAGCTGCGTCACACGCATTGATCCACGGTAAGCAACCGGTGGACAATCGTGTGAGCTGCAGTCCCATCAAACTTTGGAGGGACATCCGAATGGGCCTAGGCTGGTTAGACCGGGCATAAATCGTCTCAACAGTCCTGTTGAGAGCCTCGTTCCGAGCCTGCTCATGCAGAAAGTCATCTTCGAGTCTTACTGATGGAGTCAGCCGCAGCTTGGGTATGTGCCTCCGACGCGGACATCCGCTGCCGAGCACAGACGCCTCAAACTGCTCCAGCTGAGCAACATGTTGCTCAGGTGGCATACCCAAGAGATTGGCCAGAGCTTGTTCATTAAGTCTCTTTTTAGGCCAAATGCTCAGCCACTTCCCGATGATGTTGGGAAAGATGGGGGAATTGGGCCCAATCGACATTGAAGCTCATTTTCACTAGCACGGTCAAAGAGACGGGTCGTGGGAAGGACAACTAGTGTTACCAAGCGTAGGTGAGCACTTATAAGCTGCCACGCAGGAGACACAAACACCTTCGGGCACTAAACAGGAACCGCTTAAACCGTCTTCTCTCGCGTGCTGCGAGGTAGTTGGTGGGCGGCTAGGCGACCTCACGCATCAAACTAGTATACCTGCACGACATCCACAAAATTATTCGTTACATAAATATATCTAACTTAGTCACTAGTGGCGCTACGGAAGCGGTTTCCCGCTCTTTCGTGTGCACTGTGAGATAAGTAGAAAGTTTGAGACTAATTTATATTAAAGCGCTAATCATCCCGCACGTTTATGCTAATTAGCCCACCTTCCCAAATTCATCGAAATCTGATTGGTCAGAATGCCAAATGAGAACATCTCATTGAATTACAAAAAATACATTAAACGTCACAGTTATTATTGATTATGAACTTTTTAGTCTAGTGCTTCTACATCTACTGCTGCTACTGCTGCTGGTGCTTCATGACGACAGCTTCGGGCATTGTGGCCTGTCTGCTGGCAAATCCTACATTGCCGGCGTCTACAGGACCTTTCAAAGCAACGACCACATGCTGAAACTGTGGTAGAAGTCGCTGTGCTGACCCCGTTGGCTGGCCACGTGTCTGAACTTGCATAAGATTGCGAATACCGGCCTCTACAACAGCCAAACAGCACATGCTTTCGATGGTTTGAGGCATTGTCGTACTCGTCTGTGATTTTCTGTAATGCTATAATAATTCCAACTGGCGCAGCCTCAACATGCATCTGCGGTAGCTGTACCATCCCCCAATGCCGAGGTCAACTTTATTGACCGATAGTGGTATCACTCAGCTGCAAACATCATGATCACAAAGATTGCCCATCGTAAATTTCAACAAGTTTAAAACTGGAATAAGCTATCAGTCACAGTCATAGGCAGTTCAATTAAAGCATAAGAACCTCGACGATTCCCATCTTCGCCAAGGCGCTGATGATACTGCCGATACGTTGCACTCAGACCTGCTACAGATAACTTTCCCATCACTCTAAAAACATTGGGCCAAAGTGCATATTGAAATGGCACGCTGCATTGCATTTACTGCACAATAGCACCAAGCTGGCCTTCATATGCAAGGCAAACCGCTGACTCCACTGATTAGAGATCACCTGTAATAAACTGATCAGCAACATAACCAGGACAAGAGCACCAATTAACCAACATATTACCTGTTGACACAGATATCCATTTTTTTAAAGCGACATGGGCCTCTCCACACGCGACGTTGTGACATGGCCATAATGGCGATTATTGCGCAGAAAAATAGCAACAAATCTTTCCTTGTGTAAAACTACAAGGTCTGCTGCGCAGGTTGGAAATGAAAAAGCGAATATATATTTGTGTCGTTAGTCTGATGTTAACTACCTTCCTAAGATCTTTCCTTGGTTTCCTAAGAGTCGCTCCTATCCTTTGGAACTCTAAATCTCAGGTGCCTCTTTCGACAAGGCATACCAGCAACTTCAAGGAAGAATACCAATAGCCTTCCAACACTCCTCCCGCCTCAGTGGTTAAGCACCAGCCCGATGGCTTCGCACAGTTTTTGGAGTCGAGATGCTGGGAGAGCTTTCCTCAGTAGATCAGCCACCATGGTTCTCGTGTCAGTAAACTCGGTCTTCATTTTGCCCTTAGCAGAATAGCCGCGCAAGAACTTGAGCTTAATGTCAACATGCTTTCCGTTCGCAGATGCTGCTTCATTATCGATTTGTTGAATTGTCGCTTTGTTGTCGATACGCAAAACAACAGGTGTCTTGACTTGCATGCCGATCTCCATCATCAGCTCCTTGATGCCTAAAATCTTGGCACCACCAGCCGCAGTGGACACAAACTCGGCTTCTGCTGTCGACAAAGCTACTGCAGTCTGCTTTCGGCATTGCCAACCAGCAATTACTCCATTAACAAACTGGATACCGGCGCTGATCAATTTTCGATCCTCCACATCGCCCGTGAAGTCCGCATCTGTATACGATACAAGTCGAAGAGAAAATGTGGGTCTGTCGTCAGGCTTCATATGAAGAAATGTCGCGCGAGTGCCGCTGATGGTATCTTGCAACGCGCTTGGACAGCTTCCAATCTCCCACTGTCGATGCATGGCAACACCGAGTAATCTTGTGAACTGCAAATGCAATATCGGACACATGCAACGCGTGAGCCATAAAAGACTGCCGGCCAGCGATTGGAATTCCTTGATCGTCTTTTTCTTTGGGAGCGTGGTGCATTTATCTGGTAGTGGCGTCAGATCATCTGGACTAGTAGGATACTTATTTTCAATCGGGACACGAACACCGTTCAAGTTGAAAAGGTCGTGTTTGTCGAGCATCTCAATACTTGTTTGTTCTTGGTCAATCTTGACGCTCCCGTCGTCACACTGTACAAAATGCATGCCAAGGAATTTAAACAATACACCGAGGTCCTTCAACTCGAGTATAAGCATATCCGTGAAGAATTGATCTTCCACACCGGTCGTTGTGCCCGTGACAATTAAGTCGTCCACTACACGCCCACTAGTACCGTCTCACGCCCATCCAACTTGTAAAACACACAGGAGTCTGTGATGCACTGTTCGAAACCGAGTGTAATCAGCGTGGAGACTAGTAATTCGTTCCAAAGTCGCCCAGACTGCTTTAGTCCATAAATGCTGCGCTCTAATTCCAACGCCAGCTCACCGGCACTGTTAACGCCAAGTTTCTTGAGTGTTGCAGCGGATATTTCCATACCGGGCGGAATCTGAAGCAATATTTTGTAGTCTGCTTCGAGTGATGCCTTGACGTAAGCACTGAGACATCACCATGCCTCGCTGGAACGCGCCAAATGATCGAGAATATTACGATGATACGGATACTGACCATAGAAATAACTGCCGAGTACGTTAAAATATAACTCTCTCCCTTGATCTGAAAATCACCGCGACCCACGAGTCATGCCTTCATCTTGTCATAATCACCGTTTCCAAATTTCTTGGTCTTGTACACCCATTTCGTCGGTAAAGGTTTGGCGCCATTCGGGCGAACTACGATATTCCAAGTCTTGTTTGATTCCAGAGATCGCGATTCTTCCTGTTCGGCAGCCTTCCACAACTCGCTGTTTGCACTGCGTCTGGCCTGACCATAGTTAAGCGGGTCAGGTTCATCTACCGGCCGCTTGGTTTTGACCGAAGTAGCCATTACAGCAAATGCCATTAATAGTGGCGACGATTGGCTTGTTGGTGAATTAGAGGCGAGCGTCGTTGAAGTACTAGACGGCTGATGCTTCGGTTCTGCACCTGAAATTTGGTCGCCGTCTGCCTCAATTTTCCTTTGAGATTTCTTCTTAACGCGTTTCGAGCGCCGCACTGATTCACTTGGTTGCTTCGAGGTTTTTTCCTTCTTGTTGCTTGTTCTGGTGACCGTTTTTTCTGTTTCTCCTCCGCTCGCGCCGCGTCTTGTTTCTTCTGGACAGCACGCGCACGAGATGTCGCAATTAATTCAAATTCTGCGTCATCTTCACGCTTGAGTGCATCGGCGACGAGCTTGTTAGTCGATTCGTAGAGGGTCTCGATGTCCGTGATATGACGCGTCGTAATCACCGAGCGGTCGCCACGTAGTAGCAGCTTGTAGCCTTTAGTTTTTTCGCTTTTGCCTAGAATGAAACCGGCGACCGTGTGGCTTTGAGGCTCTTTTTGACAGGGTCACGCCAGACTTGACACGGCGAACCAAAAACAACGATGTCTTAGAGGCTGGGCGCTTTGCCAGTGAGAATTTCCACCGGAGAAGCTCGCTTGGCGTTGGCACGTGTAGGGCTGCGGTTTAAAATGAAAGCTGCATACTCGGCAGCGTCGCTCCAATGAGTGAGTGGCACACTGGATCCAAGCAGCATACACCGAACCATGTTGAAAATGGTGCGATTCATTCTTTCAGCCTTCCCATTGGATTGAAGCGTTCCGGCTTCTGTTATCTGTCTTTTGATGTCAGATTGTTTACAGAAGAGATCCACCGACACGGTATCATGTTCTCCGCCGCCATCCGTACGCAGGACGCGGATTCGGCAGTTGAACTCTGCCTCAAACTAGGCAACGAAATCTCGGAACTTTGCAGCTGCCTTGCTTTTGTGGGTGGCCACGAAGACGTGCACGTAGTTAGATTTGTAGTCGATAAAAGTGACCATGTATTTGTTGCCGCGCTCGTCCTGCGGCGTGATGAGCCCCTTGAGATTACTGCAGATAACTACTCCGATTCTGTCGATTGGAGCGTTTTGACCAGAATCCTTTTTTGGTTGAGGATTCCTGTTCCCTTTCCTTGTGAGCAGATAAGACAGTTGGAGCGCTTGTGATCGGTGATCTTGATGCCGGATCTTGGGTCCTTAGCAATGCGCTCGATAGAGTCGAAGGCGAGATGGCCCAGACGCGTGTGGAACTGCATCAGCGTACCCTCATGTGGCTGAGATAGCCCGCGAGTTTCCTCTGTAGCAGAAAGCACCATGCCAACTAGCAAGTCTTTTGTCATCAATCGGTCCTCGTTGCGTATAGTGTTGACCATACAAACGTCATTAACCATTTGAAATTAAAAAACAGTTTGACTGTTCTTTTCAATTCTACCGCCGTTGTCGGCAGCGTCCACGAATTGGCAACCGTCCTTTTTGAGTCGACCATACGAAATGAGACGCAGGTCCTCGGAAAGTGATGGCGCGTAGTAAACGTCGGAAAGTGTAATTTCGTGAATTTTGCCATCGACATACGTCTCGAACGTGAATTTGCCAACCTTCGTCACATGCAATTTTGCCTCGTTCGGCAGGGTGAGTCCATCTTCATCGTTGCATGCCACAGCATCGTGGAGTAGGAATTCATCACCTACAAGGTGGCGACTTGCTCCGGAGTCCATCACCCAATTGCACCGGTCCGTTGAGTCAATAGCAGCGCATATCTTAGCGGCTTTGTCGAAATTGACCACAGCTAGGGCGAACTGTTTGTTCTTTGTCGTGTTACCGCGACCTGGTAGTCCCTCTTCGGATGTCGAATTCACCGCGGTTGTAGCGAAGTTGCCACCGAGAGGCACTATAGAGGATAAGAGACCGTACAGGACGACGAAGAGAGAGGGTTGGACCTGATACTGCCGCAGTCGTGGATGCGTTGAAGCCGATATTCGGCTCTGGACACATCGAGGAATGGCTGACCGCCAAGAAATCGACAGCCGACGTTGTCAAGTTGCTGGCGCTTGAGAAGGCGGAAAATGTCCTGCGTCATCCAGGGAATTTCGCAGCTCTGGGCAACTTTGTGAAACAGCTCAATTGGCGAGCCCCGATCAAACCTCACTCTCAAAGTCCTCACAATTCACTACGGAGAAATAGGTGTGCTCAAGATCATTGCAGCTGCAAAGCAGGTCCCTGAAACAGCAAGACTAGCCAGAAAATTGCAGCAGGAGCAGCTCCATACTGGATGGGTGCGAAAAAAGAGCATAACGATGTGCTTGCAATACTGGAACATTGACAAAGCTGAAGATAAGCTTTTTCAGCTCATCAAACAGTATTCTGGCAAGCCAGGGCCGGTATCCTTACTTTTTCTTAAGAGAGCAAAAAGTAGCGAAAAAAACTTTGTACGCATGCTGATTGCTGCGAAAGAGGTTCCGAGCACAGAAGAACTCGGGGTACGAGTGCAAGCCGAGCTGACTTTATAGTGGCATAGATCTCGAATGCCGCTGGCTAGAATGTTTAGTCTTCTTAATCTTACCAAGGCCAGATACGCTCTTTCTAAAAGTCACCGCGTGGATAAAGTACGTGGACGGTCTCAATTTGAAATCAGAAGACGGACATGTAGTCGAAGCTCTCCCGATATTGATGTCGAGTTTAAACTTGAAGCCATGGCGAGAATATCTATCGACATGATCAAGTCGCTGAGCTTTAAGCGTCTAGCAATAGACTTGAAGTGCAAAAAGACTGGTTCGAACGACAACATCTATTTCTCGGGATAGTACGCGATTATGTGAGGTCAGTGATGCCACCAAAGGGAAGCACACTACTCCGCGCTTCGAAAGGTTATAATCAGTATTTTCAAATACACGACATAGACTATGACAACAAATGCAACGCTATATATAGGAGCACATCAACGAACCACAAGTCTTGGCCAAGATGTTCTCGAGGCATCAATAAATCCAGAGACGGAGGTTACCCTGGAAAATGCTGGAAGCCTTATTGTAGCAGTGGATACGTAAATCCGTAAAACCGAAACTAGCTTTGAGTAGAGGAAACTGCGTCTGTAATGACTCGGGCTCTTCGCATCAAGAACGTGAAGGCAACTGACAGTCTCTCCAAAAATCGTTTGTGGGGCAGTGGTTGACTCTGCTTGTGCTGCTTGTAGCCTCCTTGATCAACTCCTCCCGCACACATTTAGAGCTACAAATGCTGCTAATTTGGCTAGGTCTCTAGAGAAACTAAAATAATTGAAGTGAACGCATTGCGTTTCATCGCACGAATGAACGCAGTGCGTCAAACACGTACGGACGGGTCTGCTCCAATTCGCGTATGTTAGAAGATTGTCGATGGGTCACAGACACGAGAAGCTGATATGTTGCACAAGCGACTTCACTACGACGAGAAAACCGGAAATCAGGTGCTGGACTTTGGTGGACGCGTTACCATGCCTTTCATCAAGAACTTCAAGATGACATAGACGTAAGTCCACACACACATTTGGTACCTCGTTGCACTTGTTCTAAGTTTCCCAGCCTGCTCTTGATACTACCACTACATTGGACACTCTCAGAGTTGACACAGTGCTGAAGTTTGGTAGGGCACCCTGTCAGCCGTACCACAAAAACTCTTTTAACATGAAATCGAAACGAAAAGATCAGTCTCCGTACCATGCTCATGGAATTTGACACCCGCTTAGCCCACATTTAGGCTCAACACTACGAAGTTCACAGATCTCACGCTGCACGGTAGGTGATGTGTCCAAGTTCCTGAAAAGAAGATGAATTTTACAGCACACTTCCATCCAGCAACGCATACTTGTTAATGTTATCTTCAACATTTATGTGTATAACGCTACAGCGCATCGAAGAAGTGCTTCGCACCCAATTATCGGTCAGACCTCTTGTGCATCCATATCTACCGGCACCAATTATGTCGGCGTTCACTACAGCTCCTGTTGCTTCTGTGAGGTCTTGTCGGTAGTGCCTCGCTCAACTGCGCGTAGCCATGATTACCGGAGCTTTTCCTAGATCGCGATGAACCGCTTGTGTTGCGGTTTTTCTTGCCCCCATGAGAAGACCTGTCGTACGAATAGTAATCCTCATCTTCATCGTAGTTGTTGTCATTATAATCCGGATACTCGTCCTCCACATCCCGACCGCGCTTGCGACCAGTGACATGTCGTCCGCTATTATTGTTGTTGTTCGAGTTGTGGCAATCAGCAGCAAAGTGTCCAGGTTTGCCACAGTTAAAGCAGTTACCTCCGCCCCTACCATAGCCGTTTGAGCGCACAGGACACTCAGCAGCAATATGACCAGCCTCGCTGCATACATAGCACGTCTGCACAGAGCGCCCTCTAGCCGTCCGAGAAGCAAAGTTGGTCGCAGCTGGCTCGCTGTACGTACGACACCTCTCAAGCGTGTGATTCTCTGCGCAATTGGGGCAGTACACACGTCTATCGGCAGGGGGCGGCAACGGTACACAATGCAGATGCCCCACTTTCGTGCACACCATGCACGTCACTCGCTCTTGGTTCCCAACGTTGTCACAGTCGTCTTTCAAATGTCCAGCACGTCCGCAAATCCCGCACGGCTCAATATTCCGGGTTCGATCGCTGCAATTCTGTTATCGACAATATCCAAGAGATGAAAGCAGTCAACACCTAAGAAAATGTCAGAAAAAAGCCAAGAGTATGCTCACCCGTTCCTCATGTCCCACCTGCAGACAATTGGCACACGGCAGATTAGGACACGCCCACGACTGATGTCCACGCAGCGCGCAGTAGTAACACGGCTGCTGCAGCTTATCGTTCATGCAGACATTGGTCATATGTCCCACCTCTCCACAGTGAAAGCATTTAATGGCCAGATCTGTAATAAAATACCGATTTTCCTTCCGTTTGCGTCCATCGTCCGTCTTCTTCTTGTGTTTCTTTTTCTTCTCTTCATCTTCTTTCTGTTTTTCTGTGCTCGTCTCAGAAAGTGGTACTCCAACGTGCTTTTTCTTTGTTTCAACCTCTTCGTCTTCTGCTTTAATCTCTTTTTCGACGTCCACGTCACCTGCGTCACCGCGAAATCTCGAGCTAAAATCACTCAAAATGTAGTCGTTAAGTGGCTCAAAAGCAGGCTCTTCCAGTATTGCTACTTTACGCTGACTTGTAGGCATGAGGAAGCGAGTTTGTGCCCATTTGGACAACGTCACGCTTATTTTCGTCGAATCAAATGTTGGTCTAGAGTCGTCGTCATCAATTTTGATTATGTCTTGAACCTGATTCGTCAGCTTTGTCGCTTCATTTCTGATTGGTTCACCGATATCATCATTATCTGAGTCCCAACGCGACGATTTCTGAGTCCGACGCCTTGGCTGCACGACAGGAAGCGTCGAGCTGTGTGCACGTGGATCCGATGGATCCAGTACGTGCAGAATCTCCTCATCACTGTCCGATACGTCACTTATGTCGCTCATGGCGCTCAATACGTCCGCGTTTTCGCCTCGCATCACTAGCTGTCTTCGTAACTACCAGTGATTATTGCTAAACGACGTCTTGCGCTGTTATTGGTCAAAACTAGTTGAAATCCAACGCTACCGATTGGTTATCATCTTAAATATCTTAAGATACGAGTACCGTATCTTCCAAAAAGACTGTCGACGACCTTCCTACAAGAACAACTCGGCAAAACCATCACTCTGCAAGGCCGACATGGCGTCGATCGATGAGCCCCTGGATCTAATCAAGTTGAGTGTAGCCGAGCGTCTTTATGTCAAGTGCCGAGGTGACCGGGAGCTACGTGGGGTGTTGCAGGCGTATGATCAACATTTAAACATGGTATTAAGTGACGTGGAAGAGACCATCACTGTGCAGGAGCTCGATCCGGAGACATACGAAGAGCTTATCAAGCAGTCGAAGCGAACGATTGAGATGCTTTTTGTGCGTGGAGATGTTGTAATTCTCGTTGCACCTCCGCTTCGCACTGGGTAAATACGACTCGAGACTTGAGCTGCTTGGCGTTGTTGTTTTCCTTCTTGTTTTGATTATCCTTTAAAGTTCTAGACCCGAGGTTGAGAAAGTAGCAAACTGAAGATATTCTCGTTTTTTTGCAGTCTGTCCGGTGTGTGCACAGTACAACTGGAAGAAAAGACAATCAAGATGATCACTATTACAGTCCCATTGTTCAAAAGTGAACGTGACGGCCATTAATAAGTCACCGACAAACGCGACACTTTTGCTTAATGTTGACAACTCTTAATTA
This sequence comes from Peronospora destructor, assembly GCA_011800735.1. Classification (NCBI taxonomy): domain Eukaryota; phylum Oomycota; class Peronosporomycetes; order Peronosporales; family Peronosporaceae; genus Peronospora; species Peronospora destructor. The sequence continues at coordinate 118,842 of WBRY01000029.1, read as the reverse complement.
TAAGACTGGCGAGATCGTACAACTACAACTTAGATGCACATCGCTTTAGGTGCTCCTTTCTCGAAGGTAGCATACAGTCGCGAGTAAGGCGACAGTGGCAGGCTCGCAGGAGTCGCAAGCAAGGCAGTCTCAGATCCATCATCTGCACACAGCAACGTAACAACATGTCGCCACTCTTCAAACTTGACTTCGCTAGAGTGCTCCAACCCTAGACGATCTCGGCCACGTGGTGTGTAATACTGGATCCAGAACCACAGCAAGCCTCGGAAATTATCACAAACGTAGCCTTGCTTGCCTGATACATCTTCGTGGTCACGCAATGCCTCAAGAATAGCCGGGAGCCGCTGCCGACGATGCTGAAAGACGAGAATCACAATGGCTGTGTTCAAACAGCAAATATTTTCGTGATTGATATCATCCATTGTGACGATCGTCATGAGATCACGCAACAGGCGCACCAGATTAATTGTCAAGAACTCGCTCATGCGGTCCATTTCGTAGTCATCTGCTACACCAAATCTTCCGCTTTTTGGCTGTTTAGCAAACTTTTCCGACGACAGCAGCATCGACCGAACGAACACGTTCGAATCCACCAAATTTAATATCACCACTTCTGCGAAGTCCAAAACAGATAATTACTGTCAGTCAGCACCAAAACATACACCAGGTAAGCTAAGTGCATATGCCACACGCACGTACCCATGAAAGTCGCAAACTGAGTGTTGCTAAGAAGTCCGTGGAAAAGCTGCAGCGTCTGCCAGTTGCATTTGGTCATCTCTCCAAGTAAATCAAAAGCCGACTGAAAACTGCCTTGTGAGCGATAGGCACTTCCGCTAAGAATTTCGGTAATCAGTGCTCGTAGCAATGGCGTGCGCGCCACGAAGAGCTGTTCATTAGGTGCTGCACGCCGCAAAAATGCTTCCACGCAAGATGCTAGCCAGAAACGATAGATTGAGTCAACAGGTTGCTCAATAAGCGCGTGGATTATCTTCGACAGTAACCCCTTGTCTGGATGATCGAGGTTGATAGGCGTGGAGTCGCCATCATTCATCAACAGGATCTCCTGCTCACTGAGCAACAGTAGCTTGCTAGTGTTGTCACTGTAGTCGCGGTCGCAAAAATTGTGAATCAGTCGAAGAAACTGAATCTTCAACGATGCATCCACGCTGCAGTCACAGCCTGGACCATGCAACGGCTCATGTGCTGAATCAAGTGGCACCGTTGTGGTCCATTGAAACTTGTCAAACATCGTGTTAAGTGTTTTGACAAGTCCCATCTCTGCGAGTCGTTCCTGAAAATCAACCTTGCGTTTGCCATTCAGCAAGGTGCAAAGCACAAAAAGCACTTCCACGCGGTACGGTGCTAGCACGACTGACTTCATAATAACCTGTGCCTCGGCGTCTTCCCGTGCACGTTCGTCCGATGATCGGTTACGGAAAATCAAGTCTCGAAGAATAGCAGTTTCCACGGAGAATGACTGTTGCTGTGAATGCGATGACGAAGTCGAGTCAGGAATGCCTCCTGCTGCAGCTGCCGCATCCGCAGCTCTTGCTTGGTGATACCTGTGAAAAATCGTAAGATCTCCTGAAGAGCCAAGCGCCGGATGAGTAACGAGACGATCGATTGTGTCCCAGTCACTGCGATCACTTGTCTGGTAGAGTAGCGTAGCGAACTCGGCAGACGTCGCCAGCTCTGACGAAAAAGGCTCATACACTGGATTGAGTGCAAAGTAAAAGTTCTGCACTTGCAATATGCGCAGTACTCGCTGCAGGATGAGTGGCGAGTTGAAAATAAGCGCGTGGTTGCGGTCCACTATATTGTCTGCACGCATCACGCGATTACGGCGGAGTTTAAGCAGTTCCAGCGACTTGATCACCTCTACATAGCGTGCAAAACACATCACATAAAACATTAAAGATCAATAGATACCCCCACCACATCAAAATGTTTCATCCACGCACTAGCACTTTCCAGCAATCGCCGGTCCTCGGGCTCAAATACAACCAGAGCCAGTACTCTGCAAAAGAGCGCCAGCTGTCTAGACGACAGCGACTGCATGATTGCATGGAAACTGGCTGCAGCATCAACATCGTACAAATCAACAAACATGGTCAGTACGCTTCGGGTAATCGACACACACTTCCACTTTTAATCTGGACGTACGAACGCGACTGAGGTCAAAAGACTCTTCTCTCACTGCGAGGATTTCTTCCACGAGTCCGGACGCATTATCAAAAAATCTGACGTCGCCCATGAGTTGGAACAAATACACAATCAAACCATCTTTGTCACAAAGTTGAATGGCTAATTTGACTGAAAAATAGCATAATTCTCGCAGAATCGCCATTGTATCGTTGATAATGTGTTTTCTCAGAGACGCATCCGTCCCGTTCTTGCCCAAAGACACGACAACCGGCATAGGCGTCTCCCAAAGAGACCTCACGTCACTCCGTGGACTCAGTCCGTGTTTCTGTCGACGTTCGCCATCCAACACGAGTGTAGACCACAGCGGCGGCTGTTTCTCTGCCGTCTGAAGCATCATTTGATCTTCCAGACGGAGCGAATGCAGCACACGGAGCAGACACTCGTCACCACCGATACAAAGAAAAGTCTCACGCTCAGTCGACACATGGCCACCCACAGTCTCGGTTATGTGTCCATTCTCTCCATGAACTCCGTTCGGGTCTAAGAGTCTCTGTACTAATTCCTGCAATAAAAGCCGAAGCTTCCGACGGTTCTGCGTTGCACTGTCCAGCATAGCGTACAGATCTCGTATGAGCATAACAAAACTCTGTTTACGGCCGTGAAACGAGCTCTGGCGTTCGTATTCGCGTGTTTCCGCGGCGTCAAACGATGAGACAAAGGCGGAAGGCAAATCTGCGACGGTCTGGAGACGCGAACGTGCACCTTGTCGCTTCCACTGCGTCGTCTGAGTCTCTTGAGCAATCGTTTGTGAAGTAGTGGCGCCTGTTACCTGCATACGGCTCAGCATGTTGAACACGCGACGACGCGGCGTCTTGGTCTCCTTGTTCGCCATGTTTGTGGTTAAAACTGGCGTTTTGTATGTGAGGTGCATACCTATACAAAAGCATGAACGTTTATGCATAGATAGAGGTTTATGTTTTCGATGCGAGGTCAACCAGTTGACAATCATTCTTGAAAATGACAGAAGTTGAGCTGCAGGCGCCACCAAGCGACGGCGTCTCGTGTCTTCGCTTTGGCGCTCACTCAGAGCTACTGGTAGCATCATGGGATGCAACGCTGCGTGTATACGATCGTGCTAGATTGCGCTCAAGCGTGGAGATGGAGACGCCTGTGCTCAGCTGTTGCTACGGCAAAGACGATGCCGAGGCCTTTGCAGGTGGTCTGGACTGTGTCGTGAATCAAGTTGACGTCAAAACACGCCATAAAACGGCAATTGGGACACATGATGCTGCTGTGAGACACGTAGGCTACTCGAACGAGTGCGGGCTCACAGTGAGTGGCGGTTGGGACGGCGTTATCAAGATCTTTGACGTCCGGAATGGAGTCAACGCTACGATTCATGAGGTTAAAGTTCCTGGAAAGGTCTTTGGTATGGACGTGCGTAGTCATGTAGTAGCAATTGGGACATCGGAGAGACAAGTGACGGTGTTTGATTTGAGACAATTGGCTCAGCCTCTTGTCCGGAAAGAAAGTCCCTTAAAGTATCAAATACGCTGCGTTAGTGTCTTTCCTGATCTCATGGGAATTGCTCTGGCGTCAGTAGGAGGTCGTGTGGCACTTGAATACTTTGATGACGACGCGATACCGATGGAATTTAGTAGGAAGAAACGAAGTTACGCATTCAAGTGTCATCGTGGTAAAGTGGACGGTCAGACGCTTATTTATCCCATCAACTCAATTGCTTTTCATCCAACGTATGGCACGTTTGCCACGGGAGGATGCGACGGAGTTGTAAACTTCTGGGACGGCGCTAACAAAAAGCGCATCACGCATTTGCGTCAATATCCGACGAGTATCTCGGCCATGGATTTTAATCATGATGGATCAGTACTTGCTATTGCTGCTTCGTACACCTATGAACAGGGTGAGAAAGAGTACGATTTGTTGCATTGCTGTGATTGATGTTACTATGAACTTATAGGGCTGAGAGATTAATTTTTGTGACATTATTTTGCGTAGCCACCCGAACGATGCTATTTTCCTTCACACGGTGCAGGATTCCGAGGTGCGACCTAAGAAAAAGGCGGCAGCGTAGAGGATATGAAGCGATTTTAGAAGGTATAAGAATTGGTTTCAATGAGAATGGCGTGAGGTGCTTGATGATCGAATTTATATTGTGTTAACTTGTTTCAAAAGCTCATGGTAGAAATATGATTGGACACAAGGAGGTATGGCGCGAAAAGCTAAAGAAGCAACGCTGCGATCGCATGCGCAAACAAACGAGTGAATTTGAGCTCTTGCTTGTAGCATACTCGAGTGCATAACATTTGGCCATTTACATTTTGCCAATTTGGATCTAGCTAGACCTTAGCTAGAATTGCTTTATTCCTTGGTTAACATAACGATTAAGCCAAAGGATAGGCTTCTAGTGATACCGACGCTGTTCATGACCGCTGTGGGTGCTGCAAGTGAACCGAAAACATTTGCACCAAATTACCTAAGAAGCCCAAACAATGCTTGCATAGTCAAGTTAAAGATTGTCTTTCTCTGTATGCAACAAGGTTGAAGCGACAGAGACCTTAAGACTCACGAGGAAGTTTACAATAGTTTCCAGACACTCAACGACAATAACTATGAACAATCGTCAGCAACCATATTAATAGCTGAAACCATGACTATGAACAATTGATCTGCAGCGTACAGCAGTCCTGCGTCCGCTCGGCGGCAAGTACCTTTTCGACAAAGCAGACGATTTTCGACGATTTTCGACAAAGTAGACGACGTCTACTCTTGAGCTTGCAGAGTGTTGTCCAGGTTTTCCCACGACTTCAACTCCGCAACTAGCCCGTCAGCATTGCTTCCTTCGCTATGACCGGCTTTTGGTTTATGATGTAAAATTTGCTCTGTTGAAGATAGTTCTTCACTCAATTTCGACGAATTCATCATGTCGGAGATGGAATCCGGGGCCCCAACGCTTCCAGCGGTCAATGAGGTCACGGTCGGAATCTTCACGTCGCGCACCGGCGTATTATCCTTAGAGCCGTAGAGAGCGCGGAGGGTGTAGATATCTCCAGCACTGAGCACCGCCCGAGTTCCAATCTCTGAGTCCCGACTTGAATTGCAGTGCTGCTTCACCGGTTGGACGCAGTTTTTGACAGTCCCCACATCACAGAACGATTTGAGCGGGTAGTGTGCCTTGGGGAAGCAGAGTCCAGCAGTGCGACCATAGTGCATGATAGACTTCGGGTCGTAGGGCTTAAGTATAGCTTCACGACTCGTCGCCTTGGCGTAGTTTTCAGGAGATACAGGCAAAGTCTGGTCCGTGAGCACGATAACCTCTCTATCCGGGTGCGTATGTTCGTGGATTAACCCCAGAGCGTGGCCAATCTCATGCACGATGTTGCCTGGCCCATCATCGAAGCAGGTTCTGCCAAGGTTCATGAGCTGTGGTTTCCCATCGTTTACGTACCCTACCATACCGTAACAGGCGTCTTCATTTTGTTCAATACTGACATATTTGCCTTTACACTTGGACACTGGATCACACTCTTGCAGTGTCACACTAACGTCGATTTTACTATAGACATTCATTGCTGTCTGAATGATCTCAAGTTCGTACTTGGAAAAGGAACCAGTGATACGATACCAAAGAATGTGGTCAGGCCAAATATCTTCTTCTAAGATGATAGCCACACCTAATTGACGTTTTTCTAATGCTTGGGAGCAATTGACTTCGTAGCTGTTAATCCAAGGTGGGGCATCAACCAGGCCACGGTCCACGAAACAGGCTACACTCCTATACAAACATTGAGCGTAGATACTACTGGGACGATAAGGTTGACCCACTAGATACTTAGCACTGCCGTGATCAATCTGAATGCCGTTTATCTCACAGTCTACAGGTCTGGCCCATGAACAAGCAGCTAATAATGTCAGTAGCAGCAACGTCAGAAGCAATAGCATTTGGTCGGGTAAATGGAGAGGAATTCACTGAGGCCGTCGGATTGGCTGAAATAGATAAAGAGGTCAGCTCATCCATCAGATGTAGCCATCATTATCTAGCAACATCTGAAGTCTTCAGTTTTCCTTGCTGCAACTCAAGCTCATCTTGCATGCGTTTGGAAAATCAAAATCGAAACCGACACGCAAGGATTTATAATCCAAGTAAAGAGTCTCTTTACCACCGGTATGCATGTTATATGTCGATGCACCAAGACATGTATTTGCGACATTAGGATGCATACATCAAGGGCATAGACGTTTGCCATACTAGCGCAGTTTATATTTTCAACAATCGACGTTTTTAAGATGTCGCGTCTCGTAATCAAATATGATTACCCGTTTTTATAACAAGCAGTAACATCGGTGTATCCCCACAAAATGGTAATCATTAGGCATTCTAATTGCACTGTGATCGCCATCGGGAAAGAAAGAAACGAATGAAACTGGAACCAGCTCAGACGATTATAGATCTTTCAGGATGAGAAATCAAATTGGTCAAGCTGATTGTTCTCATGGACTGCTTAAGGCTATATGGGGAAGGCAATACAAACCACTTGCAGGAGAATGATAGTCACCATGCCAGCATTCGTCCATTCTTAAAACGCATGTGCGGTTGTTACTCGGTAAAGATCTGTGCCATCTTATGTATTCTGAAATTGCATGGTTGGAGATTCTTCTGCCTGTGAAACCGCTGCAATCTGAATGTAGTCTCGAGAGACCAGAACCTTTTGTGGCTTTGCTGTTTCAAGATTATTGACCATTGTGTGAGCTTCAATAATTTCGACATGATGCCGAAGTTATTGAGTCCAACAGTGTTATCCCGTCGTCGCTATTTCTGGCCAGCAAAAGTCCAGGTCCAATTGTCTAAGCCATCAGCTTCATCCACTTCAAAAGCATTTGTGGTCACCACTGATGGCTCAACTCATCGTCTTCGGTTTTCAAGATCTACATGTGGCAAGCGAGGCCCGATAGAGTCTTTAACTTATGCTGAAAATACTTCGCTAATCCAAGTTTTCATCACAGTCAACATTATTGATCGTTATCGAGGCTTAGCTGATGATAAGATGGGCTTTCGGCCAGATTAAAGAAACGAAGAGTAAAAAAGATTAGTTCGTTACGCTGGTGAATCGATTGTTTGGCTGTCGTGCAATCGTCACATAAAGCGTCCGTTTTTATTTCCGCGTCGCTGATCTTTCCGTATTGATTATCTTGTTCATAGTACCGTACGAAGCATGACCCAGTCGACGGTGCGTATAGTGCGTGGCAGCTTATAAGTGCCCGCTTACACTTGGTAACACTAGTAGTCCTTCCCACAACCCGTCTCTTTGACCGTGCTAGTGAAAATGAGCTTCAATGTCGATTGGGCCCAATTCCCCCATCCTTCCCAACATCATCGGGAGGTGGCTGAGCATTTGGCCTAAAAAGAGACTTAATGAACAAGCTCTGGCCAATCTCTTGGGTATGCCACCTGAGCAACATGTTGCTCAGCTGGAGCAGTTTGAGGCGTCTGTGCTCGGCAGCGGATGTCCGCGTCGGAGGCACATACCCAAGCTGCGGCTGACTCCATCAGTAAGACTCAGGATGACTTTCTGCATGAGCAGGCTCGGAACGAGGCTCTCAGCAGGACTGTTGAGACGATTTATGCCCGGTCTAACCAGCCTAGGCCCATTCGGATGTCCCTCCAAAGTTTGATGGGACTGCAGCTCACACGATTGTCCACCGGTTGCTTACCGTGGATCAATGCGTGTGACGCAGCTCATCGAGGACGACACCCGAATAGTGTCGTACGCCATGTCTGATTTGCGCGGTAAGGCCTCGGAGTGGGATTACTTGGTGCTTATGGCGGACACAAAGGCGTTTCATACATGAACGATCTTTAAGACAAAGCTTCGCGCCATGTATCAGTCACCGAATAACATGTGTTGCTCATGTCTGACCTCCTCAAAAAAGATACAGAATAGACTTGGTCGAAGGAGCAAGCAGATGCGTTCACACAAGTGAAGCCACCGGTCTTGGCATTGCCAGACGCGGATAAGTCTTTTAGCATCGTCTGCAATACAAGCAATTTGCAATCGGCAGCGCGCTAATGCCGAAGGATGACGACGGCGTTGATCGTGTCATCTCGTACCAGTCTGGCTTTTAGAAGCTGCAGAACTGAATTACCCTGTGCACGATAAGGAACTACTCTCGATTAAGTATGCTCTTGTCATATTTCGAGTGCACTTGTTCGGTACCAACTGTTTGTGGTTTACACGGATCACGCATCACCGCGGATCGCAATAAACTCACCGCACCTTTCACCTAGAATGGCGAGGTGGCTTACATTCTTCTCCAAATATAATTTTAGAGTTGAGTACAAGCCCGGTAAGACAAATGTCTTGGCTGACGCGTTATTGCGCAGACCAGAATTCAAAACAAGACACCAGGAAAGTGTGTCTCGTGCTAAGACACAAGCTGAGTCGTCAACACTGACAGCCATTTAGGTCTGCCATGTGACAAGCTCTTTGGCCTCTGAGATAAAGGAGAGCGAGCTACAGTCATGACGAACATTGTCGCCTGCCTAAATCGATCGCTTCAGTGGATGCAAGGTTACACTTCCGTCGCGCTTGAAAGCAAAGCTAAGTCGCTTTAGCTACAGCGATGGCACCAGCTGTCACTTTGTCATCTCTTGAAATCTATGTCTTCCATGACACAGATCTCAAGCTGACGATTCTTCACGAGCTCCATGATGCACCATCAAGTGAACATCTGGGCCGTGAAAGACATTCTTACGAGTTTCAAAGGAATTTCGGTGGCACCATCTATATCAGTTGGTGGCCAGCTATATCCAATCCTGCGAAAAGTGTCAGCACGTTAAGACTACACCATCTAGCAGTGCGCCATTGACACCACTGCCAATACCAATGATTGCTGGAAATCGGTCCGTTTGAACTTTATGTTTGGCATGCCGCCTGACCTGACCACAAGGGTCGGACGGGGTTCGTTGTCTTGTAGACAGACTGAGCAAGATGGTGCATTTAGCACCATGTAGCACCAAGATCTCAGATAAGGAGGCAGCTCTCTTGTTCCTAAGATCACGTGTATAGGATGCCGAGTCCATAGTATCGGATCGAGATCCGCATTTTACGTCGAGTTTTGGCGTCATGTGTTAGAGTTGCTGGGTAGTAAGCTTCACATGTCAACAGTCGATCACCCACAGACCGATGAACGAGTCAATCGAGTCGTGGCGGATGTATTGCGCGCAGTAGCGATAACTAAGGAATGGAGCAAGCAATTACCATTTGTGGAGCTCGCTATCAATAACAGTGTTCACGCCAGAACGGGTGAGACACCGTTTCATATAAATGGAATACGCCATTGTCGGTCACCAGTCTTGTTTGCACGCAGCCCGAGTCCTAGTGGGGGAGGGCCCCATACTACGCTCGGATCGAATGCGAAATAGGGCTCAGATTTCGCTGAAGTGATGATAACCCACGAAGGGCATCAGTCTACGGAAGAAACTAGCCCTAGTGACCCTTCCAGGTTGGCAGTGATCACGACACCTGTAGATGCCAGTGCGAAGTCACGGCAAAAACTGCCTGTGCTCCTTAATAATATCGTTATTCACAACGTCAACCCATGACCGATCTCTTGGTGGTGTCAGTGGCAAGCTAGATGCTAAAAGCGTGAGCGAGGCTCAACGCTTTGTAGATGAGTAATTAGCCATCACACGAAAAGTCCGTGACGCGATGGTAAGGGCGTAGGCCAAGCAAAAAATAATATACGGACCAGCATGGTCTCAAAAACGATGAACGCTTTAGTATGGAGGACAAAGCCCTATTAAGCACCTTGAGATGCAGTTTCCGCACTACCTGGCGGTATTACTAAGCTACTGCCTCGATCCATTGGGCCATTTACGGTGGTCGAGGAGATCAGAGACCTAAACTATATAGGTTCACCCTCCCGCCATATATGAAGACGCCCCCCGCATTTTGCGTGGGTCGTCCACTACGATATGTGGACCCACAAGAGATGACATATCGGTCTAACGTGACCGATGGTTGACGTCGACCATGAGTCGAGCGTCGTTGCCGCGGAGGCGACGGGAAGGACGAATAGCTTTCAGGCGTTGAGTAACCCCCGCTTGGCAAAGGAGTCGGAGAGCGAAGAGGACTTCGTGTTTGGCGCAAGTCTCTCATCATCAACCGCTCCAAACATTCCAGATGAAGTTGTATCCGTGGCAATCCTTCGCGCAAACATCGCGCAAATCCAAAGCCAGTCGTGAGACTTGACTCTCGAGATCCACAATCTGTCTGCTGACAGCAGCGCTCTGCGCCAGCGTCTGGACGGAAGCAGGGTAGGCAGCCACGAGTAGGTGGGCGTAATCTCCGCTCCTATCGGCGCCACCTGCATTGGTGATACGAATGGGGACCAACTCTTCCTTGTTGAAAGGTTGTCGATCCACCGCTTTGAAAAGCTTCAGATCCGCGTCCAATGGAGAGGACCTGAAGAGTTTTGACTCTTGAGATCCGATTGACGCACTGCGTTGATGTGCCGGGGCCCGCTTATAAGCAGGAGCACCAGCTACAGCTACTCCGCTAAGTCCGGATGGACTAGCAGGGAAGGCGTAGCGAGAACGAGCAGGGGGTACTGTACCACCCATGGCTTTTCTCGCCTTTAAGAGTCCTATTGAGAGCCTCGTTCCGAGACTGCTCATGCAGAAAGTCATCCTGAGTCTTACTGATGGAGTCAGTCGCAGCTGGGGTATGTGCCTCACATGCGGACATCCGCTGCCGAACACAAACTCCTCAAACTGCTCCAGCTGAGCAACATGTTGCTTAGATGGCATACTCAAGAGATTGGCCAGGGCTTGTTCACCAAGTTCCTGAGCCAAATGCTCAGCCACCTCCCGATGATGTTGGGAAATATAACGGGGTGAGAGCTCGTGCACTGTAAGGAGCGTGAGGAAGCGCTCTTATTTATAACGTAAATATAACTCTGTTTATTTTTGGTTTTTGGTTATAATTCGCAGTAAGTGCGAATATGTTCCCTAGCTCATGGGAATAAATATAGACCTATTTATTATTGGCTAATTATTGGTCTGGCACCCCAATAATAAACCAATAATAAATACGGACGTGCAGTATCCGCTAATCGGATACTGCCTACCCACTTATGTAATTATGTATTAAAACCTATATCAGCAGCTAGTGTAATAGGTTGCCCCATTACATCACTCCCCCTCATTAAGTTGCGCTTACCGCAACGTAAGCGCCTTTCGCAAAAAGTTTCTTCTCAACGAGTAGTCCAACGAGGAGTCCAAGGAGAACTCCAGCGGCTTGTCTTCTTGGTCTTCGAATCTGCTCAGTCATTCACAACTGAGCAGCATGAACCCTGGCCACTCACGCGCCGAGGTCCCTAACAACGGTTGGGACCATCAGGCGACAATCCGAAGAGAGCAGGCATTGCGAGTCATGGACGAAGACTTGAAGCCGTGGGACTTGTACAGCCTTGAAGGTGCTGAAGAACCTGAATCACCCGAGTCGATGAAGAACCTCTTCACACGGTATCGTACTGTGCGAGGCACAGCGACAAAACCATGCATACACTGACGACGCGCTGCAACGATCTTGGTGCGCCTTTATCAGACACTGGAACGCGAGTCGACGTGAAGGAACATCCTTCACGTCCTGGATCGAACGACGTGAGAATATACACGGCTCGCACGTTATTGGCGATTTACGCCGGCGCATATGTCGCATGACTACACATGTGCTACGTCCATGTCCGCGAGGGATGCCCAGCGTGCAACATGGAAAGACCGCGTCCAGTCCAGCAGGAATGGGACGACTTGGTGTGTACGCAGGGAGTGCCCCAGCACATCCGACCATGGATCGGCTGTTATGAAAGGAGCCTCTCAGAGCTCCAAGTATCTGAATTGCGTCGAATGAGAGAGCGTTCTGTTGATCGACGGAGACGTCCACGCAGCCGCGATCGACTAGCGTACGACCGTCGTGGTCGTTCACGCAGTCCTCTCGACCATCATATTATCCAAGTGCTCTCGAGCCTCGTAATAGATCTCGGAGCCGCTCGGGAGATCGTCGTCGATCAGCAGCTCGCGAGATCGTGGGTGGAACCGACAGCATCGGTCGCGTTTGCCGTCTTCTTACTGGACTCATACTCCTCGACTACGTCAGGAACATCGTGAGCCAACATACTTCGAGGCTCCCATGTGTCGTCCGCTGGTGAATATCCCAACCAACGGACCTTATAGTGTCTCTCAGTACGACTTCGAGGGCACTGAGTCATTACTCGGCGCATGACGCGTGGGATCTTCGTGACCGACAATTCGGTCCACAATCCAACGTTGCGCACCCGATGCATCCACCAAGGGAGGAGGAGCATCACGACGGAAGGTCTCTTGCGTTGGGCGCCGATTCACACAATCGGACGCCTGTGCCGTCGAATGACGAACTGCGCTTTCTTCGCGCTGATGCTGAGGAGGCGAAGAACGGCCTGCTGGATGCTCGGGAGATGGCAGAGAGTGTTCGCGATCGTGCGGCTGCCGAGCGGACTCGACGGGAGCAGCAGGGATTGGTTGAGCGTCTTCGCCAACTCGAAACTGCCGCGTTCGGAGGGCCCCAGCAGAACGAGTCTGCACGCGCTCGGGCAGGACTTGGTCCCAGTCGTCGTCAGCGTCGTCGACAAGGAGTGTCGCACTTTGAGCCGGCACAGAAGAGCGGGGAATGTTCGAAGTGAGATCCGCCGGTAGGTAAGCCTTAAGACGCCTGACATAGAAAGTCGGATGCAAACGCATAGATGTAGGTGTATCTAGCGTGTAGGCGTCTCCATGTACCTTAACAACCCGAAAGGGACCAATATATCTTGGCGCTAACCTATTAGCGCCCAAGTTCGTCACAGATGTGTCTGGCAGTCCACTTGTCGACAATACGACTCTGTCGTCTTCTTTAAATGTCAACATGTTCTTTCGACCTCTTCTGTCAGCGTTCTGCTTTTGTTTATCCACTTCTTCTTGAAGGGCATCACGTACAAAACGCGTGATGCCTTGTCGTAGTAATAGGAATTTGGTCACCGCAGCCGAACTTACAGGCGAAGTGGACTCTTTAGGATCAAGATTAGCGACGAGAGACGCGATGGGATGCATCGCGTCGGGACTCGATATGCCGTTGGCCACAAAAGTAACAGCATAAGTTGCATCGGCAGCAACCTTGTCTTCAACATAATCAATCATCAAATTTTTCGGCGCAATGCCATCGGCAGATACTCCTTCACCAAGCTTGGAGACCGGGTGCTCTGAAGCTGAGAGAGCAAGAAGTGCTGGAACGCGAGGGTGCCTCGCGTTGTTTACGAAAAATGGCGTCAAACCTGTTGACTCATGAACTGCATTGTTGAAACGAACTCCACGACGAGAACGATGTCGCATAACTGCGCAGAACATCTTCAAGCACTCTGTTCACGCGCTCCGTTTGCCCATCCGTCTCTGGATGGACCACCGTAGGCATAAGCAATCGCGTGCCTAATAGTTGAAACAACTCTGCTCAAAAAGCTGAAGTAAACCGCGGACCACGATCCGACACAATAGATTCTGGCAAGCCGTGATGCCTGAAAATAAGATCGACGAAGATCTGCGCGGTCGTCTCTGCCGTAACGTGCGCGGAGACCGGAGAAAAATGCACCATTTTGCTAAATCGATCCACAAGAACCAGTATGCCCGTGCGTTTCTGTTCATCCGGTGGAAGACCAAAGATGAAATCCATACTGACTGAATGCCAGGCTTCCGTAGCAATCGGAAGCGGTCGCAATGAGGCTTTTGAAGACGGTGCAGGCTTCACACGCTGGCAAGTTTCACAAGAGCGTACCCATTTCTGGATGTACTTATACATGCACGGCCAGAAAAACACGCGACCCAGGAGACCACCAGCTGGAGTGTCATGAAATTCATGCACCAATTGTGCTCGGAGGTCGTTATCAGCAGAGATGACGACACGCGGTGGATCAAAGACGTCCATCGTATACGTCAGCAGTGGACCATCAAGCGCGTTGGTTTCGTCAACTTCGCGAGTGACCCCTCACTAGGGTGTCGAAGATAATTAATAATTCCCATGTAGAAGGAATCATTCGCATAAGACTCGGCGATCTGAGTCCGGATTGACAGCACAGGTGTCAAAATCATTGCATTGAACCCCAGCTTAATACAGCACAAACTAATATCATCGTCTTCGTCATCAGCACTACCTGGCTGATGACCCATGTCGCGTCGAGGATCGTAATCGGGACGTCGAGAAAGCGCGTCGGCAAGAATGTTGTTCTTGCCGGGCTTGTAAAATACCACGAAATTATACTCTGAGAAGTATGACAGCCAACGTGCCATACGCTGGGACAAGTGAGGAATCTTGACGGCGGTACGCAGTGATGCGTGATCTGTATAGACCAAAACATCTTCTCGCCGAGCAAGTATACTCTGAACTTGATCAGCGCGTAACGCATAGCCAAAATTTCCTTGTCGTGTACCGGATAGTTTCTTTCAGCAGGTTTCATCTGTCGTGATTGAAAACTCACGACGCGCTCTCGGCCCTCATCATCAAATGCATGAGGTCGCATCCAATCTCGAAATTACTCGATCGCAGACGACGTGAAATGGCTTGGAGTCATCAGGCAGCATTAGCACTGGTGCCTCAGACAAGCTCTTTTTCACAGAGTCGAAGGCAGACTGAGTTCTGCCTTCCATGACCAAACTGTATCTTTCTTCAGCAGTGTCGATAATGGCTGAATTAGCTCTGCATAATTGTTCGTATACTTGTGCAAGTAATTAGCCAGACCGAGCCATTGACGTAGTTCAGTTTGGTTCCTGGGCGTAGACCAGGAACATATTGACGACACCTTCTCGGGATCAACACGGACACCTTCCTTGCTAACATAGCATCCGAGTACTGGAATCTCGGGAGCACAGAAGACACACTTCTTCAAATTCGCACTTAATTTATTCTCGTGCATCACTTGAAACCCCTGTTTCAAGTGCCGAAGGTGAACCTCCGTAGCGCTGACTTCGACGACATTTTTGTTCACAGCCGCGCTGAGCAACAGCTCAGCGCGGCTGTGAACAAAAATGTCGTCGAAGTAACTTGGTGCAAAATCGCGTAGCGGGCGAAGTATTTGTGTCACCATCCGGTTGAACGTAGCTGGAGCGTTCTTAAGGCCTTGTGGCATGACTAGCCACTCCCATAGCATCCCGCTTGGGGTGCTGACCGCAGTGAATGGAATATCACTGTCTCTCATGAGGATCTGATAAAAGCCATCTGTCAGATCGATGGCACTGAAAATCTCGCTCCCGGACATGGTATCCAATACCATGTCTTTGCGAGGAATCGGCGTTTGAGCCAGGACCGTGGCGTCATTTAGCTTGTTCAAAGCGTGTACAATGCGCCAACCGCCGGTGGCTTCTTCACACATAAAGTCGGACTCGAATGCGGCGAGATACTCTCGCAAACATGACCAGCCTTACGGCGGCCCTCAAAAAATTCATCAATTGCGATGACTTGATCACGCGGTAACGGCCACTACCGCGTCACGCAATACTTTGATCCTGGCACGAGATCAATCTCGTGCCGCACTCCACGATCCGCTGGAAGCTCAGCGGGAATTTTCTCCGGAAAAATATCGGCGTACTCACGAGCGATATCATAGACAGAGCTGGGCGGACCTCCTGAACTTCTTCACTGGCTGCTTCGGCGGCTGAAACGATGCACACTTGCTCGATGTCGCCGGCCTTGAGGTCGTGAAGGAAATCTTTCCATGGTAGGGCTGATAGAGACGTGATCTCTGCAGCAGTGCACGGAGGGCTTGCTACCTCAATGTAGCAGCCGCGATGTGGAGACCCTTCCACATATTCAAGCGCGCATACGGATTCCGTCACTACGGAATCATCTTCGTCAGCGCTTTGACGAGAATTTCGTCGTCTTGGCGATCGGCGTGCTCCTTTCTTGCGCTTACGCTTTTTCTTGCGTCTCGAGCCACTGCTCGAGACTGGCACGTCGCTGTCGCTGGAGGATGATGTACCCCCCTCTAGACGTGGGAGCTCTGTCTCCACCACGTCGTTCACTCGCGGATCCACAGTCCGCTCATTCTCGTCAATTAGAGGCGGGAGCTCGTCGTTGACCGCCTCGGATGTACGCGGGAGTTCGTTCTCGACCGCCTCGGTAACAATCGGGAGCCTTTGCTCGGCCGATGTGTGTATTTGCGGGAGCCTCTGCTCGTCCGATGTATTTGTACGCGGGAGCCCCTGCTCGACCGCCTCGCTAGGAATCGGGAACCCCTGTTCGAACAATGTCCGTGCATGCGGGAACCCCTGTTCGACCGATGTCCGTGTTTGCGGGAACCTCTGTTCGACCGCCTCGTTTTGTGGCTTTATCAGTGTGACTGAACATACCGGGCACAGAGGGCCATCGCTTTCTCTGTGTTGACTGCTAGTCGTGGCGAGTTCGTTCACGACTCTGACATGAGGTCAATCGAATGACGCAACTAACAGATGAGTGAACACTTCACTAACGTCATATTCGCTTCGTCGTTTGACGGACCGAGATAGCCAATCTATCGTCGGCTGATACCGTGACAACTACGGTATCCCCAAGATGCAATCGAATGCATAGTTCATCTCGTACACCAGAAATTCGTCATTGCTCTGGAAACCGTCGAACGTGTACGGCAAAACCACTGTTTTACGCGGAACACGCTGTGGTTGTCCATCAGCAAGTTTGACAACGATGTCACCTGGACCTTCTCGAACCGTAATAATAGACGGGAAAAGGGACAAACAGGATGCTCGAAAGAAGTTGTTGGATGCACCCGAATCCAACAACGCTCGGAGTGGTCGCTTCACTCCAGCAACGATGAGACTGATGATAATCAGTCTCGAATCGTCGCGCATGGTGGTGGCATTGAAGTGAATATGAATCACTTTGGGGCTAGGAGCCCGAGCTGCCACCTGAGTACTCGGGGCTCCATTCCTGCCAGTAGGGCGCCCCGCGCCTACTGGAACCGCTCGTTTTTTGGCGGGATCACCGACGACACAGTATCTCCACGTGAGACAGCTGTGTTCATGGCCACCGGCGCTGGAGCTCGGCAGACGGCCGCACGATGGCCTGTCTTGCCGCACCGAAAACACTTCATCGTGTTATGACTACGAACGTCGCGGCTGAATTGCTTGCCGCGACCACGTGATGCATCGATTGCATCGATTTCCATAGGCTCTGGGCCAGACGTACGCGGATGCTGCGACGCTGCGTGCAAGTATGATGACGCGACCGTGTAATCTTCACGAAACGCGAGGGCAAATGTCTCCTCGATAGACTTTGGTTCAGCACGTGTGAGGCAATAACGTGTCATGCCCTCCTGCATACCGAAGACGAAGACATGGACTTGTGAAGCCATGTCGATCGGCTGCGTGATAATACACGAAGCAAGATGTCGTGTTTTCTGCACATAATCACGCATCGACAGCTTGCCCTGTCGAAGTGAAAAGAAGTCTGCACGCAATCGTGACTCATCTTGGGGAGGATCGAACGCCAGTCGTAAGTTGCGCTGAATATCCTCCAGCTTGGGGAACGCCGACTCGTCTACGACGAGCTTCCCAAGGGCCCATTCTTTGGCTTTACCAACAAGCCGAGACAGCAGGAAATTAACCTTGGCCGTCGGAGCGTCAATTAATCTTGACGCTATCGCAATATCAATCTCCCTAAACCAGCGATTAAGGGGGAGACGATCCGAACCATCATCAGTACGTTGATGTCTCCATTTTAATTACATCGTAATGGGAGGTGCGCGAGGGAGTCGATACTCGCCGATTCGCTTCGGCGAGCTTGCGCACCATGTAGTCTTGGATGGCGGCACGGTGTTGATCAGGTGTCGCTGTGCTCAGCAGCAACGTCACGACGATCTCACAAGACACCGTTTATTTTTGGTTTTTGGTTATAATTCGCAGTAAGTGCGAATATATTCCCTAGCTCATTGGAACCACTTAAATATAGACCTATTTATTATTGGCCGATTATTGGGTCTGGCACCCCAATAATAGACCAATAATAAATAGACGTGCAGTATCCGCTAATCGGATACTGCTGTATTAAAACTTATATCAGCTAGTGTAATAGGTTGCCCCATTACAGGAAAGATGGGGGAATTGAGCCCAATCGACATTGAGGCTCAACCTCGCTAACACGGTCAAAGAGACGGGTCGTGGGAAGGACAACTAGTGTTACCAAGCGTAAGTGAGCACTTATAAGCTGTCACGCAGTAGATGCACACACCTTCGGGCACTAACCAGGAAGCGGTTAAACAGTCTTCTCTCGCGTGCTGCAAGGTAGTTGGTGGGCGCCTAGGCGACATCACTCAACAAACTAGTACTCAGTCACTAGTGGAGTTACAGAAGCGGTGTCTCGTCTTCTCTTGCGCACTGTGAGATAAGTATTAATTTTGAGACTGATTGTATCAAATCAAATTCAGTACAAACCAAAAGCTATTGGCTGATTGAATGTACGTCTGTTTAGATGCACGTCCCTACGTGCGAGCTTAAATATATATGTAAGCTAGCAAATGACATCTGTCGTGACGTCATTTGATGACGCGAGTCCCTGCTGGGCGTCATCCCCCTTCAATGTGAATGCACCTTGTGTGTATCACGTACACAAGGGTGAGTCACATGGTGTACCTCACCCAAGTGGCAGGTCTAAGTATATGACCTCCCCGCGGGAACGGGTACGTATCATCTTCGGCATATAGCCCGTTGCAAGCTCCAAGAGCTTCGTATGCTAGTCCTCCTGACACGCCGTGGTCTTATACACCGAAAGAAAAGTGCGAGCCTATGGTGACTATACTCCTCCTGAAGAGCTGTTTGTATTGCCTTCTCCATATAGCCGGCTTGCATGCAGAGCGGCTGTGTACGAGCCAGTCTTACTCTAAGCAGTAGTCAACTTGATCAATTTAAGTTTTCACCTTGATTGATCCATAGTCACAAGAGCTGGTTGCAGCTTCATTCATTCTTCGTTTCCCGATGGCGATCACAGTGCATTTAGAACGTCCGATGATTGCCATTTGCGGGATTATACCAATGTTACTTGTTGTTGTAAGAACGAAAGTAATCATATTTGATTACGACACGGGACATCTTAAGAGCTAGCCCTGGCACTGTCAACAGTGGTACATAACTAGCAGTTTAAATCTGTGTACCTGCTCTAATTTACTATACCTATATGTGCTTTAAATCATAAAACACGAATCTATGCTCTATTTGACTTTAATAACTAACGGTTTTGCAGTACCTTAAATCAACTCTCATTATGATGCTGCGGCTGCAGCGCCCCAAGTTCTGTCGCTCTTGCGTGGCGCGCTGTATCTCGTCCAGATTTGACGTTCGTCCGTGCGAGCTCAGCGCAACTGGCCAGCCGAGTCGAATAGTTTTCGGAGCTAAAGTTGTTGCAGAGCAACTTGGTGCGTTAAGTCGCGCTAGCGGCATGCACAAGGTGCTGGTTGTGCGTGACCGCGACGCCGCCTCACGCACGCGATTTGTTGAGTTTGTCTTGATGCAGGCAGGCGTACCATGCTTTCAGTACACGCTGAAGAGAGACTGCGCCACGCTTGATGATGTGGACCGCGCGGCTGCCATGGCTCAACGTCTGGGCGCCGACGGGATTGTGGGCTTCGGTGGCGGCAATACTATGGACATGGCTCGAGCTGTGGCATTAGTGCTGGCCAATGATGGGTTTGCAGCGGACTTTGTGGTCGACAGGAGCAAGGACAAGGAAAACGATGAGGTTGAGTTGCAGCAAGGAAACCTGAAGACCGTGCCATTGTTGCTCGTCCCGACCATTATAGGGAGTGGATCGGAGATGGCGAAGAGCACTATGTTGCTGGACGAAGATGCCGAGGCAAAGTTGCTCTTTGCAGCTGGGAGGGACATTGTGCCCGAGGTATGTTAACAAGTTGAAGTTTGATATGACTACATATGTGACGTGTGAGAAACAAATTGACAAAGTGATGTGCTGTAGGCGGTGATCATTGATCCGACGTTAATGCTAACGGTGCCGCTGCATTCGACGGTGCAAGGCGCTTTGACGGCTCTGGGGCAGTGTCTGGAGTCCTATTTGCTGGGTGGTGCGGATGACGCTTTGGCACTGGAAGGGATGGAAGCCGTGGCGAAAGCTCTTGCTGCGCCGCTCAAGGAAGGAAAACTGGACCTTAAGGGAGCAATTTTACGCGAGCAGTTTGCGCTTGGCAGCTTGGTGTCGGGGATTGCAGCTAACTCGTCGGGGACAGGATCAGCACAGGCGCTGGCGGTGTCAATGGGTGGTATCTCTGACCTGCCACACGCGCAGGTAGCCACAGCTTTTTTGCCATTCGTTTTCGACCGGTATGCTGAGCTGCTGAACGAGAATGAAGGTGAATCGTCCTTTGATGAGCTACGTGAAAAGCTGGAGGATGCGGCCGACCGATTAGCGGCAGCAAGCGGATTTCCGAGCGACAACGTGGCCGCGTGGCTGCGCTACGTCATCAAGCGCTTTGATTTGCCGACAGCGTCTACACTTGAGCTGGAGGAGGATATGCTGGATGGCCTTGTTGATCGTGCTGCGCAGTACCAGGA
Source organism: Peronospora destructor (assembly GCA_011800735.1). Lineage (NCBI taxonomy): Eukaryota > Oomycota > Peronosporomycetes > Peronosporales > Peronosporaceae > Peronospora > Peronospora destructor. The sequence goes on along the minus strand of WBRY01000029.1, from coordinate 98,063 downwards.
CGAGTCGATGGAAGTATCTCGTAGCGATGCAAACGGTGCTATCATGGAGAAGGATGACTTGCGTGCCATTATCGGCAGTGCTGTGCTGGTTGTGCAACCTTCAAAGAGCAAAGACAAGTGACCTGCACTAGACACTGATACTTTTTTATTCGAGTAGAGACGCGTCTTCGCACTGACAAAGGATTGAAAATCTGTTGTTGCAACGCTTGCTATTAATCGTCGACAATGCCGACAACACAGCAATATCATCTTGGGCAACAAGTCTATGAGCCTTAAATTTCGAGGGCGCCGCTAACAAGCTGCTGAAACAAATGAGCAAGACTTGTTGCACTAGCGATAAACTTAGCCAGCACACACGTTAGAACAGGGGATGCAAAAATTGAATATCGTAGGTTCTTGAGCAGTTGGAGTTGCAATAGTCGGTAGCATGCGCTTTACAATATTTGTATCGTGCGCAATGCGCTGCAATTGCATTCCGTTCCCGGCGAAAAAACTAATCTATGTTTTCCATCTGCTAGTGAGTGGCCTGTGTTTTGCGTGGCTTGCGTGGCTTGCTTCTAGCCGTCAAACTCAGCGAATTGCAATGTTTGGACTGGATCGCCAGCCAGTGTAGTGACCGATGTGGCTGCGACTACGCGTTTTGCCAGCATCACGACACTGTTTGATCATTCCGACTACAAATAGCAGCACCATTGCAGCCAGGTAAGCGCACCAAGGCCCCGGGACTGTATACACCCATGTTCTTCTTCCAGTCAGGTGCAAATGAAAACGCTCAATGTCATCACCACTTGGATACTTACCAGCGAAGTAGCCGATGCCCCTAATGGCTGTGACAGAGCCCACGAGACTGCTAGCGACAATAGCAAACGGGCGTACAAGCAGCCACGCCAAAATACCACCCATAAGCACCACGGCACCATCCAGGACGTAGCTTGATTCACCCGGGAACACGCAATAGGGAAGCGAAGAAGTAAACATGTAGGCCAGCATGGAACCTGCCAAAAACACACCGAGTGGGAAGAATGCCAGGGCAATGCAACCTCCGGCGATACCGATGACGAAACACCCGATCCACGAAGCTGCGAGCACCCAAGTCTTCAGTCCGAAAGCATTTTCAATCGCCACTGATACCACCAACCCTGCGACGAGAAACCCGCATACAAAGATGATCGTTCGAAGCAGTCGAAAACCATAGAGGCAAACAACAAGACCCGTGATGATTGCGAACTCAGCAACCACACCCGGTTCAATGTGGAGGTGATCAGGAAAATATCTCGAAGAGCCCATGTGATCACAAACAGCGAGTATTCCGATTGCGAGACTTCAGGCCAAAGCGTCCAACCGCATTTTTTCTCCTCTGAGAATCTGGGACGGGCTCGACATCACTTGGACTTGCCTTCTTATATGCGATGGGGCTGGCTGTTTTCGCGGATATTTGCCATTATTGGAGCGATTCCCGTAGCTGTTGGGTGGAATAATCTTGGCGTCACAAAAGTTAGGAATTCCGCTGCACGTTTGGACAGTACCTCGTTTTGATTCAAACGGAGCTCTGCGCTTCTGCTCGCACTTGCTCTAGCCACTGAAAGGAAGGAACAAGCAGCATAGATATGCTTGGTATTTGTGTACAAATTGGATACCTTGTTTGTCGAACCATTGGCAATTCTGCTTTGCTTACCTCTGGTCAACATCAATGTCACGATCCACACACTTCAACTTCAAGCTACGAATCCAAGTAGAAGTATCTACTTACGACCCGTTCGTCAATCGAGATTAGCTCACGTGGTACCATAACTGGTCGCATGGATGAGTTTTATGAATATCACTGAAGGGTTGCAGAATACTTAAAGAAGTCCGTCATTGCAGCTAGGGTGCAATCGCCTATTAGACTATATTAACGGACTTTTAAGACAATACTTCTACCGCAAAAACAAAACGGGTGGTTGCGTTAAGTGTGTTATTTATTGGCACAACCTAGATATGGATTCTCTGACCAGCAACATGTGTAGGCGATGCTTCAGCCCAACTACCTTTTCGTACGTAACCAGCACGAAAGCGTTACAAAAGACTTGGAAACAATGTGTCGACTCGGAGCCAACGTCTACGAATAAATGTTGTTGCTTCGCAGCTGGTACGAGTCGTACTGTCGAGTCCCCCACGCGTTGTAGCTCTTGCGTAGCAGCTGTGTCACGCGGTGACGAACATCTTGTCGTGAAAGTCCAACGCATAACCGTGTACGCAGGTCAGCGATGACGCGCACGAGCTTCACACCGTGAAAACAAGGGAACGGAGAGTGCTGCCCTGTAGTCTGTAGCAACGCAGCAATCTCGGAGTGGTATTTTTGAAGAACTACAAAACCCTCACGTAGACAGTGACGAAAGTGCCTGTATCCAGGAGATCCCATGCCTCCCATCACATCGACCATCTCCTTCGTCAACTTGAACGGGGCGTCTTCGACGCTGAAGATGCCACCAGGTGCAGTACCAAGAATGAAACCGAAGTCAATATGAATTATCCGGCCCTCCGAACTGAGCAAGATGTTGCCGTTGTGACGATCCTTAAGCAGTAGTACGTAGCTCACAATGGAGTACGCGGCCATGCTTTCAATGAAGCGGCGCTGCGTGGCAAGAAACTCTGGACTGGACGGGTCGCCGTATACACTACGAAAGTATTCCGACAGATTACCACCGGGGAAGGTCTTCTTGAGGTGATCCAGCGAACAAGCATCGGTAATCGTCTCTAGTAAACCAATGTTGGCTCCGGTTGCAACAATTCTGTAAGTGCGTAGCCACAAGTATGGAGCTTCAAACTCGAAGATGGACTTGAGTTTGTGGATAAGCTGCATTGTAAATACCTCCTGACGCAAATCATCGTTTGTCTTGATGATCACAGAAAAAAGGTTCCACCCAGGTAATTTCCCCATTGGCGACTCGCTTTGGATACGTGCCTTGCGTTCCTCCCAGCTCTCACCAAACACTTTGCTGTCATATACAAAGTTTTTGACGCCCAAATGTCCAGTGCGTGCCCCAACACCCATTTTACTACCACGACTCGGCTGAGGCAGGTGGGACATGAGATTCGTATGCCGCCTGCCTCTTGCTAATGCATTTGTTTGTCCCTCGCTGTTAGACAGATGCATGTGCTGATCGACAATGCAGCCAAGGCCACTAGCTCGTCTATCGCTTACCCTCTCGAAAACGTTGGCCGAAAGGCTGCTAGTCTGCTGTAAAGCCAACTCATCGGAATAAGTATCTGTGCTCGTCGGCGTAGGTGTTGCTAGTCTCGAACTGCTGCACGGCGACATGACGGTATCTCCACTTAACGATACGCCCGAGGCTTCAAATTCATCAAGAAATGCAGACTCGAAGAAGGTGGAGTTGCGAGGCTGTGAGCTGAATACAAATGGACGAAGACGATCGCTGTCGCAGTCATCAAGATCAATCGCGCCAGCACTTTGTACTGGAACGGTCTCTACAAAGATGAGAGTTGGAGCACGCATCTTTGTGGAAAACACCTTGCCTTCCGTTGGTGGGATGCGAACTACTTGGTACAGCTCATCGGATGCCGCGCTTAGCGGATAAAGAGCCGAGAATCGAAGCGTGTTATTCAGTGTCTCCAACTCGCCAGCCAAGTACTTACCTCGGTCCGATACGGGTTGGATGTGACGCAGGCGCTCACTAATGGCCGCCAGTGATTGCACAAAACTCACTTGCTCAAATACCAGCGATTCAACTCCAGTCCCCGGTGAATCATCCGACAGGCTGCTCCTTTCGACCTCCAGTGAATCATAAAGAATGCTGGATTGGAATTCGCACAGTTTGATGCCCGATTCTACCAACTCTGCAGCACAGGTCTCAAATTGTGACACCGTTTTGGCATTCAGCCATCGCTCTATCATGGAGTGAGGCTCGAGCGTGATGAGTTTTTCCATGCCAGCATTGATCTGTCGCAAATCGGCCAGGATCTGGGCTAGCTGGTGTTCAGGACAATCGGCAAACACAAGGTCTTTCCAGACGCTGAACATGTGCGAACTCTCAGGTAACGTGATATCCGGATAGATGAAACCAAGCAACAAAAGTAATGTGTGCGAGTGGAGATTGTGGCAATTACCGTCCTCCACAGAGGCTTGAATGTGCCAAATGGTCTGCAGTGCAATGCGAGGGCACCGACGACAAATGGCACGGATGTAGCGCTGTAGATAAAAGAGCTGGGTAGTACAGCGTGGGGCTGGCTCAACGTCCAAGCACTGCACGAGATGCAGAAGCTGGTACCAGAGATTCTCCACTCGATCCACACACGTCTCGGTATAGAACGGCAGTCGTTCACATGCCACTCGAAAGAGATGCGGCTTTCTTCTCGTCTGGTATAGAATCTTAATGGTGCGATTAAGCGTCATTGATCCGTGCTGGAGCTTGTGCAGTGTCCGAGCAAGCATGTCACCTCCCTGATTCCTGCGTGCATCGTTGCAAGATACAAGTGCGTCGATCGGAATGCCTCGACTCGCCAACGATCTCAGAAGCCGCTTCGTCGTCCGCAAGTGTCGGATAAACTCCTGTCTCTGCGCACAATGGTCACAACATCGTCGAGCTGCTCGCAGTCCAAGATGTTGCAGACGAATGCCATGACTACAGTGTCTCGCACAAAACGCGCGTGCACATGAGGCACACACGACGCGTCGCACCATCAACGGCCGGAAGCGCACAAAGCACTCGGCACATCCTGCTTCTCCAATTGCCAATGTCTGACCATAAGCCACAGCCGACGACGCCACCGAAATGCACGTGATATCGGACGACCTTTCAGGAGGAAACGCACACGGCGTCGACAGCGGTACCTCGTTCTTCGGTCTTCTCATGTCTCCCGGGAAAATCCGACGTCCACCTTCGTCCACTGTTGTCAGCAGTGTCATGTCTGTTAAGCTCTTGGAGCATTGCAACGCCTGTTCTAAATGTTGTAGCCACAGCACTCGGTCCTCTGCCGTCTCGGCCGAACAAAGCAGTAGACGCTTCGACGTTGTACGTATACCAAACGTGTGTGCGTACGTCTTTGCAAATGCCCCATGACCATCCCAAGAGTCGACGCTTTGGACCCAGACCTCTCCACGAAGCTGAGAGTCCGTCTCGGCACATTCTCGACTCCGATACCAGCGTAAACGTGCACCTTGTAGGACACAGAAGCGCCACGAACCCATGTATACACTGCCTGAGTAGCGCTTACGAAGATATCCACCAAAAAGCGGTGATTCGGCTTTATCGAGTAAAGCCATGGACGTCCTGGGGAATGTCGCCTAATTGCTACGTGTCTGATTCTGATACTAAAGCAGCGTCACGACCAGTTTGCAACAGATCTGATGCTGACCTGATCTGCGGAGATAAATTCTTGAGTAACTGTCCTAGGATGGGAAAGGGTTATTGAATTCTTTTTAGAACAAAAGTGAACAGAAAGGCTCGTTCTGCGATAGTTGCTGAATAAAAGTCGTGAACTTTGCGAGTAGGGCAGAAATATCAACTGTTTCCGAATCAGATAGTATCACTATAGCAAGGTCTTGTCTGTCCCAAGAAAAACGGTTCAATCACTTTCCAAAAAACGACCTGGTATACCTCTTAAGCTCATCTATCCAATACAACGCGCGGATCCTAAATGTTAATACCGTCAGTTCGATTGAATCGAATTATACTACTTGTAGACGCCCAGTACTTGGCTTAGCTCCATTCGGGCTCCAGCGTAACGTTGCACCTCGTGATATAGGAGCTTATTGAGGCTGGAGTTGATCGCCATCCAAGTGTGCGTGATGTGAAACAGCCAACATAGTTCCCGCGAGTCGGGCGACTGGAGTTGATCGCCATCCAAGTGTGCGTGATGTGAAACAGCCAACATAGTTCCCGCGAGTCGGGCGACTGGAGTTGATCGCCATCCAAGTGTGCGTGATGTGAAACAGCCAACATAGTTCCCGCGAGTTAAGCTTTTGGAGCAAGCTTAAAAGCTCTTTGGTAGCGGTAGACGTCTCGATAGAAGCGTCGTTGTGTTGAAAGACACGTTTTCATCTATACATTTGATCAATATGCGGTAGTGATTACTCGGAGTGAGCATAGCAACCCACACTAGGAGTTGTCGTACGCACAAAATGCAGCTCAGACCATAAACTTCCGCTACACTTTGGCAAGTGAAGTAAATCTCGAGATGCGACTTACACGTTTTCGCTCACTCAGCCGCGCGCAGTTATATCGGTGCTGCTTTTCTTGCGTGAATTTGTTTTGCTAAGTATGCGATTGAACAACCAATATGTAAGGAAACGTCAATTCAACTGCTTTGCACAGGTTAGAAAGAGCAACGGAAGTCTTTAGCATTAAAGGTATACTACCTACGCCAGCAGAAGGAGGTGTTTCAGTAATGCTGAGGGATGAAGTACTGAATTAAGCAAGTTTAGTTGGATCTTGGGGATGCTGTCGCTCACCCTTGTAGAGGACGCCTTTGGAAAGAGCCAACAGCCCCACGAAAGCAATTGAGTAATGGCGATGTCGCCACATCTTCAAAGAAACGTTATGGTGAACACTAGTACACGGGTTCAATCACGTGTGTCTACATATGCAACTTTACACATTTAATGTGGATGGTACCTTCCAAGTACTGGCACAGCGACTCCGACAATCCATCGCCCAGATTTCAAGGCGTCTTGCTTTCTTGTGACCACTGCCACACCTTCACATCGCAATCGATAAGGAGCTACCACCTGCACTTCAGCGGAGTCTCTTCTTCATTCTGATATTCGTAGTTGTTGGCTGCTGATGCCGATGCCAAGGCGAAAGTCAACCCGCTTGATGCTGCTGTCGGACACAACACCGTCAGTTTCGTAGACATCCTCCAAGGACGAGTACACCGAACCGGAGATCTCGGTGGGACCGACGTTGGTCGGTTCTTCGGCGAAGTCCTGCTGGGCAGCTTAGTGCTAACAACCGATTGATTGGAGTTGTTGATTTCCATTTGGTCATCACTGCGTATCGTTTACGGTTTTCAACTGGTGGATGGAGAGGTATACACCTAGATCTAGAAGGCGCTACTATATGCTGCAGGGTCTACCTTCTGTATTTTAAGGGACATATTCGTCTATATCAACGTAAAGTAAGCATTGTCGCGTTGGGATCTGGAGCTGCTTCAGCATCACGTGCAGATCTTATTGACACTTCCTGAAAACGTGCCACAGATTTTTCAGTGGTACATTTACTTTTTGAAAGAGTGCAAGAGTCGCAGTAGCCGTCAATATTGTTGTCTTGACGGACGACGGATGTTACCTTCGCAAATTTCACACGAGCATGCAGCCTCGTGGACACCAACGCTAGTGAAACACCATGAATTTGTTGCCCAACCAAAATCCGACACATGTCCAATCTAAGAACCGATGGGTATGTGTACCAACTATCAGATAAGTCCTATCGGTGTGACCGGATGCGATTGATCGCCAGATCGCATCGCGGTTGAAAGAGAATTTGCAAATCAGTAGTCTAATTTCAAGCGGCACAAGTGATCGGTGCGACATACCGTCAATTTTAGCTGAGGCCAATCCCCGCATGCTCCAGAACGTTTGAAAGGGCAAACTGAACTTTCATTTTATTTCTTGAAAGCGACAAAACACCACTCCGACATTACATGCTCTAAACGTCACTGTCCCCACGGCCCACAGCATTTGACTGCCAAATCGACCAGCATGACCGAGGAACATCGAATTGACAAGCCGTGAAAAGGATGCCGTAAGTGAGCTTACAACAACTCCGACAGCAGTTTAAATAAAATAAAACACTGATGGCACCCGATTTTTAACAAGAGGACGCCAAACTTAGCGTAATCTCCGCAGGTTCTTTCAATGCTGTCAAGACGCAGCCCGATTGTCTGATGTTCAACCCCTTCAGTCTTTCGCGTCCCGACTAACGCACGGACGAAAACGTTTGTCGTCCCAGTGGCTTCCACTCCTCATTAACCAATTTTCTTTCGACGCAACAACTGTACGTTTCGTGTGGCACGTGCGGCAATAGTGTGACGGTGGAGGACGTGTACACTATTAACCCGCTCGTGAGTATCGTGACGGTAAACAAGAACGACAGCGACTATGCCACTTTGAGCAACATTTACGTCAAGACGATGGATTGGTGAGGACGACGTGAAGGTGTACAAAGAAGCAAGATACCCCAGGAACCTGATAATAAGACGCTCCTGGAGTTCAGATACGCCTCACGTAGCTACGGCAAGATGTCTGTCGAATGCGACCGCGACACTATCATTGCAGGAATCTTCACCGTTTCTGCCGACGGGTGCTGCATCCATGGCGAAAGGGACTCTGCTACCGTCTTCATTTACTGTGCCACTCTCCTCCCACTGCTACTGCCCTTGCTAAACTGCTGCGCATGCAGCGCCTTCACACTTTTCGCTGGAGTGCCGTAATCTTCCTAGGCATTCATCAGTGGCATGTGACATACCACAACGGCCAGCGTGTACACGTCTTGACTTACTAGAAAGCCATTAGGGCCGAAATTAGCCAACGCACCGTACACCAGCTGCACTTGGAGCTTTAGGAACGGTCAAACCATGGCGACTAATAACCTTTGTGCTCAGGTATCTCCACTCCGATGCAATCGGGACAAGATACAACTAGTCGTGAAAGGGCGCCTCGTTGGAGACGTCGCTGGTGCTGCTGCTCTTGTGACGGCCACTCGATCCCCTCCTTAGCACGCACTTTGGGCCAGACGCCAGCTCTGCCATGGCCGAGCAGTCGCCACAAACCCCTATGGACCTCGGTTTCCTGTCTTCGCCGCAAGCCTCCGAGTACCTGCCGTCCATCTCGCCAACCGTCGTTTACTCAACTGGGCAAGCTGCGTGGACGCCGCAAGAGCTGGAGACGCTACACGCTGCACTCACGCAGTACCCCATTGACCACTTTGACAACGTCACACGCTACATCAAGATCGCCGCCACTCTGCCACGGAAGTGCGTGCGTGATGTGGCTTTCAAAGTCAAGGCGCTCGGCTGTCCAAGTGGCCAGCCTGCCACAGGCATCAAACGCATGAAGATCGAGCCGTACCGGGAACCAAATGAACAGACCACAGCTACCGCTGAGCTGGAAGAGACGCGACTTGCGGCTCTCCTACAGGACAATATACTGGTCATCAACACGATGCGTACGAACCTGCTGAACGGCAGAGCTGACAAAAACTGCTTGCAGATGCTCAAGTTCCGAGGGAACTGCGAGACGGTGCTCTCTGTGTAGGTCTTTGTAATGCTGTCTCAATACTGGATGAAGCTGACTCTTGCTGTTTTCTTCTGCTGTAGCCTAAGTGGCATCTGCACGTCCATTCCGCCGCTGCCACTACAACTCGATACGTCATTGATAGACGGCGACAATGGGGACACCACCAACTGCAACAACATCAGTAGCAACACGAACCAGTAGACTGATACCTCGTCGATAACCTGTAAATGCGAAGCCAAGTTCGGGTATCTATCTATTTGTCCAAATATGTAACTTTTTTCATCAGTGGCTTCGGTTAGTGTCTGCGGTTTGAGCGGCTACTACGACTATGACTGCGACTGCGTCTATGACGGTTTCGGTCGCGATCACGCCTGTGATTTCTACCTCGATCGTCGCGGCTCCAACTGCGATTGCGCTTCCCGCGGTCCAACCGACTCTGACTACGACTACGACGTTGTTCTCTGCCCACCGACTGCTTCCTGTCTTCTCTCTTCAATCCAGAGCGACTGTCGTCGTCCAGCGTTTCTGTCTTTCTCCTCTTCTTTCTCTTTTCCTTATCCTCTCCAGGTCTCTTGGTCGCCCCCAGTCCCAGCAGTTTATGTCTCGGCTGTGGAGCTTCTCCCACGTCATCCAAGTCTATGTCTCCTCTCCAGCCCATACCCCTCAGCAGAGCCGCCCCAAAAGCCTCCACCGGCACCGACTCGTACACGTCACTGTGGACGTCCGGTGCATCAGGGCGGAGCGCCACGTCATGTCGATACTTTTCCGTAACGTCCTGCAGCTCGTCAAGACCCGGGACGGCATTTTGCTGTAAGATGGGCTTCTGCTGTTCCTTTTTGGGTCTTTTTTCGCCGTCCTGGAACAGCTCTGCACGCCTCTTTTCCCTCTCGCTGATGACGGGGATCACCAGCTTCTGCTGCAGTACGTTGCCACCTGAACGTGCTTTGCTCTCGGCGAGGATCTCGGCCGCTGCCTGCTGATCTGCTGATAAATTAGTACCCATTTCTACGGCCAAAGTGCTCATGGTTTTCTCATCATTTGGTTCAGCATTCCAGGAATTGGTCTTCAATAAAGGAATGACCAGGGCCTTTACTCGGTCCTCAGTGAGCGCATTTGGGGCAAAATCTGTCACAAAAATCTTCTCAGATGCGTGTGGGATCGCAGGAATGGGAGTTGAGAAGCCCACGGACGTCGCTAAAGTCTTCTTCTTGCCCTTCTTGAGCGCAAAACCGCCTAGCTCCATGGAACTGTGGTTTGTAAAGTGGTACTTTGTCCAAATCCTCTCAAATGTTATACGACTACTGAGTGCAAGGCATTTCGTACTTAAAAGAGCTAGGTACAGCCAAGCACCATGGATGACTGGATGCTACGTCCGGGACCTCCTGGGGGTGGATCGGCATCAGCAACCAAGGTAACGGAATACTGCGCGATTACCAGGTCGGCGGGAGGAAAAAAATGGTGACCCATCGTGGGTTGTATTCAACGGTGGACGACGTGCATGGTGTCCAAAGCCAGCGACGGGGTCCAATGCCAAGAATATTGAGAAACCAACCGAGAAAACAAAGAAGGCTCGCGAGATAGGGTATGAGGAAGGCCATGTTAAGTCGACAAAATCAGGTTATTGCGAGGGCGTTCAGAAAGAGGGCACGGCTTGGCCGCAGGCTGGCGTGGCGCTACTGACAGCAGCTTTATTCATAGAGCGCACACGGTACCGCAACCGTTAGGACCAGAGGACTTGTGCAGACCCTCGTCCACAAAATCAAGGATGCGCCGAATACCGCACTATGGGAAGCATAGCAAGTAACGGTGTCATACCTATACAATTCGATTCCGGCTCCGGGAATGACTATCGCCACATAACGCCCAATATCTTGAACGTAGGCACGCGGAATGACGGCCCTTTTAAAGAGACGTGTGTCAACGTCAACTGCTTCTATCAGAAGTGGGAACAGTATGCGACAAGCATAAGCAAGGACATAATCAATACCGTGTGGATGCTGACGGCCATCTTGGAAAGGATACTGATTAAGTTGCGCTGGTCTCAGCAGCCAGTCCTTAATCATTGGGTGGCGAAGGTCACAGCCAAGTCCGGGACAACCAGATCCAGGCTCTTTGCTTAGGTACGAGAAATTCATGTTCAATCCGGCCAAGTATATCCCACAGGAGTGCAGTCGGGTAAAAGCAATTTGAGGAAAGCGCCTTGGAATGTGACAAGAGTTGAAGGAGGGGTCCGCCAAAGAAGGCCAGTCATTCGGTGATTGGCAGAAGGCAATATCGTGGGCATACAGCTGCCTCTTTTCCTCCAAGACAGTTACGATTCTACGGCTGCATCTTCACAGCACAATTCAGGCCCAAGTGGAAGGGGAATTGCGCTTCCATCTATTCTGAGAAAGCTCTATACCGGTCAGCCGGCGACACACGCAGGCTCTTAAAGAGGACATTTTGCTGGTAGCCGAAAGCACCAAGGTCAACCGGCAGGTAATATACGACCTCGCCGTCTTATCTGAGATCTTGGTGCTACATGGTGGTAAATGCACCATCTTGCTCAGCCTGTCTACAAGACAACGAGCCCCGTCCGATCCTTGTGGTCAGGTCAGGCGGCATGCCAACCATAAAGTCCAAACGGACCGATTTCCAACAATCAGTTGGTATTGGCAGTGGTGTCAATGGCGCACTGCTAGATGGTGCAGTCTTAACGCGCTGGCACTTTTCGCAGGATCGACTACAGTTGGTCATCTACTGACATTGATGAGGCCACCAAAATTGCTCTGACACTCGTAAGAATGTCTTTCACGGCCCAGATGTCCACTTGATGGTGCATTATGGAGCTCGTGAAGAATCGTCAGCTTGTGTCATGATAGACATAGATTTCAAGGGACCAGCTCTCTTGTTCCTAGATCACGTGTATCGACTACACAGGATGCCCGAGTCCATAGTATCGGACTGGGATCCACGTTTTACGTCGAGTTTTGGCGTCATGTGTTTGGGTTGCTGGGTTGTGAACTTCACATGTCAATAACCGATCATCCACAGACCGATGAAACGAGTCAATCGAGTCGTGGCGGATGTATTGCGCACGGTAGCGACCTCTAAGGAATGGAGCAAGCAATTGCCATTTGTGGAGCTCGCTGTCATTAACAGTGTCTACACTAGTACGGGTGAGATATCGTTTCATATTAGCATACGCGCCATTGTCTGTCGTCAGTTTTGTTTGTACGCAGCCCGAGTCTTAGTGGGTAGGGCCCCTTACTACGCTGGAAGCGGATGCGAAAGAGGGTTCAAGTTTCGCCGAAGTGACGATGAGCATCAGTCTACGGCAGAAAATAGCCCTAGTGATCCTGCCAGTCTAGCAGTTATCACGACACCCTATAGGTGTCAGTGCGGAATCACGGCGAGAAATGCCTGTGCTCTATGATGATAACGATATATGGACTAGCGCGGGCGGCGTAGCGAGAAGGAGAAGGGACACTGTATTACCAATGGCTTCTCTCGCACGCACCACAGCAAAGTTAATAAGCTGCGATCGTTGTTTTGCTGCATCGGAATGCGGCTTTACACGGCGCCGAATTCCGCTATGTATTGGTCGGTTGTTTCGTTAAAACGCAACACGACCGGAATAGGAAAAATACGACCAAGTATTTTCTCTTGTTGTTTCCATGAATGGAAGACGCTGTAACATGTCCTAGCATCGATAGTGGCACGCTATTAAGAGCGGTGCACTAGTACCATCCGACCTTAACCATTTGGATGGCGATGTCATTGGTGGTATACCACCAGTCATATAGCCGCCCTCGTTACGGCGTGTTTGCGACACCGACGGGGCACGGTCTTGTGGTCAGTGGAGCTTTTTGATCCACACTCATCCGCGTCGGACTTTTATTATGAATAGTCCGGACATCAGACATTGGATTCATACTCAACGAGGCGGACGATTTACTATCGCCGACCTCACGTTAAGACGGCTGTACCTATAAGGCCAGCGTTCTTAGTGCACACGTTGGCGCAGATGACGAGACAATTACCGCGTTGACGAAAGGCAAGGACGCCTCCGCAACGTTAGGTGTTTTCATGGTAGAAGCAATAAAGGAATTTATCGATAGACTTACTACCGCCATCACCTTTCCCCATTAGCTCGCTGTACTTTGTGATAATGTCAGCGGCGTGCTCTCATTGTAGTCAACAACGAAGGATGGATCTTCATCCGCACTTTATAAGTGGGACGTATCATCGTGTCCTGTTGACAGCGCGACAGCAGCAGTAGCTGTTGGCTTTGCAACAGTGGCACTTAGCGACGGCGGTAAGTTATCGCGACGCGTACGGTTTGTGTTTGACTGTAATGCCACTCAACAAATACTTGTACATGTACTTCATATAGGCAGGAATAGCTCATAATGGGGTGCCTTCGCAGGCGACCCACTAGCTCTGCCTCATTTTGGTGGCATGAGGAGCGCCGTGTGATGTCACCTCAATAGGTGCACACACAGGTCGCTCGGGAATATATATGAGTAGACTAAGCGGCACGTCTTAGACGGCTCGCTGTCCCTCTTCTTTCCGTTTTGCGACGTTTTACAAATGTGTAAACACTGTTATCAATTCATGGTTACACGTCCCTGTTAGTACGTGGAATCTAATAGGGAGGTGTACTTAGACCTGCCACTTGGGTGAGGTACACCATGTGACCCGCTCTTGTGTATGTGATACACACAGGGTGCAGTCACATTGTAGGGATGACGCCCAGCAGGGACTGGCGTCGTCACAGAAGATGTCATTCTCGAGCTTAATTAGATCTAATATGAATCATTCTCGAACTTTCTACTTATCTTACAGTGCGCACGAGAAGACAAGAAACCGCTTCCGTGATACTAGTGTGTTCTGTGAGGTCGCCTAGGGGCTCACCAACTACCTTGCAGCACGCGATAGAAGGCGGTCTAACCGCTTCCTGGTTAGTGCCCGAAAGTGTGTGCGTGTAGAGTGTGGCAGCTTTTAAAGCACCCGCCTACACATTTGCTACAAAAACCGTTTTGCAGATTGCTTTTACTATTTATGGTAACATATTCGAAAAAAAATTAGTTTCAGCAAACGGTACATGTTATATATGTTTTCGTGTCGACAACAACGTGCAAGCAAAAAATATTCAACTTCTAAATGTGGCTGCATTCGAGTCCCTCATTCTATCGTTAAATGTTTCCACCGGTGGCTTTTGGCGAAAATGAATCGACGAAGCAATTCATGCACGAATAGTAGAAACAGCGCCGCTAGCGGCGTCAACAAAATCGCCTTGCAGTTGAGGTCAGGTATACTACAGCTTTTCAGTGATGGCTGTGCGTATTGTCGATTTTTTGGAAGACATCCCGAAGAGAAAACTCGGTTTGTTGCCCTGAGGTCGACGACGAAGGATCTCGTTTCTCTACAAAGCAAAAGTGGGTATTTTGGAGCCTATCAGGGCAAATCGATATGACAAGAGATTTCGCGCCCGTCGACGAGATGGGTGGTGCCAAGGTGATAGCAACGACGACTGCAGAGACAATACAGTAGCAACGGCTCTTACCCGCGGAAATCCATGTTCATTAACCATGCGATGTTCAAGTGCACTATCTCATGGAGCACGACGATGGCGATGCATGCACAGTACCGACTGATCCAGACCAGGACAGACGTCCGGCGGTGGTGACTCTCCGCAACGTCTACACTAGAAAGAACCGTACCACGACGCTGAGAGCCGGCTTGAGCTTTCCATCGACACATGTCTTTCTCGTAAACTATACCAGCCGATGTTATGCACTTCAGATGAACCCATGAAAGCAGACACATCGATATTGCGATCCACTATTATCAGGTGATGCGCCATGGTATCGAGCAAGCACCTTCAAGCTTTAGGCACTTACTTAGTCACACTGAGCAAACGACATTGCGCATACAATCAGATATCCTATTTGAAGGATAAGATTTGCACATCACGTTGGTCTAAGACGACTTGCCAACTTGGTAAAGGCACCACGGTGAAACATGCCTCGGTCAGATGGTGGAATGGCGTGCTTGTACCCACAAACGGGCCTCAAACATCAATACGAGCGGCTGGCCACTTTTGAGTCTCTACTTGTCTACATAAACTTGGTTATCACTTCTCAAATTCACACCAAGCGTCGATCGCATTCGCCACTTCGTCTATCTACTAAGTATCCATGTTGCGCCATGAAAGTGTCCTGGCGGTCATGCACACCGAGGACCAGAAGCTGCTGTTGAACAGCTTCGACAACGTATCCAGCAGCAAAAACACATCGCCTATCGTTATTGAAACCAACCTGATCGACCAGCGACAGAAGGCCCAAGACAATGACGACAAGCCTGAGACCGGTTTGGAGATCTCGTCCAACATCGACATTGGCAAGGAGATCGATGCGATTGCCATGAAGGAGGTCGAAAGTAGGATGACCTGTAGAACCTCCATTGCCACTGACATCTCCTCTATCGATGGTGACGCCGATGTTGAAGTCAAGTACGAGGAGCAAGATGAACTCGATGTGCAATTGTTACACGACATTGCCCACAACATGATCGGCCGCAACATACCGTTCGAGACACCATTCGGTACCAAGGCTCAGTGTTACGCGGACTACACAGCCAGTGGCAAGGCCATCGAAAGTATTGAGACTTTTATCCGCAATGAGGTCATGCCAACATACGGCAACACGCACACCACGACGTCAGTCACTGGTCTCCAAACCACCTCATTTCGAGAGGAGGCCCGTGAGATCATTGGCAAGGCAGTGAACGCCCGTCTCTATGGCAGCGGAGCCCGTGATGTTGTCATCTTCAGTGGTCAAGGTTGTACCAGCGCCATCAACAAGTTCATTACTGCTCTTGGTCTCAATACAATGCGACGCTATCACCGTCCACACAAGCGACCGGTCGTCTTTACGTGCCCTTTTTCACACCATTCGAACTTGCTCCCGTGGCGTGAGCTATACGCCGTCGATGTCGTCGAGATTCCTGAGGCCAAGACCGGTGGCTTGGATTTAAATGAACTCGAGCATCAACTCCAGAGCTATCAGGGTCGTGACCTCAAGATTGGCACATTCGCCGCTGCCTCCAACCTGACGGGTATGTTCGCTGACGTCGACAAGGTGTCGAAGCTGCTGCACAAGTACGGAGCACTTTCTTGCTGGGATTATGCCACGTGTGCCCCCTACGTCGAAATCGACATGAATCCCAAGGATTATGGCGCGTACAAGGACGCCGTGTTCTTCTCGGGTCACAAATTCGTGGGTGGTCCCGGATCTCCCGGCGTATTGATTGTCAAGAAGAACTTGATGAACAACGAGGTGCCAACGATGCCTGGTGGTGGAACCGTGTTGTTCGTAACAGAAAAAGCTCACAGCTACCTGGCCAATAACGTGGAGCGTGAAGAGGGCGGAACCCCCGACATTGTCGGTAGCATTCGGCTCGGTCTCGCGTTCGAGATGAAACAGCGTGTGGGCATCAAACACATCATGGACCTCGAGCGCCAACACGTGCGCCATGTCCGCGAGGTGCTGAGTCGGAACGACCATATTATTCTGCTTGGCCACGAAAGTGTGGACCAGCTACCGATCTTTTCGTTTCTAGTCCGCTTCGGTGACCGCTTCCTGCACCACAACTTTGTGTGCGCGTTGCTGAACGATCTGTTCGGCATCCAGGCACGAGGAGGCTGCCAATGTGCTGGTCCATTCGGTGCTCGTCTGCTTGGTCTTAGCCGCGAACACATCATTGCTCTGGGTTATGCTGTGGTCGCCAAAGACAAGATTCTTAAGCCGGGTGTCTCCCGCGTGAGCTTCCCGTATTTCGCCGACGATGACGAGGTAGAGTACATCCTAGAGGCGGTGAACTTTGTGGCCGACCATGGCTGGAAGCTGTTGCCGCAGTACGAGTACAACCCTCACAACGGAGCGTGGTGTCATGTTTTGTGGGCCACGGCTCCTTTCCCGTCCGGAAAGTCACTGGCAAGCATGCAACTCGACGACGTGGAGATGGTCCGCCAGTCTGTGTGTGCTGCTCCTATTCACAACATCGCCGCTCACCGTCGCGAGAACATGGAGCAGGCTGCTGTTTTGGCAAACGTTTGCATGGAGGATGCCGTGTCGAGCGAAGAATTCTGTAAAGGTGCGAAGCTGGTGATTAGCCACGAGTGGTTGCGCTGGTTTGTGTACCCGTACGAAGCCGTTGCCGCTTACAAGGAAAAGGGCGAGAAGCCGATGCTCACGGAGAAGATCGAGGGGCCGTGCCAACCGCAGCGCTACCTGGATGGCTCAATCCACAATGTTTGGGAAGGCGTGCAGTCGCTGGGAAAGATGAAGCGGAGTCTATTGGGACGTTTCGTGCTTAAGATGTTCATGCAGACCGAGTTAGACGCCATGAAGGACAAGAAGACTGACAGTGAGAAGAGCATGTTGAAGGAAGAGGAAGCCATTTGTGTCGTCTTTGCCACTCGGAATAGTTGTCAGTGGGAGGAGAGTGTATTTTAAAGTCGAGGTGGGAAATAATTGAGAAGTCTTTGCAGCGTTTAGAAGTACCTTGTATAGTTTTTAGCGTACCTTAATGAAAAGCTTACTTCAACACCAAGATGCAGCGGTGTCCATCTCGGTGTTGAAGTAAACTTTTCATGTCTCCACACGTCAGTCAGCCTTAATACAGATCATAGCGTGCCATGTGGTAACACCAGCAGGTTTCCTAATGCTCATCACCATCCGGGAGAGGGACGATCCATGAAGGGGTAGAGTAAGGGCAGCAGCACTTGAAATAATGTATCAAAATATACAAATCGTGCCCGCATTGATTAGTAATGTGAACGTACATAAACTTCGACAATGCCAGCACTGGAGCCACAGGTCGAAACGATCGCTACGTCAGCACCATTAAACCAAGTCCACAGTGGCCCTTGTAGAATGCATTCGCGCCACCCTCGATGAACGTCTTTCGCACACATGCATGTTCATGTACGTCAATGTCATCCCCGCTGTTTTTTGTCGTAGTCTTGTAAGGCTACGCGTCGATTAATGTTCTTGCTTGCACGTCCAGTAGCAAAAGAGCTGTATCTATGATCTTTAGCTAGTGTGTTACTCGCCCGACGAGTCCAGCTCTGTGTTTGTCGTTCTACAGTGTTGCGCCTCGTTTGTCCGGCTTCAACCTCCGTCAACGACTCCACTATTTGAACTCCAAATGTTAAAAGATATCGTGTCTGACAGGTCGTCGAGATTTTGCAGTTGAACCTCAAAACCCATGACAGGTAAGATCCAACCTCACCTGATTGGCGAGGTTGTCCCATATGTCAAGTTGTCGTTTTGCGACAACTTGACATATGGGACGAGGAGATACGGTCGCCGATCATAAGATGGACTATGCAACTTGACATGGTCAAGTTGTAGTGCCGTTTAAGATGCATGTTGTAGTGTTGACAAACGGAAGTAGTTAACGCTGAATATATCATACTTTTTATTTCCACCTCTATTGCATCAAGGCCACACCCTGGCCTGAATCAGGCTGACGCTTTTTGTTGCACGGCATTTTCCTAAGCTCGATCAGGGCCGACACTTGTCACGCTGCAGTCTTTGTACGTTGATGAAAGACTTCCGGAAAGGGGAGCAGAGGACGAGCGATGTTCTCATATTTTGGGTATCGATTGTGCTGGTCGCTGTCGAGCACGGGTATCTCTAATCCAGATGATCTCGTGCTACTAATCTCGCTGCGAACACTGAACGCAACGAAAATCGTTCACCAGCGCTCTCGACACCGTAATACTTATGAAATGTGTCATCAGTCCTTATAAAATTATTGAGACTGAAATGGATGTCGATACTGAGGTGCAGTACTGTAGCTTGTTACTCGACCGACGGGACGACAGTGCAAAGGAGCAGTCTCGATTTGTGAAGCCTATGAAGCTCGAAGAAATATTTGAATCGTGTGGAAAGGAGATCTGTCCATTGCGTTTTATCACTTCAGTATAATAAACGCTAAATCTATGCTGGTGTAAGCAGTTCGTTCCTAAGGTGGTAGGTCTAACGGCCTACCTTGACGCAATATTTATACAGCCGCCCAGAATAATTAGACATTTCGAACGTTATAGACACTTGGCTTTAGGGTAAGAGCTGTATTTATAAAGATGCGAGCACTATTATAAAATAGGTGCAATTTCACATCAAAAAATGATAAAGGAGCGGCGTATGATTGGCAAAGTGTGTATGCATGTTAGCAATAAAGCGTTCCTTTCTTTCTTGCTGCTCTAGCTAGGATAGTTACAGCCTTTAGAGCAGAATACCGATGTGGCTTTATCTAACTTTACCATCACTAGTCTAGTACTTGTGGTGAATTTCAAGCTCCTGGACTACAGATTATCCATTTTGCGTACACCCTGGTTTAGCCACACATTCCAACTAAACAACAATACCATGCTAATATCCATCGACAAACCACGTCAGCATTCATACCGCCTTAGGCACTATGCACCATAGCCTTCTGTAACCCGCAAGTATACCCCGCGATCCAAGCTCACGCGGCGGGTAAGTTGCGAGACAACCCATCGCTTTCCAAAAGGTCACAGATGTGGCGTCGGAGGCGCTCGGGTTGCCTGGAGTCGATGCTGCCGCGAAAGCGCGAGTCCACCGCTTCCTGCGGCAGATCTACTGATATGCCTGTTGTTGATTGGTCTGCTCCCCGCTTCGCCTACAGGGACCGTAGCCTCTATTTAAGCAACCAGGAATTCTATATTCCTTTGGCGAATCGGCACCGACGCGGAGGAGGATACCGAAAAGCACCAGCAATCTGGAGACTGACTCGCAGTATTCAATGAATCATAGTGAGAAAAAGGCTTTAAAAGGCGGAACCGCCAAAAAGACTCCGCCTACTCACAAGATGCCCCTCAAGAAGGGGCCACAGCCGAGACCTGGTTGTAGAGCGACATATTGTTCAGTTAGCCAGTGGTGACCGAACGAGGCGCGTATTTCCGCCCCGCCATCACCAGACGGCTTGATTACTGGATGATAGAGATCTTTGAACGGATAGAGGATAACGGTCGATACTTTGATTGACGTATCAGGTTTAGCGGAATATACGTTCAAGCTTCAGGTTACAGCTCGAAAAAGGTTTGTAATATAGGACACTACAATCACAAATAAACGTATCATCTTTTGTCAAAAGGCATTGAGCACAGATGACGACGCAATCCCACGCCGTAAACGCTCGTCCATTCATTTTCACCAACAATGACGCTGCAAGACGAGATCACATCCGCTCGATTCTTCTGCGAGGAAGTGGAAGAAGATCTCACTGCACCCATACGAAGACAATTGCAGGTTAGTGTCTCCAGAGACGATCAACTTCGAGCCACTGCACAAGAAACCGTAGACCTCATTGCACGTAACATCGTGGGCCGCCGGACACTGTTCGAGTCTCCATTTGGTTCCCGTGTCTTGTGCTACGCAGACTTTACAGCGAGTAGTAAACCTTTGCAATGTGTTGAAGACTACTTGAATAAAGAGGTCATGACACTCTACGGTAATACGCACACCACGACGTCCATTACGGGGCTGCAGACCACTTGTTTTCGACATGAGGCACGGCAGATTGTGGCACAGGCTGTTAACGCCAAGATTACAGGACGTGGGGCCGAAGATTGCGTGCTGTTTACGGGACAAGGAAGTACCAGTGCAGTGGCCAAGCTAGTGCAGGTGCTTGGGTTGCATCAGTTCAGTGCCAATGCAGCGCCTGACCAACGCCCCGTCATCTTTGTCGGACCTTTTGAGCACCACTCAAACCTGCTGCCGTGGCGGGAAACTGCAGCGGATATTGTGACTATTCCAGAGGATGAACAAGGATACATGGACTTGAAGGTGCTGCAGACGCAGCTGGAGATCTACGCAGCGCGTCTCTTGAAGATTGGTGCATTCTCGGCTGCGTCTAACTTGACAGGTGTGCTGACAGATGTCGACGCAGTATCGGCTCTGCTGCATCAACATGGTTCATTGGCGTGCTGGGACTACGCGACGTGTGCGCCGTATGTGAACATCGACATGAACCCTGTGGTGACGGACGAGAGGCAGCGCCCCTTTGTGTACAAGGATGCCGTCTTCATCTCCGGGCACAAGTTTATTGGCGGACCTGGTTCACCTGGTGTGCTAGTTGTCAAGAAGCGTCTTCTCACAAATGCTGTGCCTACGATCCCTGGAGGCGGGACTGTGTTCTTCGTCACGGAGAACGACCACCGCTATCTGTCGAACCGCGCTGAGCGTGAGGAAGGTGGCACGCCCGATATTCTTGGCAGCATTCGTTTAGGACTCGCGTTCGAGCTTAAACAGCGTGTTGGAACGAAGGTTATCTCGACTTTAGAACGACGTAATGTGCTGCGCGTTCGGGAGTCGCTTCTGCAGAATAAGAGTATTGTGCTGCTGGGACGCCACGACAACGAAGTGGAACAGATTCCCGTGTTTTCATTTCTTGTGCGCTTCGGTGATCGCTTCCTACACTACAACTTCGTGTGCGCACTCCTTAACGACCTCTTTGGTATACAGACGCGCGGTGGCTGCCAGTGCGCTGGTGTGTACGCTATTCGCTTGCTGGGTCTTCATCGTCCTGATGTATTGGCGCTCGAAAGTGCACTTATTGAGAAGAAGGAGATATTGCGTCCTGGGTTTACACGGATGAGTTTTCCCTACTTCATGGGTACAGCGGAGATCGAGTACATGCTGACAGCAGTAAATTTCGTGGCTACTGACGGCTGGAAGTTCCTGCCACAGTATAAGTTTGACCACAAGAGCGGTGTGTGGAAACACTGGACTCGCTTTACTAAGTTTCCCAACCGCAAGTGGATCTCTCACTTTGCAACATCGCTGGAGAGCAAGGCTCGTTCCAAAAGCCTCGATGATAATGACGAAACGCTAGCTTCTCACCGTGCCAAAAACCTGGCTGAAGCTCGTCAGTTGGCAAACGAAGCGAGTGGGAAGAGTTTTGCTTCTCAGGTGGTAGCGACGTCTGCAGCACAAATGTTAGAGGAAGCGGACGATGAGGCACTTCGATGGTTTGTGTACCCTTCAGAGGCGGTCGAAGCTATCAAGAAGGGAGAGAAACCCACCATGTCAGAGACTATTCGGGGTCCTTACCAGCCTGCGCGTTATACCACGGGTGAACTGAAGGACCAGTGGAAGAATGCATCCAAGGATGTATCTACTTCCAGCGGTGCGCCTGCCGCGGTCTGTGGTTTAATGACGTGCCAGTCTGTTCCGCCAATCCCAGCAACTGTGAATGGTAGCAGCAACTACACGAAGACATTTGTTGCTACTAACGGCCGTGAGACGGGAGGCAAGTACCCGCTTCGTTCGACGAGTGTCGATGATACCGTCGAGGCTGCAGTTGTTGCGCAGACTAATGCAAACTGTAGCTCTGGCAATTGCGACTCTGGTCGTTGCGGAGTGGGCACAGCTCCGGCATGCACAATTGGCACAACTGCAGCAACGGTACAGGAAACCACGACGGCTATCACCCAAAAGACAATTACCACGAAGCTGTTTCCAACACCCCCGAAGAAACTCTTACGCTGGGTGGGCCAGGCAATGATGCAGTGGGATATGATTCAAGAGGGAGATAGACTGCTGCTAGGTGTGTCGGGTGGTAAGGATTCGCTGAGTTTGCTACACGTGCTGCTGCGATTCCAAAAGCGTGCTCCCGTACGCTTTGAGCTTGCTTGTGCAACGGTGGACCCGCAAACCCCTTCGTTCGATCCGAGCTCACTGAAGGAGTACATGCGCGCATTGGACGTACCCTACTATTACCTATCAGAGAACATTATCGAGCGTGCGACGTGTGAAATGAACGGTGACTCGCTCTGCAGCTACTGCTCTCGCATGAAACGCGGTGTTCTGTACACATGCTGTCGTAAGAATGGCTTTAATAAGCTTGTGCTAGCTCAGCACCTCGATGATCTAGCAGAAAGTTTCTTCATGTCAGCTATGCACAACGGCCAGCTGCGTACCATGAAAGCAAAGTACTGGAACGACCAGCGGGATGTGGAGGTGCTCCGTCCATTGGCATATGTGCGTGAGATCGAACTGAAGAAGTTTGCGTATGATTCGCGTCTGCCCGTGATCAATGAGAATTGTCCTGCCTGTTTCGAGGAACCAAAGGAGCGCCGTCGCATCAAAAAGATGCTCGCTCAGGAGGAGAGTCTGTACCCGGACATGTACAACAGTTTACGACGGGCACTACTGCCACTTATGGATGACGCTAGCTACGCGTCGCTGGAAGCTGTGCGTGCTCGTGTGGAGCAGGCGAAGCAAGAGCGCAAACGAGCCCCTTCCAGCAAAGGGCATAACAATATTGGACCAAAGGTGAATAGGCTCGGTAGAGTCATTCACAAGTAGCGTTAGAACTGAAGAGGCGAGTAGATGTACAATATTTCTATGGTGATCACCATGGAAATATTATACATACCAGTGGACGAATGGGCAGTAAAATTACGGCGTGTTTTAGGACCGTATCACCTATTTTGATGACTAATAGTTATGAAACCAATTTGGGTCTTTTCATCTACAATAAAAAACCTCAAATTGATTGTTAAACTTTATAGTCTGGGTACTACTTTGAAAAGGTAGCATACTACCATGTGTTGATTCGATCACCAGGTACTCATCACAGTGCGATGATGTTATTATTTCGTGTCCACGTAACGCCACCGACCGTTTCTCGTGTCAAACAGTTCAGAAATCAGACTTGACTCGGGATGGATTGCAGACACGCTAACCGCAACAAGAATAGGAATAACCAAGCGTTTATCTGCAATTCTTTTCTACCATTTTTTTTATTCCATGCAACAGTTGCTATCGCTACAATATGATGATTACTGTCAGTAGCCTTGCCCTAGCCGCGTCCTCACTGGCTATCTTCCGTACTTCAAGACTTACAACCTTTTCGTTTAGGTTTAATCGTCTCAGAATTTGATGATTTGTCATGCAGAGCCATACAAAGCTCAAATCATTGCGTTCGTCTCTCTCCTAAGTCATTCCTGAACCAGTCAGAACAATTGAGAACCTCAAATGGCAGAGACAAAAGAAATATCTCGCCCCATATTGGGTCGCGCCCTTTCGACCTTTCGTAACAGCGAGTATACACGGGAAGCTACGGATTTGTCACGTCTCACTGATTCCAGTGCGCAGCGTGATAGTTCCGTGTATGGCAATGGACCTGGTGACCAACGTCTGACAGAAATGAGGCTTCTTGCAGTCGAGCCAGACCTTGGAGCAGCTCCCGAGCGTACTCGGGACTACAAAGGCCGTATCCGGACATGGCCGGGCGTTCTCTTCCTATTGCTCATTGTAGCAGGTGCTGTGGCTCTCGTTACAATTAATGCCATGCATGTGAACGATCAAGCAAACGTCAATGCCGAACGGTATGAGAACGCAAAGCGATCAAGCCGGAAAATTAAAGACGGTTTGGACGATGATAATGTCCTTATATCCGACGATGGACAAGTTGGCAACCCCAAAAAATATCCGGATATGGGCTGTGAATTACCTGATTACCAAAGTAAAAAGGGCAACATTTATGCAATTTCTAAGAATGGGACGGAAGTCGCAGTCGGGATCAAAGGACTTAATTGGTTTGGAATGGAGACTGGAGTAGCCATGCCCTTTGGATTATGGGAAAACATGAACAATGGTACATCTATCTACGAGATAGCGGCCTTTTTGTCTCGTAACAAGTTCAACAGCGTTCGTTTACCGGTCTGTATCACAAATATTCTTAAGAATACGGCACCGGAAAAGTCACTCATCAATATGGAAACAAACCGAGCTATTAACATTACATCGTACATTACGCTGGTCCAAACAATTGTCCAAGCTTTTGGATACCGTAAAATCTCAGTCATGATCAGTCTGCACACTTTGGGTCCGAGAAGTCAGGGAGGTGCATGGTACAGCAAAGTATTGGGTGTGACAGAGGACGAGTACTTGTCGGCTGTTGACATTCTTACAAAGAACTTGTGTGGCCCCAAGTACTGGAATATCATCGGACTCGATCTGAAAAACGAGCCGCACAAATGCACGTGGGGAGGAAAAGCACCGGACTGGCAAAAGGGATCGACACTGATAGGCAACAGGATGCTGGAGGGGTGCCCGAACTGGCTGGCTTTCGTCGAAGGTATTGCTTCCAAGGGCACCATTACGTTGAATGGTATAGAGGACACATACTTTGATTGGTGGGGAAGTGGTCTTGCTGATGCTGGCGGCAATCCTCCCACTTTTCACGTCAAGAATAAGTTAGTGTATGCTCCGCACTACTACAACCCCGGTGTAGATCCGGCTTGGTACCTATACGCCAATGGTACTCAAACTCCATCAGGAACACGTGAAGACTTTGTCGAACTGGACAATAAAACTCTGAAAAACAACATCGAGAAAACCATGGAGAAGATGTTTGGTTATTTGCTGACTGAGCACCGAACCTCTGCTTTGGTCATGGGTGAATTTGCTGGGCTTTACAGCAAAGACGCTCACCCGCTGCTTACAACGAAGCGCACGACGGACTTCCAAATCGAACTCATGCTCGAGGCGGACTACGCTGGAGCTTACGTTTGGTCACTGAATCCCGAGAGTGCGTACCAGTATAATCCGGCCGACACTTTGGGCCATTTTACAGAGGGTCTACTGGAAGATGACTGGCTGACCCCAAACAAGGTTTTCCTCGACGGTATGGCTCCGCTGGACAAGATCAAGAATCTGAAGATGTTTCCGTGCTTTCCAGTTGACGTGAAGAGTGACACGAATGTCGAGTAAGGTAAGAATTGCTTCCTTTCCTTACTAGCAGCTGTCTCTTTCTGTATGTTGCTTTCTTGCTCTTGGGATGTGCCGTCGTGTCCGTGTTAAGTTGACGGAGTCGTTAATGCAATTCTGGATGAGACGGTCTACTTGCGATTGCATTTACGTGTCCATTGCCTCCTTAGCAAGTCTGGACTCAGAATCACCCTCAACAACGGCTTGGTCATCGGTTTCTAGCCAAATGCTGACCAATATGGGACTTTTGACCATCATCTCGTAAGTCGTTTTTCAATTTGGACAGTCGATCTAGCTCTAGATTCGCCGTGTAGAGCATAACGCGCTTCAACATGGAAGTCATAGTAGTAGTTTTGGCCGATGTCAAAAGCCTACCTTTGCAGTCGATGATACCGTTGAAGTCGCTGATCTGTACTTAAGCTTTCGAAATTCAGAGTACACGGGTGGCCAAGCCAGTGCATCTGCAGAAAGAGGCACTGGTTCCGACTCTGGTCGAGAGACAGTGACACAAAGACAACTTTCGTAGGCGATAGAACCAAGCGATAATTCTTTGCCACGACAGGTCCATGACTAGAGAGGTTAGATTCGGGTACGTGACAAAAGCGTGAGCGTGGTGTCCAAAGTTCGTCATTTGACAAATGTGAGTCATTTTCCTGTCTTCAATTAGACGTGAGGAGACCTCCTTGTGCTGTTTGTCATCGTGGACGGAGCCGCAGCAATCATAGCGACATATGCTACAAAAATAGTGCCGCTGCCCTTCGCCAAGCTCGCTAAGAAATCGGTCAAGCGCGGCGAAAGACCGGCGACGGTCTTAACGACGACGATGTGCTCATCTCAGACGACGGACAAGTTGGTAAGCCCAACAATACCCGGACATGAGCTGCGAACTAGTCGACCGACTACGAAAGCAAACAGATCGTTGCAGTGTCTAAAAACACCACAGAGGTTCCCCGTCGGTATAAAGAGCGTCAAGTGGTTTAGGATTTGGTCATTCCTTTGGCCTGTGGATAAACATGGACAACGGCATGCCCATTGACGAGTGGCAGCCTTCCTGGCTCGCAACAAGTTCAATTGTATGCGTTTTCTGGAGCACATTCAGAACATCTTCAGCAACAAGAATCGCTCGTTAACTTGAACTCAAACCGCACCATCAACATGTTATTGCATATCCCGACGATTCAGACTGATTGTGCAAGCGCTTGGATACCGCAAAATCTCGGTCATGATCGACCTCTACATTTTGAATCCAAACAAACGAATGATGCCTGGTGTGTTAGAATCTTCACATGATGGTAACACAATTCATCAAGGCGCTCGACATCTTGACGAAAAACCTGCAAACTTCGCGATCTGGACTATCATCGGATCGATTTGAAAATGAGCCGCATGAATGCTAATGAAGAAGGATGCGACTTTAGTTGTTGGCAACCGCGTGTTGGAGGGCTACCCAACTGAGTGTCTTTTCAAAGTATAGCCAACTCGGTACCGTTACTGCGAGCAGAAGGACAGACGCGTAGAATGGGTTGTTGGAGCGGTGCTTGTAGGGGTCAATTGCGTTGAGTTCAACACAAAACAAGTTGGTGCGGGCTCCACATGGGCGTGTTCCTTGCGTGGTATGGTACCTGTACATATCGGCCGACGCAAATATGCATCTGTCGCATTCGAAAACACTACGTGGAGCTGGATGACGGAATACTAGAGAAGACCGTGGAGAAGACCATGGACAAGGTGTTTAGAATTTGGTTGACAAGAACGGCAATGCTCATGGGTGAGTTCGATGGCCTGTACGGTTATGACGCTCACCTTGATAAAGACCAAACGCACGAGCGGCTGTCGAATTGTCGAGGTCACCTGCTCTATGCAGGCTACACATGCGGATACATGTAGTCATTGCATCCTATAAGTGCGTGCCATTACAACCCGGCACAGCTGTTGGAAGACGACTGGTTTTCTTCACACCAAACAAAGACTTTATGAACACGTTAAGATATCCCATGCTTTTTTTCTAAAAGCAAAGTAACTTAAGCTTAGCAAGCAGAGTCTGAAGTCGAGTTGAGCACGCAAACTTTATCCGTTACACACGCCAAAGATACTCGAAACTTTGAGGATAGTAGCGACTAAAACTACTCACTGTCTTCATTCCTATAAAAGTAACTGAGAAACCTCTTGACTTCAGAGCTCTCCAAGATACAACACAAATGTCATAAATCATCTCATGGCATAATGAACTCTCCTAGCTTTACGTATCAACTGACATGTCACGGCTATAAAATTTTCATAGTGAGAGGTGCAACGCCTGTCCTTTGCGGTAGTTTCATCATCCAGAAGGTTACCACTTCGTACAGATATCACGCACGCACTCACGTAGGAACTCGTCGTCTCTCTATTATCTCCTCTCACTTCATATTCTGCCAACAACCCAAACTTGGAGTTAGATGGAGGTATCCCGGCCGATGACTAACCATTCAACACTGGCGGATAACCGGCCATCCAGCGGCCAAATGAACGACTATTCCAGTGGTCAATTTGTCGACTCGTCGCAAGTCCAGCGTATGACGGAGTCTGGTGGTCGTGTGAGCTCCACGTACGGCCAACGTCAAACCGAAATGAGGCTTAAGGCCGCGGACTTCGACGACTTGCCACCCGAGAAGACCAAGGACTATAAGGGACGAATTCGAACGTGGCCTGGATTGCTGCTACTACTGCTTTTGGTCGGAGGTGCCGCAGCAATCATCTTGCAGCAGGCAATGGAAACGAGTGACTTACTTAGTGCCAGCCAAGAAAATTACGAGCAACAACAAGCCATCAAACGTAAGATCAAGGACGGCATCGAAGACGACCAAGTGCTCATTTCAGATGACGGACAAGTCGGAAACCCAAAGAAATACCCGGATATGGGCTGTGAATTGCCCGATTATCAAAGCAAGAATGGACAAATCGTTGCCGTGTCAAAGAATGGCACCGAGATTCCAGTTGGTATCAAGGGTACCAACTGGTTTGGAATGGAGACCGGTTTGGCCATTCCTTTTGGACTATGGGAAAACATAGACAACGGTACGTCCGTCTACGAGGTGGCGGCCTTTTTGGCTCGCAACAAGTTCAACAGCGTCCGTTTACCGCTCTGTATCAAAAATATTCTCAAGAATACGGCACCGGAGAAGTCGCTCATCAACATGCAAACGAACCGAGCCATTAAGATTTCGTCCTACATCTCGACAGTCCAGTCGATCGTTGAAGCGCTGGGCTACCGTCATGTCTCCGTTCTTATCAGTCTCCATACTTTGGACCCCAAGAAGTCGGGCGGTGCCTGGTTTAGCGAAGAGCTCGATGTGACCGAGGACGAGTTTCTCGAGGCTGTTGACATTCTTACAAAGAACTTGTGTGGCCCCAAGTACTGGAATATCATCGGACTCGATCTGAAAAACGAGCCGCACGAGTGCTCGTGGGGAGGAGAAGCACCGGACTGGCAAAAGGGATCGACACTGATTGGCAACAGGATGCTGGAGGGGTGCCCGAACTGGCTGGCTTTCGTCGAAGGTATTGCTTCCAAGGGCACCATTACATTGAATGGTATAGAGGACACATACTTTGATTGGTGGGGAGGTGGTCTTGCTGACGCTGGCGGCAATCCTCCCACGTTTGACATCGAGAACAAACTAGTATGGTCCCCACACTACTACAACACCGGTGTGGATCCGGCCTGGTACCTCTACGCCTCGGGCACTGTAAACGCTGAGGGTGGGCGGGATAACTACGTAGAGCTTGATAACAAGACGCTGAGAAACAACGTGGAGAAAACCATGGAGAAGATGTTTGGCTATTTGCTGACAGAAGACACAAACACCGCGATGGTCATGGGCGAGTTTGCTGGACTGTATGCTAAAGACGTCCACCCGATGCTCACAACAAGGCGCACGTCGGACTACACACTTGACATCATGCTCAAGGAGAACTACGCCGGAGCCTACATGTGGTCACTGAACCCAGAGAGTGCGTACCAGTACAACCCGGCCGACACTTTTGGTCATTTCACCGAGGGTCTCCTGCAGGACGACTGGCTCACGCCAAACAAGGTTTTTGTGGAAGGCATGGCTGCCATGAACGTGATGAATAACCTTCAGCTATTTCCTTGCTTTCCTGAAGAAAAAAAAGGATCCTCTTCAAAAGAAGCTGTGGAAGAAGAAGAGTAGATGAAGTGCATGAAGTATCATCCTTCCTCCAGTACCGAAGTTGCTACACAATGCGCCATTCAAAGCAAAAGCTGGACTGTGCGCTCAAGTACATCCAAAGTCCCGCTGGCTCGCCTGAAATGTTTCTTCATCAGCTATTCCCGTTTGTCCATGTACTGGCGATACCTTCATAGATTCTCGATAATCGATTCATGCGCAAAGAGCTCGGTAATTTGTAGATTGGTAGGTTGGTGGTTGATAAAATGAGCGAGGCAAGGTGCGGCGAGTACAATAATACAAAAGACTGTTCAACAGGTTTCATGTAACCTGCTGAGGAAGGTATCTTCTGTCCTTCATGCGCAATATTACGACGTTGTGGCGTCGGATGAACGAATACGCCCCTTGTCATCGAGATTGGAGAGCAGCCATGATGCAGCTCTGTTTCGTGATAACCACCTTAACCCTTTTACGCGCAATAGAGTCCAACACTCCTCAAAAATTGCAGATATCGCTGCCTTCCTTACAATGGTGCGCTAAAAAACCCTCTGAGTTTTCAATTTCGTTCTGGGCACGTGTAGCTTCTGAAGCATGTACTACGGCACAAATTAGGGCTCGGAACGAACGAAAGAGAACACTATTATCTTTCGTCTCCCAATCTGAACAGCTGTACTTTGCTCCATTTTGCACGCGTCGTTTAAACTTAGATGGTCTCCACACGTTCATACAGAACTTGAATGAACACCTTAACCTGACGTTCAACGGTTGGCTGCGTGGCACATGTCAGCGACAGGTGACGATAAGATAGTTTGGATGAAGAGGGCGGGCAGCGTTAAGGACACAACGCACTAATTTTGCCACTTGTCCATTGGCCACCAATACATAGCTTCGTGACTTTCGGACCCTACTACAATGAAAGATTACCGCGCTAGTCTCGTGGTGGGGCGACCAGAAGAGCGGTTGTCGACCCCATGGCAGATCGGGACTAAAGTTGGTCGACACGAGTGGGATCCTTCGCCAGGGCGACGCGAAATGCCATACACGGCCTTTTATTCGAACAAAGACCATTCCACGCACAAGTTCACGGCTGATCCGTCTCAGGCCATGCGGCTTGTGGTCAAGAAGCCGAGTGGGTCAGAGAACGAATTCGACTACAAGGGACAGTATAGAGTACGAACTCAAGCTTTGTGGTAGTGATGGTTGCCTGACGACTGAATTTGCGTTGCTAGATTTGGCCTGGTCTGCTGCTGCTATTTGTGCTCGTTGTGGGCTCAACGGTTTTGATCATAACAGGAGCGATGAAGACATCCGAAACGCGCAAAGAGCGAACATTGCATTACGAGCAACGTGTAGCAGGCAAATGCTCTATTAAAGACGGCAAGACCAATGAAGACATCATCGTTTCGGATGACGGTCAAGTGGGCAACCCCAGGTCGTACGACACTAGCATCAGTACGTGGCTATCCTATTCTACACTAGGGTAGTATGTTGTCGTCGCGGTTGATAATTTGATGCAATTCTTGTACGTTGCAGCCTGTGAAATGCCCGATTATCAAAGCAAAAATGGCCAGATAGTAGCGGTTGCTGCCAACGGTACGGAGATACCAATTCAAATCAAAGGTATCAATTGGTTTGGTATGGAGACAGCGCTTGCAGTACCATTTGGGCTTTGGGAGAACACTGAGAACGGAACTACGGCAGTAAGTGGCTAGTTCGTTTTCTGGAATGTATGGTGAGACGCTAACTTGATTGTGGAAACAGTACGAGATAGCAGCGTTCTTAGCACGAAACAACTTTAACGCAGTGAGACTGCCGGTGTCTATCGAGAACGTGCTGAACAACAATCCACCTCAAAAGGGTGTGATCAATCTTTCGAGCAACCGCGCGATCAATGGAACAGATTTTATCTCGACGATACAGACAATCATTAAGGCACTAGCGTACCGCAAAATTGGTGTGCTAATAAGCATGCATAGACTCACTAACAAAAAGTCGGGTGCCACGTGGTTTGATGAAGATCTTGGCGTGACGCAAGATGACTATCTGAATGCGGTTAACATTGTCTCGTCCAACCTTTGTGGACAAGATTAATGGAACGTCATGGGCATGGATTTGAAGAACGAACCGGAAACTGCAACGTGGGGAACTGGCGATGACGACGATTTCGTCGTGGGCTGCGAAAAAATTGCAAAGGTCATGCATGGGAAGTGTCCGCAGTGGCTTGGCTTTGTTGAGGGTGGTGGCTGTACATACCGTCACGATCGGTGACGAGGAGTTGGAGTACTACGATTGGTGGGGCGGTGGTCTGCAGAAAGCAGGGGATACTCAGCCTGAGTTTACTATTGAAAACAAAGTCGTGTGGGCTCCTCACTATTACACGACTGCAGTAGCACCCCAACGATATTTCTACGGTGACAAGACGACCTCAGACTTTTCGACTTATGTGGAATTACCAGACGAAGACCTTTTCACACGCGTGGAGGGTACAATGTATGACATGTTTGGGTATTTGGTAAACGATAAGAACTATGCTCTGCTACTCGGAGAGTTTGCAGGTTTGTATACGAAAGACGTCCATCCAAAGAAAACGACAAAGCGAACAACGGATTTAACGATTCAAGTGTTGATGGAAAACAAGTACGCTGGTGGATTTATGTGGTCATTAAATCCGGAGAGCAAGTATCAATACAATCCCGCTGATACGGAAGGTTCATTTACAGAAGGCATGCTACTGGATGACTGGTTGTCACCAAATAACGACTTTCTCGATGCCTTTGTACCCATGGATGCGATGCCGAATTTACGAAAATTTCCATGTTTTTCTCTTGTAAAAGACGGGTAAATAATAATCATGCTTGGACGTTTTTTTGAAAATATGTAAATGCATCATGATGCTGTCATTTAACTACAACACATAATTGTGAGCGATGTCACTCTCACTTGAGTGACACTGCTTCGTTTCGTCATTCGTCATCTTAAATCAAAGGTTTCAAAGCTCTCGCCCCTTTCTCTCGCTCCTTCTCTCGTTTGTAGGACCCCCTTTATCCTCATAAGTGTCTTTATGATCAAGTGGACATGTTTCCTGACGTCGGTAGCCGCAGTGCTGACTTCATTCGTCTCTGCCGACGTTGAGACGCACGAGGTATGAAGTAGTCGACCTAAACCTCTATCTTTTGATATAAGCAGGTATGTATTAATTCTTGCAATAGTATACTCCAGGTGAAGAAGTTGTCGTCTGGGTGAACAAGATTGGGCCATTCAATAATCCCCAAGAGACATACACGTACAATACACTGCCTTTCTGTCGTGCTAGTGGTACAGAAGAGCCAGAGGCTCATGCCTTGGGCATTGGGGAGATATTAGAAGGCAACGAGCTTTTTAACTCGGGTCAGTTGATCAAATTTGGTGTAAACGCACATAAAACAACACTCTGTGAACAAACACTCTCGGATGCCGATGCACTTCAATTTGGAGCAGCTGTGGATGAACATTACTGGTATCAAATGAGTGTCGATGATTTACCGGTATGGGGTCTTGTGGGAAAAGTCATGAAACCGACAGATGATGTGGAATTCCTCAAATCATTTCCAGTGGGAACACGTGTACTGTACACACACAAGAAATATTCTATTTCATACAATGGATGGAACATTATTCACGTGAATTTGACCTATTCCGACATACTTACGTCTATTTCATCCAATAAGAAGGTGGAATTTACGTACGAAGTCATGTGGACGGAGACAAAAGTTCCATTTGAAGATCGTTTTGATCGGTATTTGGAAGATGAATTTTTCGAACATCAAATCCATTGGTTCTCGATCTTTAATTCTTTTATGATGGTTATCTTTCTTTGTGGCCTTGTGGCGCTTATTTTACTACGTACGCTCAAGAATGACTATGAACGCTTTGCAGAGGATGATGCTGAAGAAATGATGATGGATGGAAAGTCGTCACTGCTTAGGAACGATGCAAACTCGGGATGGAAATTGCTGCATGGTGATGTCTTCCGCGCTCCGCCCTATTTGCTGCTATTCACGGCACTAATGGGAACGGGAGCACAATTGTTGGTGTTGTCGGTGTGTCTCGTGCTCATTGCTATCGCCTCGTCGCTCTATATTGAACCGGGTGGTGTCGTGTCTGTAGGACTCACTGTCTTTGCTTTCTCTTCACTCGCAAACGGATATGCAAGCGGTGCCTTTTACCACCAGTTTTTCTACCCGCGTGTGTCGAAGGACTGGATTCGTGCCATGTGCTTGTCGTCGGCGCTGCTTCCCGTGGTCACATTTGTGACGGTGTTTTTTATCAATGCACTGGCTGTGTTTTATGGTACGACATATGCCATTCCGTTTGTGACGATCGTACAGATGGGGTTGGTGTGGTTCTTTGTTTCGTGCCCGCTTGCCGTTCTGGGGACGATTTTGGGTCGACATGGTGCCGCAAAGGCAGGTTTTCCGTGCCGTGTCAACAAGTTTTCCCGCGAAGTACCACAAGCGCGTTGGTACCTGCGTTCGCCAGTGCTAATCGCACTCACGGGTGTGCTGCCGTTCGGGTCGATCTTCATCGAGATGTACTTTATTTTTGCATCGTTCTGGAACTACAAGTTTTACTACGTGTATGGATTCATGCTACTGGTGTTTATCATTCTGACGATTGTGACGCTCTGCACAACCATCGTGTGCACGTACTTCTTGCTAAATGCTGAAAACTACCGGTGGCATTGGACGTCTTTTGCGGCCGCGGGCAGTACTGCGATCTACGTTTTCATCTACGCCATCTATTTCTATTTCTTTAAGACCAAGATGTCAGGCTTCTTACAGACATGTTTCTACTTCGGCTACATGTAAGTAGCTGTTAGGTAGGCATCTGTATGCAAGTATGAATCATGATACTAACTTGTTACGTTTCTATTGTTTTGTAGGGGACTGTTTTGTTTTGCGTTCTTTATCATGTGCGGCACCATTGGATATCTTGGCAGCAGTGTATTTACTAAGCGCATTTATCGCAACATCAAGTGTGAGTGAAGCGAGGCCAGGCGTACTGCTGCGCAACGAAGACAAGGGCAGAAGGAGGATTAAGGGAGCTGAAATCGGGTATCGGTGGTAGAAAAAAGTTGGGCAACGAATATTAAGCCGCCGAGAGCAGCAGCAGGCGTGCCTGGTGAGTAAGTAGGTTCTGTGCAATTACGTGTTTTGTCGACCCTTTGGTTTAGGCGATATAGTCTGAATCGTAAGAAATTTCTTTTAGGCATGGCTGTAAAGCATCCGTTCTGGAGCTAAAATGCACCACAATTGCCGGCAACAATCTCTTCCACTGTCTTTGACGCTTCCCACCACGGAGATTGCAGACGACATATCTGGACAGCCACTCTTTTGTTCTGCGGCTCTGCTGCATGAGACAAAGATCTCGCGTGGCGGAAATCTCACGTGGCCCATTGAGACTGAAGTCATTCAAACTGAAAGCAACGTCATCCGACAGTTTGAAGGCGTCGTGGAGAAGGAGATTGGTGTAAAAGGAGCTCCCAACTGCAGCGGCTCCGTCTCGCAGGACATTAAGGCAGTTGCAGTGGCTGCTGAATTCGAAAGTGAGGCTGAGGACTCGAGGAAAACAAGCGGTTAGCGAAACCTCCGAATTTCATTGCCAACACTGGCTATAGTTAGTCTGTCCGCTGACGTAACAGTGGCTCTCAAAGTGCTTCGGTGTTCCAGACGGAAGGCCAAATTCCCTACGCTACTTTCAGCGTACTGAGCTCCTGCTCAAAATCGACGTGTCAGAGACTGCGACGAATCAGCGGAAAGAGCCGCAATCGCACACACGTACCAGGTTCATAACAATGCGGTTCCAGGCCTCCATATTCTTCACGAGCTGGCGCCATTGATTCTCAGCGTTGCTGCTACGCACCTCGCGCAGCTCCCTCTTTTCCTGTGCCACCTAGACATCAGTCAAGTAAACGTATTAAAAGAATGATCAACCTTAATCATCGCTGCTCCTGATCACCATTTTCAAAAGAGGACCAATATCCTCGCACAAACTGATGTTGCCATCTCCATCTAGCATACAAAAAGTTAGCCCTCGACACATATCAGACCTAAAAGCCAGCCGGCTGCCTACCTCCTTCAGGCATGCTTGTCTTCTGCTGCTCAGCCAAGTAAGTCAACCGCTCGGCCAAGTGGTCATAGAATTCGCCGCTTAACTCGTCGATACAGGTCTGTGGCGGGATTTTCACTTGCTCCTGGTCGGCTTGCAAGCCTGGTGTACGACGTGCTTTCTGAGGTGCTGTGGTGGGGGATGCCTGGCGACTGTTGCTGCTGCTGCTCCGACCATCCTGGGAGCTGCTTGATCCACTTCGTGTTCGCCAAATACTTGACGTCATTGGTGCCACAGTAGGCGTAGCAGTATCAGTACATGAAGCACTTTCGTTCTCGAGCACCAGTTCATGCTTGTTAACCACACTGAAATCCACGTTGCGAGCAAACACAAGTCCGCGGTATGCGTAGCGCCGCACACTTCGTAGGCATTTCCAAAGCGAGGTAAATGACGTTGCTAGCGATGCCTATCCGCGCAGAAAGTGGTGGTCGACTTAGTATCGCACAAGTTAATCAGTTTGGATAACCAGCAAGCTTACTCTTGACGAACCGATGTGATACCTCTGGTTTGAGAACTCGATAAGTACGTGGTGCACATGGTCAGGCCCTAGGTAAGACAGAACCAGTGTCTGGGCATCCTTGCGACGAAGCAAAAAGGTGCCTGGCTCTCGATTGCTACAGAAATCGCAAACAGCACTTAGATTCTAGCGTTTGATTCATTACTGCATATTGAGACACACTAGACGTACTCAAGAAGAGCTTCAGCATGACCTCGGCTAATACTGCCAGCGAAAAATTGCCACGCCTCTTGGTCATTGCGTCGATCTCTTTCAGCTTTTTCTTCTTCTTTCCGTCGCTCAAGAGCCTCCTCTACTTTTTCTCGCCTACGAGACTCAGCTGCAGCGACAGCATCCTCCTCTTCGTTGATTTGTCGCGAACCAGAAAACGGGAACTGAAATTCCTCAACAGACTCTGAGTCATCATCCGTCTCATCATTGCCAAGAAGACTACTGTTAGTGGCACGGAGGTAGACGCCTTTGTCAGTACCCAAAATCCAGCTGCCACCGTAAGTGGGGGCGCGGTTGTCCGTACGCAATGCAGCAGCAATCTGCACATTAGCGTCTTCCTTCTCTTCCTCGTCGTTCGAATTGAATCTCTCGTTTATCGGCATCATGCTTTCATCACGCGACAGCGTGGTAATAGCTTTTGTGGGGGTACGCAGCAAAGAAGTCGAAAACTGATGTAATGCATCGTCAGTTTGGATAATTTCTAGTGGCGTCGGATTCCCAAACGTCTCCAAAATCCCCTACAAAAAAGAAGATGCAGTCAAGAAAAAGCTTTGTCAACTGCCAAATCTATTGCTAGATCTTTTTAAGCATAAATTTCACCTGTGGTCTTGTCAAACATCGGAGTCGGATGTGCTCCGTTGCAATGCGATTTCTGCAGATAAACTCCACCATTCGCTCCAACGCCTTTCGAACAGCTAGATTCTTTTCATTCTCACCGAAATTGGCCTTGCCTACTGTCCACATCCATCCTTTATATCCTGCAGCCTACATTATAGAAAATAACCCCGTCAGATAGTTTTCAATACGCAGCTATGACTTTTAATTCCTATGAACCTCTTACTCTTGCATAAGCAGCAATATCATCACTTTTCATGACCCGTTTCTGTAATAAATCAGCCTTGTGCGAGAGAAGAAAACACGGTGTTTCTTTGGGTGATAAATACTTGGATAAACAATGTCGCCACTTGTCAATAGCAGCAATAGAACTCACACGATGGACATTAAAGACAAAGAAAATGCCATCCAAATCTTCACACAATAGTGAATGCAAAGATGATCCACTAGTGTCCACCTCAGCACTCGAAACGTCCCATATATGAAGTAGCAGCTCTTGTTCACGATGTTTGTACGTAATAGTACTAACATCTACTCCAATAGTAGGCGTATATATTGTCGGGTATGAACGGTTTAACCAACGTCGGACGATACTTGTTTTGCCCTATACAAGTATCAAGTCAACAAGTAAAATTGTTGGAATCAGATTTAATCTCATTTGATTATTCTATGTACCACTGCCGAACCACCAACAAGAGCGATTTTAAGTGCTGGCGTTAGATTTAATCCATTCTCAGCTCGAAGTTTTGCCCAATGTTCGAGTGATTCTTGCGAGACACGAGTACTGCCTTCTCCTAAATTTCCAGATGAACGTCGAGCAAAGAGAGACGCATTACTACCTCCTTCACCTAGAAATGTGGATGAAATCATTCTCATCCATTTCGAAGTGGCACTATCTGCTACTTCCACGGGTTGAGCACTTTGCATCTTTTTGGATAAAGTGAGCGATCAATTAGAACGGATTTAACTTCCAACGTTTCTAACAGAATTGTAACACTAGATTATAGTAGCACTCGAATAGTACTAATAGAACTATTTATTACCTCAGATTCTAACACACCAGGCATCATTCGTTTGTTTGGATTCAAAATGTAGAGGTCGATCATGACCGAGATTTTGCGGTATCCAAGCGCTTGCACAATCAGTCTGAATCGTCGGGATATGCAATAACATGTTGATGGTGCGGTTTGAGTTCAAGTTAACGAGCGATTCTTGTTGCTGAAGATGTTCTGAATGTGCTCCAGAAAACGCATACAATTGAACTTGTTGCGAGCCAGGAAGGCTGCCACTCGTCAATGGGCATGCCGTTGTCCATGTTTATCCACAGGCCAAAGGAATGACCAAATCCTAAACCACTTGACGCTCTTTATACCGACGGGGAACCTCTGTGGTGTTTTTAGACACTGCAACGATCTGTTTGCTTTCGTAGTCGGTCGACTAGTTCGCAGCTCATGTCCGGGTATTGTTGGGCTTACCAACTTGTCCGTCGTCTGAGATGAGCACATCGTCGTCGTTAAGACCGTCGCCGGTCTTTCGCCGCGCTTGACCGATTTCTTAGCGAGCTTGGCGAAGGGCAGCGGCACTATTTTTGTAGCATATGTCGCTATGATTGCTGCGGCTCCGTCCACGATGACAAACAGCACAAGGAGGTCTCCTCACGTCTAATTGAAGACAGGAAAATGACTCACATTTGTCAAATGACGAACTTTGGACACCACGCTCACGCTTTTGTCACGTACCCGAATCTAACCTCTCTAGTCATGGACCTGTCGTGGCAAAGAATTATCGCTTGGTTCTATCGCCTACGAAAGTTGTCTTTGTGTCACTGTCTCTCGACCAGAGTCGGAACCAGTGCCTCTTTCTGCAGATGCACTGGCTTGGCCACCCGTGTACTCTGAATTTCGAAAGCTTAAGTACAGATCAGCGACTTCAACGGTATCATCGACTGCAAAGGTAGGCTTTTGACATCGGCCAAAACTACTACTATGACTTCCATGTTGAAGCGCGTTATGCTCTACACGGCGAATCTAGAGCTAGATCGACTGTCCAAATTGAAAAACGACTTACGAGATGATGGTCAAAAGTCCCATATTGGTCAGCATTTGGCTAGAAACCGATGACCAAGCCGTTGTTGAGGGTGATTCTGAGTCCAGACTTGCTAAGGAGGCAATGGACACGTAAATGCAATCGCAAGTAGACCGTCTCATCCAGAATGGCATTAACGACTCCGTCAACTTAACACGGACACGACGGCACATCCCAAGAGCAAGAAAGCAACATACAGAAAGAGACAGCTGCTAGTAAGGAAAGGAAGCAATTCTTACCTTACTCGACATTCGTGTCACTCTTCACGTCAACTGGAAAGCACGGAAACATCTTCAGATTCTTGATCTTGTCCAGCGGAGCCATACCGTCGAGGAAAACCTTGTTTGGGGTCAGCCAGTCATCTTCCAGTAGACCCTCTGTAAAATGGCCCAAAGTGTCGGCCGGATTATACTGGTACGCACTCTCGGGATTCAGTGACCAAACGTAAGCTCCAGCGTAGTCCGCCTCGAGCATGAGTTCGATTTGGAAGTCCGTCGTGCGCTTCGTTGTAAGCAGCGGGTGAGCGTCTTTGCTGTAAAGCCCAGCAAATTCTCCCATGACCAAAGCAGAGGTTCGGTGCTCAGTCAGCAAATAACCAAACATCTTCTCCATGGTTTTCTCGATGTTGTTTTTCAGAGTTTTATTGTCCAGTTCGACAAAGTCTTCACGTGTTCCTGATGGAGTTTGAGTACCATTGGCGTATAGGTACCAAGCCGGATCTACACCGGGGTTGTAGTAGTGCGGAGCATACACTAACTTATTCTTGACGTGAAAAGTGGGAGGATTGCCGCCAGCATCAGCAAGACCACTTCCCCACCAATCAAAGTATGTGTCCTCTATACCATTCAACGTAATGGTGCCCTTGGAAGCAATACCTTCGACGAAAGCCAGCCAGTTCGGGCACCCCTCCAGCATCCTGTTGCCTATCAGTGTCGATCCCTTTTGCCAGTCCGGTGCTTTTCCTCCCCACGTGCATTTGTGCGGCTCGTTTTTCAGATCGAGTCCGATGATATTCCAGTACTTGGGGCCACACAAGTTCTTTGTAAGAATGTCAACAGCCGACAAGTACTCGTCCTCTGTCACACCCAATACTTTGCTGTACCATGCACCTCCCTGACTTCTCGGACCCAAAGTGTGCAGACTGATCATGACTGAGATTTTACGGTATCCAAAAGCTTGGACAATTGTTTGGACCAGCGTAATGTACGATGTAATGTTAATAGCTCGGTTTGTTTCCATATTGATGAGTGACTTTTCCGGTGCCGTATTCTTAAGAATATTTGTGATACAGACCGGTAAACGAACGCTGTTGAACTTGTTACGAGACAAAAAGGCCGCTATCTCGTAGATAGATGTACCATTGTTCATGTTTTCCCATAATCCAAAGGGCATGGCTACTCCAGTCTCCATTCCAAACCAATTAAGTCCTTTGATCCCGACTGC
The DNA here is from genome assembly GCA_011800735.1 of Peronospora destructor. Taxonomy (NCBI): domain Eukaryota; phylum Oomycota; class Peronosporomycetes; order Peronosporales; family Peronosporaceae; genus Peronospora; species Peronospora destructor. The sequence goes on along the minus strand of WBRY01000029.1, from coordinate 56,852 downwards.
GACTTCCGTCCCATTCTTAGAAATTGCATAAATGTTGCCCTTTTTACTTTGGTAATCAGGTAATTCACAGCCCATATCCGGATATTTTTTGGGGTTGCCAACTTGTCCATCGTCGGATATAAGGACATTATCATCGTCCAAACCGTCTTTAATTTTCCGGCTTGATCGCTTTGCGTTCTCATACCGTTCGGCATTGACGTTTGCTTGATCGTTCACATGCATGGCATTAATTGTAACGAGAGCCACAGCACCTGCTACAATGAGCAATAGGAAGAGAACGCCCGGCCATGTCCGGATACGGCCTTTGTAGTCCCGAGTACGCTCGGGAGCTGCTCCAAGGTCTGGCTCGACTGCAAGAAGCCTCATTTCTGTCAGACGTTGGTCACCAGGTCCATTGCCATACACGGAACTATCACGCTGCGCACTGGAATCAGTGAGACGTGACAAATCCGTAGCTTCCCGTGTATACTCGCTGTTACGAAAGGTCGAAAGGGCGCGACCCAATATGGGGCGAGATATTTCTTTTGTCTCTGCCATTTGAGGTTCTCAATTGTTCTGACTGGTTCAGGAATGACTTAGGAGAGAGACGAACGCAATGATTTGAGCTTTGTATGGCTCTGCATGACAGAGACGTCAATAGTAACAATTGAGTCAATTAGATCCCAAGTTAGAAGGTCACTTGCAGTTGAGATGATAGGCCGTATAGGGGAAATACCACTTATAGGCGTCATCTTTATCGGAAATTTGGGTATTTGTGGCGACAGCAAGTGTTGCATGGAACGAAGAAGAGTTGCTGAGAAACACTTGCTGTCGCGACAAATTATCCACTTTGAACCGAAAATATCTTGTTGCAGCTGCGGTAGCGTTACCTGCCATCCAGTATGATACCGAAGATAAAATGGAGCCGAGGTTTTTTAATGATGATTGGAGATGGAGAGATCTAATTGGCTTAACGTAAGCTGTCATTAAAATAAATGACAGGTCCGGTTCTGTGATTGATCAGCAACTTAATCACTTCAACCTCACCGACGCACTGGCCTTTTCTCAATTACGATGCTCATTGGTCGATAATCCACCCTCTGTTTCTGCCATACATCACTTGCATTTTGTATCGACGCAATAAAAATGCGTCGCCGTCCACGCTCTTCGCCTGATGCTGCTACTGACAGCATCTTCTTCCGTTTACCATGTGCTTTACTCGTCGAATTCTTAGACCTTCGTGAGGCTATAAATTTGCTAAATACGAGTCGCTGGCTTCGTTCTGACCGTGTGTTAACATCTACAGCATTAGAAAAGACGCGTTATGCGCAACATTTTCATCAAAAATGTGCTGCTGATTGGTGGCGTTTCACACCAGCTTGGAAGACGGGATCTCGACTCAATGGAAGTGAATGGGATGAAGAAGATAATGCAGATGAGCTGACACTTGAAGTGTGGGAGGATTGTCATGTCCGAACAGCTGCTGGAAAAGAATTAACGTACTGGAAAGACACCGTACGGGATACGCCTCAATGGCAGCATGTGCCACTGCTCTCTATCATCGACTTTATGGTCTCCAAGCTGCTGCCACAGAGCTACATTACATTCAAATATGCAGCTACTGTGTATACAGCGAGACCAGTGATTGTCAGACTACATCCTCTCTCTGCGAGACAAGAAGAAGAGAGGAAAATAGACGGACAGGATGCTAGAGATCAAAGCATTGCACGTAGAATGTGTGAAGCTTTAGGCGATCAGACTGGAAATGGCAAACTGACGTCACTCTTTGGACTTCATTGGGAGAATATGAATGTGGATGCAGATACAGGCAAAGTGACGTGTGCAGTTTGTCAATTGTATGCTCATGAAGTGGAAAAGTATCAGACTAAAGTGGCAGAAATGATTAGTGAGTGGCGAGCGGCGGTGAAGGCGGAACTTCCTGGATGGAAAGAAAAAGGCATGCATCAGATGGAGATTGATCGTCGGACGTACGAGATGCGCGAAGATATGATTCCGTATAGTGGCTTCTTTACGTCAAACGTTGCGCGTCGCCATGGCGATATCATTATTCGCCACATTTGTTCCTACTGGACAACATTGGACCATCTCAAGATCAACACACTCGAGTATCAAGACGCCTCGCAGCTCGTTGTTGCGTTAACTTCCGACATCAGGAAGCAGTGCCAGCATTTTTCGAAGATCAAACAGGCGATGACGAACGCGTTTCCACGTGTAGCGAGAGTCCGTTACGAAGTCAATGAGATGGAATCTTCACCATCGACGAATATGTGGCAGAATGCAGCTGTCACGGAGCTGGTAGCAGGCGTATCACATTCAGGATTCCTTTGTGGCATGCTATTCATTGAGAAGAATGTCTGAGCGTGCAGAGATCCATTCCGAAGCCCGACATACGACAGGTTTATATTTTGTGCCGATCTGCTCATGCTGCCACTGGTCTGCGCTCATACTCCGAGGTACGTGACAACCGTGGATTGTAAGCGGAAAGATTAAAGCTACGCTATGAAAAACCAAGTGTTGATTTGAAGTACATCGAGAAGGATTTGGCTAGACCGAAGAAGTTGGTTGAAGAAAGTCTGCTGATTGCACGAAGTGAGGTTAAGTTACAAATAAAATTAGCTGACAGCAAGACGTCAAGAATTGATCTGTAGCTTGCAGTATTTGGTATTCATTAAACTACAATACTTGAGACATCTTCTTAATCTCCTCGTGCCAATCAGTACCATCTCTAGGCATGAAGAAGGGACGTGTAGCAAAACGACACACGTCTGCATCATTTGCCAATGTTCTTACAGTCATTTTCACACCACACAAAGAACTATGGAGATGTTTTGATGTCAAGTCGATACTGACACTCGTGTGTGTGCACACAGCAGCTCGTAGAACACTTCAAACATGGCTCGACGCAGTGGCAATAGATCTCTCACTGGGAAAGGAAGCGCTGCCGATTCCAGTGCATCTATCGCCAAGCACCAATTTCGACACTAAACTCATCGCTGTCTTCAACCTGATGATGGCTTTCACGTACATCACGTCAATTCAACTCCCCGTTGCCAGCAAGCAGTACAAATTGCCACCAGATCTTTTGTCCAAGCAGAAAAATAATGAACAATGTGAACAAGCTCGTCGTGGTCGACAAGTAAACGTCGTACTTGCTGAGTGTATTGGCAAAGGGTGGGGTGTATTTGCTGTCGAGGAGATTCCCCAAGGTGAGTTTGTGGCCGAGTATACAGGCGAACTCATTTCGTCCCGAGAAATGCGACGACGTTATCGAGATTGCTATGATCAGCAGGCGCTGAATTATGTGCTATCATTGCGGGAACATGTAGCTAAGCAAAGCCACTCGACGTTGGGTTTTGATGTCGTGCGTATCAATGTGGATGCGACTTGCAGTGGGAACTTGACTCGCTTTGTCAACCACAGTTGCTCCCCGAATTTGGACGTGAAGGCGATACGAGTGGACTCGTTCGTGCCGCGTCTGGCACTTTTTGCTCAAAAGCGCATTGAAATTGGCAAAGAACTGACTTTTGACTATGGTAATGGCTTAAGAAATGCAATGGATGAAGAAGTCGAGACAATCGGAAAAGGTCGACTATGTCAATGCAGAAGCCTCAAGTGTCGAGGGTATTTGCCATTTGTATTGGAATGATTCGTCCAAACACTTGCGTTTTGTAAGACTCGATTTTCCAATTGACTGGTGATCGCACATGTCGGACAAGATGTACGATCAAGTGTGTGAAGATGCGAGTGCCGCTGCTGAGATGCGATTGTTGCAACATTTTGAGCAGCACGGGGGAGACGTCTGGAGTATCGGCTCTGGATGTCACAAATGCCGTCAGAAAATAGAGAATGCTAGCAATTTAAAGGTGTGATAACGACCGCCTGAGCAGCTTCTGAATGACTCTTACGAATGAACATCACCGAGTGTGTTGTTATTGTTGTTGTTTGTTCAGCGGTGTGGTAACTGTGATGCAGCTCTGTTCTGTAATCGTGAGTGTCAATTCTCGGCTTGGCCTGTGCATAAGGCCGAGTGCTGCGTCATTGCGACATTCAATCGACTGCACAAGTTCAGCAGCTCCGTCTCCAAGTGCGTCATCGTCTACTGCAGTGGGTGGGCTTGACGTGGACAAACACGTGAACGCTTATGGCTCATTGTTTGTCTGATGCAGACTTGCTTCGCTACTCGAGACGCTGACGTTTTCGTTCCATCCCAAGAAGGTCGATAATTCCAAGACTATAGACGTTGCAAGCTCGATTGGCATGAACGGTCCGGAACTCCCGGGCTGGTTCTTCATGGTAGACTTTGAAAAGGTGCTTGCGTTATGAATGCCTTGAATGCTGTAAGGGAAAATGAAGCACCTGAATCGTTCGTGCAGGCATCGAAGGAGTAGGTAGGACAGACCACCTCGATCTTTTTCATGGACATCAAGTACCAGTAGTGATTGTAAAGTACAGGGCAATAGTGCTACGGTCTCCAGCATCTTGTTCCAAGCGGCACTTGAGCTATATGGGCTTCTCAGAGACGACGAGTGCTGGTAAAAAACAAGTGAATACCTGCCATGCTGACGTTATTGAAACGATAATGTTGCTAGTGCTTATAGGACTCGCGACAAAGAGAGCTATCCTCGTTCGAGCTACACGCTGGTGGAGGTTTGTTAAAGTTCTGTGATGCATATGGTTGGTGCTAACAGTTATTGCATACATGTTTAATCCTTGATGACGCAGTCACTGCCTCGCGTAGCACCTGCGGCAGAACAGTTGCAAAAGCATTTCATTGAGATGAATGGACATCTCTTGCTGTTTTCGGCATGGTTACAGCATCCGGAGCCACCTGCTACACAGGCCATGCCCTTTGAGGACCGCAGTTTCTTCGGTGTAGTAGATTCGCTTCTGCAGATCAGGTACAAGCATTGTTCGTCGATCGTTGCTTCGCTTGCATCGTCACTAATGATATAACCCTCCTTCTCTACAGTACACTTCGCGACGGTGTGGATGCCTTCATGGATGCAAGTCAACCGTAACAAAACAACTAGACACTGCCATCTTCATTCAGTCTTATACGTATGTAGCTAGACCACGCAATTTGCCCGACGAAAAGCAAAAGCAGATTGTACCAAACCTTACGGCGACACTTTGGCAATGCAATAAAGTGTGTCCAGCATTTCGTCAATATCCTCATCCATCTCGTAGCATTCAAGTGCAGCGACAACCTTTTCATCGTCGCTCAAAATCAAATCCTTCAGACGTGACTTCTCCTCCGCTGAGATCAATTTGTCTGCTGCAATGCGGCTACTTGCCTTGAGTGCCAACGCGCAACGGGCGCGTGGTGAAAGCGAGCACTTTTTCAACACTCTGTCCTCCCCCAGCTCCCCTTCTAGCAATACTCAGTCAGTATCAAACTCTTGTGTTGTCCTATTGCTGTTTGATCGCAATTGCCTCCTCACCGTCAATAATGCCCTTCTGCTCCAGCTCTGTCACCGACGGTCTTTGACGCAGTTGGCGAGCAACCTGATCCGTCTTCAACTGATGCTCCAGCTGGTGTTTGGCCCCTTGTAACACTGGTGCCACCGCCATATCTTGGTCTGCTCAGTAACAACAAAAACAACCGCAACAACCGCCAACAGCTTCAGCAAGTAGCACTAGTCCAGCTACCTTTGCGTCTTATAATTACCTTCTAAAATGTTATGCGAGACAAGTTCTTCCTTCTCAGGTCGTGACTCCAGTAAATGTGACACTTGATTCTGCACCAAATTCCTCTCAAGTTTCTTTGCTGTAGCAGTGAGACTCGGTGCCAGCTCCTTACTTGTTTCCAATAAGCCCGTAGTACGGAGCTCCTCGATCGACGGCCGCTTGGTTAAATACTGGTTCACCTTGTCCAAATTCAGTTGACGTTGAAGCTTTTCCTGTGTCGCCTGCAGACTCGGAGCCACGCTGTCATCACCGTGAACGATTGCGTGATCTCGCAGCTCCTGCACGTCCGGTCGACTCTCGAGCCGATGTGACAGCTCATCAGCACTCATCTTTTGTTGTAACTGTTTCTGTACACCTTGAAGTGTAGACGCTACAGTAGATGAGGCCAGAGGCAGCACATTCCGCTGCTCTAACTCCTCGGGATCCGGTCGTCCTTCCAGCAAATGATCGATCTTCTCCCTAGCACGACGATGTTGTTCTTTGGTCATTACCTGCTCGTCTGTCGATGGGGCCGGTTCCTGATAAGGGTCTGTGATCTCCATGGACGTGGATGTTTTATTCTTACTTTTCGACTTCCTACCCACCGTTAACAAAGTTCTTGGAAGAATCTTTTTGCAAGACAACGAAGATGACGAAATACTACTATCGGTCGTATCGAGGTATTTAATCTAGAAGTTTGTATTACGACCTACCAACGGTTGATCAACAACCTTCGAACCTGTTTGTTCGCTATTCTTATACAAACCTGTAGGCGCATTCAATGAGCTGCTGCGCCGTGATTTTACTCTCGCCAGTGCGACTTAGCTCTTCCTTGGCCATTTCCATCACAAGCAGCAGTTTCTTGACCGAGATTGGACGATCCGACAGCAGCGTTAACACCTCGTCCTTCTGGTTATTCGCGACGGGCAGACCCGTGTGCGTCAATACCATCTCTAGCTCATCCTTTTGGGTCAGCTGTGGTACTTCGAGGCACAAATCAAAGACATCGCTTAGCTCGACGCCCTGCAAGGCGGTCAAATTGGATGTGATGCCGATCACCACAAGCTTCCGTCCAGCCACAGGCACTGGGTTGCACACCAGCACCATAAGCGCCTGTAGCACCAGGTTGGAAAAACGAGGACCCATACCTAGTAAGTAACAAAGGGAAAAATCACAGCATGATGTTAATTGTTCGCATGACAGACAAACATCCTTAGTCCACAAATGGTTACGCACCAACATAGTCAATAAGACGCTCGATATCGTCCAGAATGATGATGCTGAGCGGAGATCGGTACGCCTCCTCAAATAAATTGTTGATAAACAAGCACTTGCCACTTTCCGCACGCGAGATAAGCTCAGAAGCCTTCACTAGGCGCACCAATGGAAATTCACTTGCAACAGCGCAGTATGTGGCCAACGCAGTCTTACCGGCACCACGTTCGCCGTGCAGCAGCACCGACATCAACGGTGTCTTGTCGTTCGAGCGAACTTGATCGATCACACGGGTCAGTGCCTCACGCACGTCAGTGAATGAACTACTGTATGGAATCAGTCCGTTTTTGTAGTACAATGCCAGTTGATTACTGGGGGCACCAAACTTGGGCTTTACTTCCTCCAGTGCCAGCGCAAAATCCTCCATGGAGATTTCAGGATTGTAATCAGCGATGGCGTTCATCGTCCGCCCATCAGTACCGCGTGAGAGAGCATGCGCTGTGGCAGCACGCACCAAGCCTTCAATTTCAGCTCCCGAAAAATTCTTAGTGCGCTGGACAAGGTTTTTGTAGTCAGGGTCGTCGCTAACGAGCTTGGTCGGATCAAGACAGTTGTCAAGGTCTGCCATAACCTTTGGGTGCAACGCTCCCTTCTCGCGGGCACGGTCTGTGTGAATCTTAAAAATCTGAGCACGTCCTTTTTCGTCAGGCAGATTAATCTCAATCTGCACTTCGAGACGGCCTGGACGCATCAAAGCTTCATCCAGCATATCCTGATATAAACAAAAAAAACAATCGCAATTAAACCTTGAAGCATGCGCACGTGTAACGCAAGCAATTTCGCACCTTTCGATTCGTCATACCGATCACCAGAACATTGTTCAAGCTATCAACGCCGTCAATTTGCGTCAACAGCTGATTTACCACGCTGTCACCAATCCCTGTGCCACTAGTGCTCGAGCCACGCTGCTTGCAAATGGCATCAATTTCATCAAAAATAATGATGTGTACATCACTCTCGTCCCCCAGCTCCTCCTGGTCCTTGCGCGCATCAGAAAAGAGTTCACGGATCTTGCGCTCAGACTCACCGACAAATTTGTCCAGAATTTCAGGTCCATTGACCACTTTCGGCTCCTTAGCAGTCATAGCCTGCGAGATCTTGCGCGCAATAAGCGTCTTACCACAACCGGGCGGTCCGAACAGCAGCATTCCACGAACGTGCTGAATGCCGAGCTTCTGAATGACGTCCGTTGGGAACAATCGTGAGGCAAATGCACGACGAAAGATGTCGTTGAACTCCTTGTCCAAGCCACCAATGCCGAGCTTAGTAAAGTCAAAATCAGGCTTAAACACAGTGCGCGTTGAGCCTCTGGACTGGTTCGTCAGACGGATAGGGGTGTCTTTTGCTTTAGTAAAGCTCACAATGGCCCCTTGATGATAAATGCCCAGCCGTGGGGCAAAAGTATCAGAATCTCTGTTGTTCCCGTCCACCGTGTCTACGTTGATGCATTGAAGACGCAACGGGAGACCGTCACATCTTACAGCCAAAAGCTGCCCCACAGCAAAGACTTGGTGCGTGTATTCTGCTTCAAAGACGTCCTTGAGTAACGTGCAGTCCACTACACGCGGATTATTGCCCTGTGCCCGCGTCAACACTTGCTGGATCTCAAATGTGACAGTACCAATCACGTTCTTAGAAGAGCTGGAAGGTGCGTAGACGTCGATCTTGCAGACTTCATTCATAGGCAATCCCATCCACATACGCTGCACTGTCCCAACAGCCACAGTCCCGGGCTCAGTTTCCTTGTGGGGCTTGGCAGCTATCACAAATTTACGATTAAGCCAGACATTGAGCCCATGGACACGTAAATGTTCCTTCGTGACGATTCCCTTGGGCATTTCTTTTACAAGTGACATAAAGTCATCAAAGTGGAAGTATACGCAGTTAGTGAAGGCATAAGAATTCCCAGGGAGTCCCACAACAGCCACTTCAGACGTCATCTTCGTGTCTACTTGTTTGAATTTTGGAATAGTGCTTTTGACAAATTATTAGCCAATCACAACCTTTATTGTAATCCAACTAGTCAAGAAACTAAAGTGAAATATTTCATTGCGTGATCAATAAAACCATGGGCTTTTGATAATTACTCAGCAATTGTTAGAGAAAAAACGCATCCAAATTAGATTTACAGACTGAGACAAAAAATTAGCCAATTCAAACCTTTATTACGATTCGACCAATTGGAGCCAGACAAGGCGGTAAGCTGCCAACTTCAACTTCGTCACACACTGAAGTTAGGCTTCGACCTTCAGCCCTTTACTGAGTAGAAACGCGTCCTGATTGGGCGCGCGACCCAAGAAGTCTTTCAGCATAACACTTGCATCCGCAGAGCCACCACGCGCTAGAATAAGCTCACGGTACGCAAGTCCCGTCTTTGGGTTCATAAGTCCTTCCTTCTTGAATCGAGACACGAACATGTCGACGGAAAACACTTCACTCCACATGTAGCCATAATACTGTGCATCGTAGCCACCAGCTAAATGACCAAACGACGCAGCAAAGTTCGTATCAGGCGTCATATCAATCAGCATAATCTCACTTTGCAGCTGCTTAAGGAGCTGCGCCGTATTAGTCTTGGGTTTCGAGTGAATAGTCTGGTCAAAGATGGCAAAGAGCAACTGGCGTTTGTTTAGCAGTCCAGTGTTCACATTCTTGGTCGAGATCAGACGAGCAATCAGATCGTCCGAGAGTTTCTACAACCAGCAGCAAACAAGTCAGATGGGCTTATCATCAACAGCAAGCAAAAGATGTGCTCAGGAAAGCAAACGTACCGCGCCGGTTTCATAATGCGACGACAGACGCTGCAACGGCTCCTTCTCCCAGCACCAGTTTTCCAGCATCTGACTCGGGGCTTCCACAAAGTCACGCTCTACACGCGTTCCTGCAAAGCGAGAAATGTCCACTTCGGAGCACAAGCAGTGCATCACGTGGCCGAACTCGTGAAAGTACGTCACGACCTCCTGGTGTCCCAGGAGCGACGGCTTTGACTTGGTCGGGGCATTGAAGTTTGCGATCATGGCGGCAGCAGGGTACTGTTTGAATCAATACACGACCACGTAAGACAACAATTATGACCCGAACACTTCCATTAAAACGTACCTCACGGACACCAGAAGTGGCGCAGCCTTGTTGAAGCGTAAAGCAGGCTGCATGGCCATACTTGCCCGCGCGGGGGAACAAGTCCAGGTAGAAATGACCAACAAGGTTGCCGAACTTATTCGGGCGGGCATCGTAGACCGCGAACATGCGAACGTCTTTGTGCCACACGTGAGGCTGAGAAATCTCCACAAACTTCAAACTCAGTAGCTCCTCGTACATGGACAGTAGTTCCACCGTCACGTGCGAGAGCGGAAAATATTCACGGAGCTTTTCAGAGTCAATGGAGCAATGTTTCTTAACAAACTGGTCCATGTAGAAGCGAAAGTCCCACATATTGATCTTGCCGTCAAACCTCCATCCATTACGCTCACAATCGGCCTCCTTTAGCTTTAATAGATTGTCGAGATCTTTCTTGGCAAGCGGCACTAGCTTGTTGTTCAAGTCATTCAAGAAATCCTTGACATTTGCCGGCGATTCTGCCATCCTACCGGGAACAGCGCACGAATACTACAATTTAGATGGTCCCATCCGTGCGCATGACAGAAGTTACGATCTTACCTTTTCTCGAGGACGTACGCAGCATGGTTTTCGTATCCAAGTGTCAGTGCTACTTTGTGTCGGATATCCAGCATCTCTTCGAAAATGGCGACGTTGATGGAGATGCAACGGCGATTGAAGGCATACTCCACAGCCTTGCGAGTCGATTCCACGGTGCACGTGTTAAGGATTGGGAATACCGTCGGGTACGAGAGGGCAATCTGTAAATCAATGTGAACCCGTCAGAAATGACCAAAAAACAAAGTACAGATAAGATAGTACAGGTCTCACCTTGTACTTGTCATCGTTGCCCTTCTCAAGCGCAGCGATGAAGTCTTCACTGAGCCCCTTCAGCTCGTCATGTGAGAACTGGACTTCGATCGTCTCCTCCGAGAGGTTTTGCTGAAACTGAATGCCGAGCTTGGACAGCTTCTGCTTCCAGGCCTCCACCTCTTTTTTCTTCTCCTCTGGCAGCTGTAGTCCATTACGCTCAAAGTCCTGTACCAAACGGTGCACGTAGCGCTTCGTCACCAGGTTCAGTTTCTGTCAGCAAACAGCAAGAGCTCACTCCTCCATCAGTCTGATTTCGAGAGCAGAAACAGCTCTGATCTCTTCTTACCTGGTACGCTGCGCCCTTATAGAAAGTGTGGATGGCCTTATAAACGTCCGCACGCATGCTGCGCTGCACCATAAAGTCATCAATGGCTTCGTCTGCTTTAGTACAGACGTCGCGTGTTTCCTTGTCGACCGCCACTTGCCCCAGGAACGTCACATTCGTCACACGGCTAAGCATCTCGTGGTCCAAGTTAATGATCTTTTGTACAGTGTTTTCAAATGTCACAGCAGAGGGCGGTAGCGCCGCGATCTCGTCGTCCACACGCTTTAGCTGCGTCAAGATCCGCTGCGTCTCGGCTTCGATCTCGGCAATACTCAGATCAAAGCGCAAGTGAGTCAATTGTTTACGCAACAGACGCGTTCGCTGTTGCTTCTTGCAACGCGCCCATACAGTGAGACCCGCAAGTGCTGCGACAGATGCGGCCACAGCCAGCGCATTCTTTTGCTTATCATTTGCCATTATTGACCGAATCTTCAAAGGCGCAAATGAGACATTATAACACGGACAAAATTGGAGATGATAGTTGGCCGGATAACGTCCTTATCCTAGAGATGGCTACATCCTAGCATCTTCCGAGAGCATGGCAGCGGCATCTTCGTCGATAAACCAGTAGACTTCGCCATCTGTGGGCTTGACGTTTGCAGCGGGCAACGGAGGCGTGCGCTTCTCAATGCCGACCATGTGTGGGATCAGTTCGGCCTTGCCAGCGCCAGTGGCGACGAACGCGACCTATTACCATCAGAGATACATTAACCAGCGGCTCTAGAAACCTCTAAGCAGACAATAGACACGTACATTGGCGGCATTGTTCACAACTGGATAGGTGAGCGTGATACGTTGCGATGGCGGCTTAGGCGAGTTCTCGATAGACGCCACGAACAGCGTCTTCTCCTCCAAAAGCGGGTGGCCTGGAAAGAGCGAGCATGTGTGGCCGTCTGGGCCCATGCCCAACAAGATCAGATCGAAGCGAGGTAGCTGCAGATAAGAGACGTACAGTAGCATACCTAGTTAGTTGTCGAACGTACTACTGGTAGTAGGAGAGGGGTGCTCACATCGTTGCCCCACACTTCTGCCAGTTTCTTGGTGTAATCCGCGGCCATGCTCTTCGGGGTCAGTGAGGCATCGATACAGTAAATCTGACTCTCTGGTACAGATATCTGCATGCATTTTCATTCAATAACATATACAGTGCAATGTAAGTTTTGCAGACGAGATTAGGTAGAGCAGGCTAGCTCATACAAAGTCAAAGAGCGCCTCCTTGCAAGCCTTGTAGTTGCTGTCGTCATGATCCAACGACACGCAGCGCTCGTCAGCAAAGTAGACGAACCACTTGGAGAAGTCTACCTCACCCTTAATGGCTTGTAGGCTCTTATTCAGGATCTACAGCGAAGTAGCACAGTCAGCAGGGACACGGCAGCAGAGGTTGTAGATCTTGCACACATCGCTTACTTTAGGCAAGGAACCACCCGAAAGCGCCACAATAAATCGATCGTTAGTGGCAATAGCCTTCTTGCTAAGATTAAAGATAAGCTGACCGACAGCAGCGCCGACTTCATCGGGAGTACTCGATACTTGGACAACCATTATCTAAGCTTTATAGAGAAATGAGACCAACACAAGCAGCCCCGTTATTAATTGGCTAAAAGACGGTATCACACGTGAAGATCCTGATGGTATCATCGCTACTACTTGCTAGTCTTGGGGTCACGCTTGTGCGTGTAGAGGCAATAAGTTACCCTGGAGGGTGGCTACCAAATGATCAGCAGTGTGTCAATATTTGCACGCAAGCCTCTTCCAGCCCGACCTGTCCGACGCAAGATCCATCGTGTCTCGCCAAGAAACAGCGACCAGGAGACTATGATTTTCTATTGCTAGAGCAGCTCTTCCTGCCACAATTTTGCCGTGGCTTGCTCGCAGGGGTGGACCTCACATTCTCTCATCGCAATGTAAGCAAATATCCACGAGGTATCGTGTGTGATCCTTCCAAAGCCGTCAGCAAGCTTACGATCCATGGCCTCTGGCCCAACTACAACAACGGATTTTCCGCTTGCTGCAACGCTAGCGATGCGATCCACAACGAGCCGCTGGACCCGCTGGGCTACGCAGTAGAGTCGGCTGAGCTACTGAGAGAGATGAATGACGTATGGCTAGATCCGACGCAACCTTCAAGTTTCCGTACTCTGTGCGAGCTGTACAACCACGAGTTCCAGAAGCACGGACTGTGCTACGCCGCCAATGGTAGAAAGGACTTTGATGTCAGCGCTAGAGAATATTTTCGCGCAACGATTCGTGCTGCCGCTGTCTACAAGGAGGCTACCATGACAATAAACCTTTGGACGGCTGCAAGCAATCCGAAGACAACAGTCGCTGCTATCACTGCATTGTACCAGACGCGAGTGCAAATTTTATGCTCAGCTACTGAGTCAATAGAAGGCGACCCTGGAAATAGCTTCGCTGCCATACATGTTTGCTTTAGCAAACCAGCTAATGCCTCTGCTGCTCTAACCCCGATAAACTGCGAGGATCCATCTCCGACCGCCGTGTTTGTCCCGTGTAGTCCCGTGATCCCTGTTACGCTCGCCAAGTACATTCCACCACATCTAGTAGCGTTATCAGCCGTGAATTCTGAGCTTTATACTTTCATATGAGCTATGCTGTCATTTTTTAACTATTGAGAAAGAGGATTTGAGGTGGTTATACCTTCCAGCGCAGGCATAGGATTGCACCAAGTGTCGGAGGGCCACACCTTAGGTTGCACGGAGTCACTGTATAGGCCGAGAACATACTGCTTGGGCTTGTAATGGTAAAGCGTAAAACGACGAAAAGCTTGTGCACAGCGCGATGCAAAGCCACACTTAACAAAACGAAAATTCGTAAGTATTGATCTAATGGAGAAAAGGCATAATCGATTGATAGCAAAATACAAAGTGAATACATTAAGGTTCTCGGTTCGCCTGTGCTACTTCTAAGCCTATTGTTCGAGAGTCTTCTAGAACCTTATACAGTGGTGTCATCTACCGGTTTCCGCTGCTCGAGGCGCTTCTTGAACCCTGATCAACACTCAACAGCTCTTGGTGCTTGGATACCAAGCTTGCTCTGAAGCACACAGAATTGCGCCGCTGAAACTGGCTTCGTCATGATGTCTGCTAGCATATCTTGCGTTGGGCAGTACTGGAGCACCACCTGACCTTCTTCCACATTGTCACGTACAATGTGGTATCGAATGTCGATATGCTTCGTACGCTTGTGAGACGCGGGGTTTCTGGCTAGCGCGATTAATCTTTGGTTATCCTCATAGATCCTGATTGCTTGATCACTGGACATCTCACCGAGCTCGCGTAGGAAAACCTTGGGCCAGACTGCTTCTTGGGTAGCCTATGAAAGCGCCATGTACTCAGCTTCAGTAGAAGATAGCATCACGGTCCGCTGTTTCTTGCTCCGCCAGCTGACGCACCCTCCATCTTAAAAGAGTAGCCCGCTTGTACTTCGCCTTGACTTCATTTCACCAGCCCAGTCAGCGTCTGAATAGCCTTGAAGCGTAGCTGTGTCGTTTGCGGCTGATCCCTATCCGGGATCAGCCGCAAACTGGCTTAGAGCTCCCACTGCTACAGCGAGGTCCGCACGCGTCGCTACCATCAAGTACATGATGCCTCCCACTGCGCTCCGGAAGGGCACATTGTTCATCGTGTCTTCATGCTTGCATCCACCTTTGCATATGTTCTGGTTAGCTTGAGCCCTGGGCATTGCAGTGTCTTCACGGGCTTGCTGTCATGCATGCCGAACTTGGTCTGTCGCATTGTCACTTAAACAGCCTCGTGGTTGCTCTTGATTTCCATATCAAGAAAGTGCTTGAGCTCACCGAGATCCGTCGTCCCATTTCGATCACTTAGCGCACGCTTGGTCAACTTGAGGAACTCGTCGTTGTTGCTTGCGATGATTGAGTCGTCAACATACAACACTACAAAACCATGTCGTAGTCATTCCTCTTGATGTAGATGCAGTGATTCGACTCGCACTTGGCGAAACTCATCTTGAGCATGAATGCGTTGATCGTCTAGTTCCACATACGGGTTGACTGTTTTTCAACCCATATAGCGACCACTTGAGCCTGCACACGTAGTCCGGGCGATCTGTGTTGATGTACCCATCTGGCTGTGCCATATAGATATCTTCATCCAGCACGCCGTTCAGAAACGCTGTCTTCATACCCATCTGGTGCAACGTGAGGGCATACTTGGCAGCCAGACTCAACACGATCCGAATCGGCGTAAACCTGGCCACTGGTGCAGAAGTCTTGTCGTAGTTGATCCCGAACTTCTGCGAGAATCCCTTGGCCACCAGTCGTGCCTTGTATCGCTCAACGTCACTGTCTGCAACCGATTGTCTTGCGTTCTTCGGCAATGGCACGACATCCCAGGCATCGTTCTTAGCAGGCGAGTTTCACTCCGAGTCACACGCTTCCTTCCACTTGATTGCATCACTGGATTCCATCGCCGAATTGAACGTAATCGGCATTTCTCCCACTGAATTCAATATTGCAAGCAGTCTCAAAGCTTGGACTTTCTTGAGCTGCTGCTGACATTTCGTCAAGACGTTGATGTCTACTCGAAGACATCAAGCTCGAGTATACAAGACGACTGTAATGCTGGCAGACATCATGACGAAAAGGCTTCATGGTCCACGTCACAAGGATCTGATAACGGCGCTCGACATCCATGCGTGCACGGATTGAGGGGGCGTATTGAGGGTTACCGATGTCAACAGAACTTCAAGACTTAGATTTTACGGCATAGCTCTTACGGTAATATTACTCAGGCTGATTAGACAAATAGGTTGATTAGACGCTAGACATGATTGATATGTGGTTCACATATAAATTATGTAGTAGACAGCAAGCTGCGACAAATCAATCACTTCCGAATCTTCCTTCCAGTGAGCAAGCGTTCTTCGCTCCGTTCTCTCCGGTCGCGTCTCTCTTTCTTCTCTTCGTCGCTTTCTCTTTCCTCACTCGCTCTTCTCTTCGCTCTCCCTTCTCTTCGTCGCTTTCTCTTTCCTTCACGCGCTCTTCTCTTCGCTCACTCTTCTCTTTGCTCCACCGCTCAAGTTACAACCAGTTGGGGGAGCAAGAAGCAGCCAAGTGTTTCCCTGTTGACAAGTGAAGCAGCGTACATCGCGCTCAGTTGACGAATCAAGAGAACAAGTGGACTCGCCGTTTGCAGTGTAAGATCATGGCAGCTGCTAATAGAAAGAACACGAGCTCATGATCCGTGAAGACAATCAATCGTGCATCAAGATGACGAAGAATCCCGTCAACCACGGCCGCACCAAGCACATTGACATCAAGTACTATCACATCCGTGATCAGGTCAAGCGCGGTGAGGTCAAGCTCGAGTACTACAAGACGACTGTAATGCTGGCAGACATCATGACGAAAAGGCTTCACGGTCCACGTCACAAGGATCTGATAACGGCGCTCGACATCCATGCGTGTACGGATTGAGGGGGCGTATTGAGGGTTACCGATGTCAACAGAACTTCAAGACTTAGATTTTACGGCATAGCTCTTACGGTAATATTACTCAGGCTGATTAGACAAATAGGTTGATTAGACGCTAGACATGATTGACATGTGGTCCACATATAAATCATGTAGTAGACAGCAAGCTGCGACAAATCAATCACTTCCGAATCTTCCTTCCAGTGAGCAAGCGTTCTTCGCTCCGTTCTCTCCGGTCGCGTCACTGTCTCTTCTCTTCGCTCGCTGTATTATTCGCTCGCTGTTCTCTTCTCTCGCTGTTCTCTTCGCTCGCTGTTCTCTTCTCTCGCTGTTCTCTTCGCTCGCTGTTCTCTTCGCTCGTTCTTCTCTTCGTCACTTTCTCTTTCCTTCACTCGCTCTTCTCTTCGCTCACTCTTCTCTTTGCTCCACCGCTCAAGTTACAACCAGTTGGGGGAGCAAGAAGCAGCCAAGTGTTTCCCTGTCGACAAGTGAAGCAGCGTACATCGCGCTCAGTTGACGAATCAAGAGAACAAGTGGACTCACCGTTTGCAGTGTAAAATCATGGCAACTGCCAATAGAAAGAACACGAGCTCATGATCCGTGAAGACAATCAATCGTGCATCAAGATGACGAAGAATCCCGTCATCCACGGCCGCACCAAGCACATTGACATCAAGTACTATCACATCCGTGATCAGGTCAAGCGCGGTGAGGTCAAGCTCGAGTACTACGAGACGACTGTAATGCTGGCAGACATCATGACGAAAAGGCTTCATGGTCCACGTCACAAGGATCTGATAACGGCGCTCGACATCCATGCGTGTACGGATTGAGGGGGCGTATTGAGGGTTACCGATGTCAACAGAACTTCAAGACTTAGATTTTACGGCATAGCTCTTACGGTAATATTACTCAGGCTGATTAGACAAATAGGTTGATTAGACGCTAGACATGATTGACATGTGGTCCACATATAAATCATGTAGTAGACAGTAAGCTGCGACAAATCAATCACTTCCGAATCTTCCTTCCAGTGAGCAAGCGTTCTTCGCTCCGTTCTCTCCGGTCGCGTCACTGTCTCTTCTCTTCGCTCGCTGTATTATTCGCTCGCTGTTCTCTTCTCTCGCTGTTCTCTTCGCTCGCTGTTCTCTTCTCTCGCTGTTCTCTTCGCTCGCTGTTCTCTTCGCTCGTTCTTCTCTTCGTCGCTTTCTCTTTCCTTCACGCGCTCTTCTCTTCGCTCACTCTTCTCTTTGCTCCACCGCTCAAGTTACAACCAGTTGGGGGAGCAAGAAGCAGCCAAGTGTTTCCCTGTTGACAAGTGAAGCAGCGTACATCGCGCTCAGTTGACGAATCAAGAGAACAAGTGGACTCGCCGTTTGCAGTGTAAGATCATGGCAGCTGCTAATAGAAAGAACACGAGCTCATGATCCGTGAAGACAATCAATCGTGCATCAAGATGACGAAGAATCCCGTCAACCACGGCCGCACCAAGCACATTGACATCAAGTACTATCACATCCGTGATCAGGTCAAGCGCGGTGAGGTCAAGCTCGAGTACTACAAGACGACTGTAATGCTGGCAGACATCATGACGAAAAGGCTTCACGGTCCACGTCACAAGGATCTGATAACGGCGCTCGACATCCATGCGTGTACGGATTGAGGGGGCGTATTGAGGGTTACCGATGTCAACAGAACTTCAAGACTTAGATTTTACGGCATAGCTCTTACGGTAATATTACTCAGGCTGATTAGACAAATAGGTTGATTAGACGCTAGACATGATTGACATGTGGTCCACATATAAATCATGTAGTAGACAGCAAGCTGCGACAAATCAATCACTTCCGAATCTTCCTTCCAGTGAGCAAGCGTTCTTCGCTCCGTTCTCTCCGGTCGCGTCACTGTCTCTTCTCTTCGCTCGCTGTATTATTCGCTCGCTGTTCTCTTCTCTCGCTGTTCTCTTCGCTCGCTGTTCTCTTCGCTCGTTCTTCTCTTCGTCGCTTTCTCTTTCCTTCACTCGCTCTTCTCTTCGCTCACTCTTCTCTTTGCTCCACCGCTCAAGTTACAACCAGTTGGGGGAGCAAGAAGCAGCCAAGTGTTTCCCTGTCGACAAGTGAAGCAGCGTACATCGCGCTCAGTTGACGAATCAAGAGAACAAGTGGACTCACCGTTTGCAGTGTAAAATCATGGCAACTGCCAATAGAAAGAACACGAGCTCATGATCCGTGAAGACAATCAATCGTGCATCAAGATGACGAAGAATCCCGTCATCCACGGCCGCACCAAGCACATTGACATCAAGTACTATCACATCCGTGATCAGGTCAAGCGCGGTGAGGTCAAGCTCGAGTACTACGAGACGACTGTAATGCTGGCAGACATCATGACGAAAAGGCTTCATGGTCCACGTCACAAGGATCTGATAACGGCGCTCGACATCCATGCGTGTACGGATTGAGGGGGCGTATTGAGGGTTACCGATGTCAACAGAACTTCAAGACTTAGATTTTACGGCATAGCTCTTACGGTAATATTACTCAGGCTGATTAGACAAATAGGTTGATTAGACGCTAGACATGATTGACATGTGGTCCACATATAAATCATGTAGTAGACAGTAAGCTGCGACAAATCAATCACTTCCGAATCTTCCTTCCAGTGAGCAAGCGTTCTTCGCTCCGTTCTCTCCGGTCGCGTCACTGTCTCTTCTCTTCGCTCGCTGTATTATTCGCTCGCTGTTCTCTTCTCTCGCTGTTCTCTTCGCTCGCTGTTCTCTTCTCTCGCTGTTCTCTTCGCTCGCTGTTCTCTTCGCTCGTTCTTCTCTTCGTCACTTTCTCTTTCCTTCACTCGCTCTTCTCTTCGCTCACTCTTCTCTTTGCTCCACCGCTCAAGTTACAACCAGTTGGGGGAGCAAGAAGCAGCCAAGTGTTTCCCTGTCGACAAGTGAAGCAGCGTACATCGCGCTCAGTTGACGAATCAAGAGAACAAGTGGACTCACCGTTTGCAGTGTAAAATCATGGCAACTGCCAATAGAAAGAACACGAGCTCATGATCCGTGAAGACAATCAATCGTGCATCAAGATGACGAAGAATCCCGTCATCCACGGCCGCACCAAGCACATTGACATCAAGTACTATCACATCCGTGATCAGGTCAAGCGCGGTGAGGTCAAGCTCGAGTACTACGAGACGACTGTAATGCTGGCAGACATCATGACGAAAAGGCTTCATGGTCCACGTCACAAGGATCTGATAACGGCGCTCGACATCCATGCGTGTACGGATTGAGGGGGCGTATTGAGGGTTACCGATGTCAACAGAACTTCAAGACTTAGATTTTACGGCATAGCTCTTACGGTAATATTACTCAGGCTGATTAGACAAATAGGTTGATTAGACGCTAGACATGATTGACATGTGGTCCACATATAAATCATGTAGTAGACAGCAAGCTGCGACAAATCAATCACTTCCGAATCTTCCTTCCAGTGAGCAAGCGTTCTTCGCTCCGTTCTCTCCGGTCGCGTCACTGTCTCTTCTCTTCGCTCGCTGTATTATTCGCTCGCTGTTCTCTTCTCTCGCTGTTCTCTTCGCTCGCTGTTCTCTTCTCTCGCTGTTCTCTTCGCTCGCTGTTCTCTTCGCTCGTTCTTCTCTTCGTCGCTTTCTCTTTCCTTCACTCGCTCTTCTCTTCGCTCACTCTTCTCTTTGCTCCACCGCTCAAGTTACAACCAGTTGGGGGAGCAAGAAGCAGCCAAGTGTTTCCCTGTCGACAAGTGAAGCAGCGTACATCGCGCTCAGTTGACGAATCAAGAGAACAAGTGGACTCACCGTTTGCAGTGTAAAATCATGGCAACTGCCAATAGAAAGAACACGAGCTCATGATCCGTGAAGACAATCAATCGTGCATCAAGATGACGAAGAATCCCGTCATCCACGGCCGCACCAAGCACATTGACATCAAGTACTATCACATCCGTGATCAGGTCAAGCGCGGTGAGGTCAAGCTCGAGTACTACGAGACGACTGTAATGCTGGCAGACATCATGACGAAAAGGCTTCATGGTCCACGTCACAAGGATCTGATAACGGCGCTCGACATCCATGCGTGTACGGATTGAGGGGGCGTATTGAGGGTTACCGATGTCAACAGAACTTCAAGACTTAGATTTTACGGCATAGCTCTTACGGTAATATTACTCAGGCTGATTAGACAAATAGGTTGATTAGACGCTAGACATGATTGACATGTGGTCCACATATAAATCATGTAGTAGACAGTAAGCTGCGACAAATCAATCACTTCCGAATCTTCCTTCCAGTGAGCAAGCGTTCTTCGCTCCGTTCTCTCCGGTCGCGTCACTGTCTCTTCTCTTCGCTCGCTGTATTATTCGCTCGCTGTTCTCTTCTCTCGCTGTTCTCTTCGCTCGCTGTTCTCTTCTCTCGCTGTTCTCTTCGCTCGCTGTTCTCTTCGCTCGTTCTTCTCTTCGTCGCTTTCTCTTTCCTTCACTCGCTCTTCTCTTCGCTCACTCTTCTCTTTGCTCCACCGCTCAAGTTACAACCAGTTGGGGGAGCAAGAAGCAGCCAAGTGTTTCCCTGTCGACAAGTGAAGCAGCGTACATCGCGCTCAGTTGACGAATCAAGAGAACAAGTGGACTCACCGTTTGCAGTGTAAAATCATGGCAACTGCCAATAGAAAGAACACGAGCTCATGATCCGTGAAGACAATCAATCGTGCATCAAGATGACGAAGAATCCCGTCATCCACGGCCGCACCAAGCACATTGACATCAAGTACTATCACATCCGTGATCAGGTCAAGCGCGGTGAGGTCAAGCTCGAGTACTACGAGACGACTGTAATGCTGGCAGACATCATGACGAAAAGGCTTCATGGTCCACGTCACAAGGATCTGATAACGGCGCTCGACATCCATGCGTGTACGGATTGAGGGGGCGTATTGAGGGTTACCGATGTCAACAGAACTTCAAGACTTAGATTTTACGGCATAGCTCTTACGGTAATATTACTCAGGCTGATTAGACAAATAGGTTGATTAGACGCTAGACATGATTGACATGTGGTCCACATATAAATCATGTAGTAGACAGTAAGCTGCGACAAATCAATCACTTCCGAATCTTCCTTCCAGTGAGCAAGCGTTCTTCGCTCCGTTCTCTCCGGTCGCGTCTCTCTTTCTTCTCTTCGCTCGCTGTATTATTCGCTCGTTCTTCTCTTCGTCGCTTTCTCTTTCCTCACTCGCTCTTCTCTTCGCTCTCCCTTCTCTTCGTCGCTTTCTCTTTCCTTCACGCGCTCTTCTCTTCGCTCACTCTTCTCTTTGCTCCACCGCTCAAGTTACAACCAGTTGGGGGAGCAAGAAGCAGCCAAGTGTTTCCCTGTCGACAAGTGAAGCAGCGTACATCGCGCTCAGTTGACGAATCAAGAGAACAAGTGGACTCACCGTTTGCAGTGTAAAATCATGGCAACTGCCAATAGAAAGAACACGAGCTCATGATCCGTGAAGACAATCAATCGTGCATCAAGATGACGAAGAATCCCGTCATCCACGGCCGCACCAAGCACATTGACATCAAGTACTATCACATCCGTGATCAGGTCAAGCGCGGTGAGGTCAAGCTCGAGTACTACGAGACGACTGTAATGCTGGCAGACATCATGACGAAAAGGCTTCATGGTCCACGTCACAAGGATCTGATAACGGCGCTCGACATCCATGCGTGTACGGATTGAGGGGGCGTATTGAGGGTTACCGATGTCAACAGAACTTCAAGACTTAGATTTTACGGCATAGCTCTTACGGTAATATTACTCAGGCTGATTAGACAAATAGGTTGATTAGACGCTAGACATGATTGACATGTGGTCCACATATAAATCATGTAGTAGACAGTAAGCTGCGACAAATCAATCACTTCCGAATCTTCCTTCCAGTGAGCAAGCGTTCTTCGCTCCGTTCTCTCCGGTCGCGTCACTGTCTCTTCTCTTCGCTCGCTGTATTATTCGCTCGCTGTTCTCTTCTCTCGCTGTTCTCTTCGCTCGCTGTTCTCTTCTCTCGCTGTTCTCTTCGCTCGCTGTTCTCTTCGCTCGTTCTTCTCTTCGTCGCTTTCTCTTTCCTTCACTCGCTCTTCTCTTCGCTCACTCTTCTCTTTGCTCCACCGCTCAAGTTACAACCAGTTGGGGGAGCAAGAAGCAGCCAAGTGTTTCCCTGTCGACAAGTGAAGCAGCGTACATCGCGCTCAGTTGACGAATCAAGAGAACAAGTGGACTCACCGTTTGCAGTGTAAAATCATGGCAACTGCCAATAGAAAGAACACGAGCTCATGATCCGTGAAGACAATCAATCGTGCATCAAGATGACGAAGAATCCCGTCATCCACGGCCGCACCAAGCACATTGACATCAAGTACTATCACATCCGTGATCAGGTCAAGCGCGGTGAGGTCAAGCTCGAGTACTACGAGACGACTGTAATGCTGGCAGACATCATGACGAAAAGGCTTCATGGTCCACGTCACAAGGATCTGATAACGGCGCTCGACATCCATGCGTGTACGGATTGAGGGGGCGTATTGAGGGTTACCGATGTCAACAGAACTTCAAGACTTAGATTTTACGGCATAGCTCTTACGGTAATATTACTCAGGCTGATTAGACAAATAGGTTGATTAGACGCTAGACATGATTGACATGTGGTCCACATATAAATCATGTAGTAGACAGTAAGCTGCGACAAATCAATCACTTCCGAATCTTCCTTCCAGTGAGCAAGCGTTCTTCGCTCCGTTCTCTCCGGTCGCGTCACTGTCTCTTCTCTTCGCTCGCTGTATTATTCGCTCGCTGTTCTCTTCTCTCGCTGTTCTCTTCGCTCGCTGTTCTCTTCTCTCGCTGTTCTCTTCGCTCGCTGTTCTCTTCGCTCGCTGTTCTCTTCGCTCGTTCTTCTCTTCGTCGCTTTCTCTTTCCTTCACTCGCTCTTCTCTTCGCTCACTCTTCTCTTTGCTCCACCGCTCAAGTTACAACCAGTTGGGGGAGCAAGAAGCAGCCAAGTGTTTCCCTGTCGACAAGTGAAGCAGCGTACATCGCGCTCAGTTGACGAATCAAGAGAACAAGTGGACTCACCGTTTGCAGTGTAAAATCATGGCAACTGCCAATAGAAAGAACACGAGCTCATGATCCGTGAAGACAATCAATCGTGCATCAAGATGACGAAGAATCCCGTCATCCACGGCCGCACCAAGCACATTGACATCAAGTACTATCACATCCGTGATCAGGTCAAGCGCGGTGAGGTCAAGCTCGAGTACTACGAGACGACTGTAATGCTGGCAGACATCATGACGAAAAGGCTTCATGGTCCACGTCACAAGGATCTGATAACGGCGCTCGACATCCATGCGTGTACGGATTGAGGGGGCGTATTGAGGGTTACCGATGTCAACAGAACTTCAAGACTTAGATTTTACGGCATAGCTCTTACGGTAATATTACTCAGGCTGATTAGACAAATAGGTTGATTAGACGCTAGACATGATTGACATGTGGTCCACATATAAATCATGTAGTAGACAGTAAGCTGCGACAAATCAATCACTTCCGAATCTTCCTTCCAGTGAGCAAGCGTTCTTCGCTCCGTTCTCTCCGGTCGCGTCACTGTCTCTTCTCTTCGCTCGCTGTATTATTCGCTCGCTGTTCTCTTCTCTCGCTGTTCTCTTCGCTCGCTGTTCTCTTCTCTCGCTGTTCTCTTCGCTCGCTGTTCTCTTCGCTCGTTCTTCTCTTCGTCGCTTTCTCTTTCCTTCACTCGCTCTTCTCTTCGCTCACTCTTCTCTTTGCTCCACCGCTCAAGTTACAACCAGTTGGGGGAGCAAGAAGCAGCCAAGTGTTTCCCTGTCGACAAGTGAAGCAGCGTACATCGCGCTCAGTTGACGAATCAAGAGAACAAGTGGACTCACCGTTTGCAGTGTAAAATCATGGCAACTGCCAATAGAAAGAACACGAGCTCATGATCCGTGAAGACAATCAATCGTGCATCAAGATGACGAAGAATCCCGTCATCCACGGCCGCACCAAGCACATTGACATCAAGTACTATCACATCCGTGATCAGGTCAAGCGCGGTGAGGTCAAGCTCGAGTACTACGAGACGACTGTAATGCTGGCAGACATCATGACGAAAAGGCTTCATGGTCCACGTCACAAGGATCTGATAACGGCGCTCGACATCCATGCGTGTACGGATTGAGGGGGCGTATTGAGGGTTACCGATGTCAACAGAACTTCAAGACTTAGATTTTACGGCATAGCTCTTACGGTAATATTACTCAGGCTGATTAGACAAATAGGTTGATTAGACGCTAGACATGATTGACATGTGGTCCACATATAAATCATGTAGTAGACAGTAAGCTGCGACAAATCAATCACTTCCGAATCTTCCTTCCAGTGAGCAAGCGTTCTTCGCTCCGTTCTCTCCGGTCGCGTCACTGTCTCTTCTCTTCGCTCGCTGTATTATTCGCTCGCTGTTCTCTTCTCTCGCTGTTCTCTTCGCTCGCTGTTCTCTTCTCTCGCTGTTCTCTTCGCTCGCTGTTCTCTTCGCTCGTTCTTCTCTTCGTCGCTTTCTCTTTCCTTCACTCGCTCTTCTCTTCGCTCACTCTTCTCTTTGCTCCACCGCTCAAGTTACAACCAGTTGGGGGAGCAAGAAGCAGCCAAGTGTTTCCCTGTCGACAAGTGAAGCAGCGTACATCGCGCTCAGTTGACGAATCAAGAGAACAAGTGGACTCACCGTTTGCAGTGTAAAATCATGGCAACTGCCAATAGAAAGAACACGAGCTCATGATCCGTGAAGACAATCAATCGTGCATCAAGATGACGAAGAATCCCGTCATCCACGGCCGCACCAAGCACATTGACATCAAGTACTATCACATCCGTGATCAGGTCAAGCGCGGTGAGGTCAAGCTCGAGTACTACGAGACGACTGTAATGCTGGCAGACATCATGACGAAAAGGCTTCATGGTCCACGTCACAAGGATCTGATAACGGCGCTCGACATCCATGCGTGTACGGATTGAGGGGGCGTATTGAGGGTTACCGATGTCAACAGAACTTCAAGACTTAGATTTTACGGCATAGCTCTTACGGTAATATTACTCAGGCTGATTAGACAAATAGGTTGATTAGACGCTAGACATGATTGACATGTGGTCTACATATAAATCATGTAGTAGACAGTAAGCTGCGACAAATCAATCACTTCCGAATCTTCCTTCCAGTGAGCAAGCGTTCTTCGCTCCGTTCTCTCCGGTCGCGTCACTGTCTCTTCTCTTCGCTCGCTGTATTATTCGCTCGCTGTTCTCTTCTCTCGCTGTTCTCTTCGCTCGCTGTTCTCTTCGCTCGTTCTTCTCTTCGTCGCTTTCTCTTTCCTTCACTCGCTCTTCTCTTCGCTCACTCTTCTCTTTGCTCCACCGCTCAAGTTACAACCAGTTGGGGGAGCAAGAAGCAGCCAAGTGTTTCCCTGTCGACAAGTGAAGCAGCGTACATCGCGCTCAGTTGACGAATCAAGAGAACAAGTGGACTCACCGTTTGCAGTGTAAAATCATGGCAACTGCCAATAGAAAGAACACGAGCTCATGATCCGTGAAGACAATCAATCGTGCATCAAGATGACGAAGAATCCCGTCATCCACGGCCGCACCAAGCACATTGACATCAAGTACTATCACATCCGTGATCAGGTCAAGCGCGGTGAGGTCAAGCTCGAGTACTACGAGACGACTGTAATGCTGGCAGACATCATGACGAAAAGGCTTCATGGTCCACGTCACAAGGATCTGATAACGGCGCTCGACATCCATGCGTGTACGGATTGAGGGGGCGTATTGAGGGTTACCGATGTCAACAGAACTTCAAGACTTAGATTTTACGGCATAGCTCTTACGGTAATATTACTCAGGCTGATTAGACAAATAGGTTGATTAGACGCTAGACATGATTGACATGTGGTCCACATATAAATCATGTAGTAGACAGTAAGCTGCGACAAATCAATCACTTCCGAATCTTCCTTCCAGTGAGCAAGCGTTCTTCGCTCCGTTCTCTCCGGTCGCGTCACTGTCTCTTCTCTTCGCTCGCTGTATTATTCGCTCGCTGTTCTCTTCTCTCGCTGTTCTCTTCGCTCGCTGTTCTCTTCTCTCGCTGTTCTCTTCGCTCGCTGTTCTCTTCGCTCGCTGTTCTCTTCGCTCGTTCTTCTCTTCGTCGCTTTCTCTTTCCTTCACTCGCTCTTCTCTTCGCTCACTCTTCTCTTTGCTCCACCGCTCAAGTTACAACCAGTTGGGGGAGCAAGAAGCAGCCAAGTGTTTCCCTGTCGACAAGTGAAGCAGCGTACATCGCGCTCAGTTGACGAATCAAGAGAACAAGTGGACTCACCGTTTGCAGTGTAAAATCATGGCAACTGCCAATAGAAAGAACACGAGCTCATGATCCGTGAAGACAATCAATCGTGCATCAAGATGACGAAGAATCCCGTCATCCACGGCCGCACCAAGCACATTGACATCAAGTACTATCACATCCGTGATCAGGTCAAGCGCGGTGAGGTCAAGCTCGAGTACTACGAGACGACTGTAATGCTGGCAGACATCATGACGAAAAGGCTTCATGGTCCACGTCACAAGGATCTGATAACGGCGCTCGACATCCATGCGTGTACGGATTGAGGGGGCGTATTGAGGGTTACCGATGTCAACAGAACTTCAAGACTTAGATTTTACGGCATAGCTCTTACGGTAATATTACTCAGGCTGATTAGACAAATAGGTTGATTAGACGCTAGACATGATTGACATGTGGTCCACATATAAATCATGTAGTAGACAGTAAGCTGCGACAAATCAATCACTTCCGAATCTTCCTTCCAGTGAGCAAGCGTTCTTCGCTCCGTTCTCTCCGGTCGCGTCACTGTCTCTTCTCTTCGCTCGCTGTATTATTCGCTCGCTGTTCTCTTCTCTCGCTGTTCTCTTCGCTCGCTGTTCTCTTCGCTCGTTCTTCTCTTCGTCGCTTTCTCTTTCCTTCACTCGCTCTTCTCTTCGCTCACTCTTCTCTTTGCTCCACCGCTCAAGTTACAACCAGTTGGGGGAGCAAGAAGCAGCCAAGTGTTTCCCTGTCGACAAGTGAAGCAGCGTACATCGCGCTCAGTTGACGAATCAAGAGAACAAGTGGACTCACCGTTTGCAGTGTAAAATCATGGCAACTGCCAATAGAAAGAACACGAGCTCATGATCCGTGAAGACAATCAATCGTGCATCAAGATGACGAAGAATCCCGTCATCCACGGCCGCACCAAGCACATTGACATCAAGTACTATCACATCCGTGATCAGGTCAAGCGCGGTGAGGTCAAGCTCGAGTACTACGAGACGACTGTAATGCTGGCAGACATCATGACGAAAAGGCTTCATGGTCCACGTCACAAGGATCTGATAACGGCGCTCGACATCCATGCGTGTACGGATTGAGGGGGCGTATTGAGGGTTACCGATGTCAACAGAACTTCAAGACTTAGATTTTACGGCATAGCTCTTACGGTAATATTACTCAGGCTGATTAGACAAATAGGTTGATTAGACGCTAGACATGATTGACATGTGGTCCACATATAAATCATGTAGTAGACAGTAAGCTGCGACAAATCAATCACTTCCGAATCTTCCTTCCAGTGAGCAAGCGTTCTTCGCTCCGTTCTCTCCGGTCGCGTCACTGTCTCTTCTCTTCGCTCGCTGTATTATTCGCTCGCTGTTCTCTTCTCTCGCTGTTCTCTTCGCTCGCTGTTCTCTTCTCTCGCTGTTCTCTTCGCTCGCTGTTCTCTTCGCTCGTTCTTCTCTTCGTCGCTTTCTCTTTCCTTCACTCGCTCTTCTCTTCGCTCACTCTTCTCTTTGCTCCACCGCTCAAGTTACAACCAGTTGGGGGAGCAAGAAGCAGCCAAGTGTTTCCCTGTCGACAAGTGAAGCAGCGTACATCGCGCTCAGTTGACGAATCAAGAGAACAAGTGGACTCACCGTTTGCAGTGTAAAATCATGGCAACTGCCAATAGAAAGAACACGAGCTCATGATCCGTGAAGACAATCAATCGTGCATCAAGATGACGAAGAATCCCGTCATCCACGGCCGCACCAAGCACATTGACATCAAGTACTATCACATCCGTGATCAGGTCAAGCGCGGTGAGGTCAAGCTCGAGTACTACGAGACGACTGTAATGCTGGCAGACATCATGACGAAAAGGCTTCATGGTCCACGTCACAAGGATCTGATAACGGCGCTCGACATCCATGCGTGTACGGATTGAGGGGGCGTATTGAGGGTTACCGATGTCAACAGAACTTCAAGACTTAGATTTTACGGCATAGCTCTTACGGTAATATTACTCAGGCTGATTAGACAAATAGGTTGATTAGACGCTAGACATGATTGACATGTGGTCCACATATAAATCATGTAGTAGACAGTAAGCTGCGACAAATCAATCACTTCCGAATCTTCCTTCCAGTGAGCAAGCGTTCTTCGCTCCGTTCTCTCCGGTCGCGTCACTGTCTCTTCTCTTCGCTCGCTGTATTATTCGCTCGCTGTTCTCTTCTCTCGCTGTTCTCTTCGCTCGCTGTTCTCTTCTCTCGCTGTTCTCTTCGCTCGCTGTTCTCTTCGCTCGTTCTTCTCTTCGTCGCTTTCTCTTTCCTTCACTCGCTCTTCTCTTCGCTCACTCTTCTCTTTGCTCCACCGCTCAAGTTACAACCAGTTGGGGGAGCAAGAAGCAGCCAAGTGTTTCCCTGTCGACAAGTGAAGCAGCGTACATCGCGCTCAGTTGACGAATCAAGAGAACAAGTGGACTCACCGTTTGCAGTGTAAAATCATGGCAACTGCCAATAGAAAGAACACGAGCTCATGATCCGTGAAGACAATCAATCGTGCATCAAGATGACGAAGAATCCCGTCATCCACGGCCGCACCAAGCACATTGACATCAAGTACTATCACATCCGTGATCAGGTCAAGCGCGGTGAGGTCAAGCTCGAGTACTACGAGACGACTGTAATGCTGGCAGACATCATGACGAAAAGGCTTCATGGTCCACGTCACAAGGATCTGATAACGGCGCTCGACATCCATGCGTGTACGGATTGAGGGGGCGTATTGAGGGTTACCGATGTCAACAGAACTTCAAGACTTAGATTTTACGGCATAGCTCTTACGGTAATATTACTCAGGCTGATTAGACAAATAGGTTGATTAGACGCTAGACATGATTGACATGTGGTCCACATATAAATCATGTAGTAGACAGTAAGCTGCGACAAATCAATCACTTCCGAATCTTCCTTCCAGTGAGCAAGCGTTCTTCGCTCCGTTCTCTCCGGTCGCGTCACTGTCTCTTCTCTTCGCTCGCTGTATTATTCGCTCGCTGTTCTCTTCTCTCGCTGTTCTCTTCGCTCGCTGTTCTCTTCGCTCGTTCTTCTCTTCGTCGCTTTCTCTTTCCTTCACTCGCTCTTCTCTTCGCTCACTCTTCTCTTTGCTCCACCGCTCAAGTTACAACCAGTTGGGGGAGCAAGAAGCAGCCAAGTGTTTCCCTGTCGACAAGTGAAGCAGCGTACATCGCGCTCAGTTGACGAATCAAGAGAACAAGTGGACTCACCGTTTGCAGTGTAAAATCATGGCAACTGCCAATAGAAAGAACACGAGCTCATGATCCGTGAAGACAATCAATCGTGCATCAAGATGACGAAGAATCCCGTCATCCACGGCCGCACCAAGCACATTGACATCAAGTACTATCACATCCGTGATCAGGTCAAGCGCGGTGAGGTCAAGCTCGAGTACTACGAGACGACTGTAATGCTGGCAGACATCATGACGAAAAGGCTTCATGGTCCACGTCACAAGGATCTGATAACGGCGCTCGACATCCATGCGTGTACGGATTGAGGGGGCGTATTGAGGGTTACCGATGTCAACAGAACTTCAAGACTTAGATTTTACGGCATAGCTCTTACGGTAATATTACTCAGGCTGATTAGACAAATAGGTTGATTAGACGCTAGACATGATTGACATGTGGTCCACATATAAATCATGTAGTAGACAGTAAGCTGCGACAAATCAATCACTTCCGAATCTTCCTTCCAGTGAGCAAGCGTTCTTCGCTCCGTTCTCTCCGGTCGCGTCACTGTCTCTTCTCTTCGCTCGCTGTATTATTCGCTCGCTGTTCTCTTCTCTCGCTGTTCTCTTCGCTCGCTGTTCTCTTCTCTCGCTGTTCTCTTCGCTCGCTGTTCTCTTCGCTCGTTCTTCTCTTCGTCGCTTTCTCTTTCCTTCACTCGCTCTTCTCTTCGCTCACTCTTCTCTTTGCTCCACCGCTCAAGTTACAACCAGTTGGGGGAGCAAGAAGCAGCCAAGTGTTTCCCTGTCGACAAGTGAAGCAGCGTACATCGCGCTCAGTTGACGAATCAAGAGAACAAGTGGACTCACCGTTTGCAGTGTAAAATCATGGCAACTGCCAATAGAAAGAACACGAGCTCATGATCCGTGAAGACAATCAATCGTGCATCAAGATGACGAAGAATCCCGTCATCCACGGCCGCACCAAGCACATTGACATCAAGTACTATCACATCCGTGATCAGGTCAAGCGCGGTGAGGTCAAGCTCGAGTACTACGAGACGACTGTAATGCTGGCAGACATCATGACGAAAAGGCTTCATGGTCCACGTCACAAGGATCTGATAACGGCGCTCGACATCCATGCGTGTACGGATTGAGGGGGCGTATTGAGGGTTACCGATGTCAACAGAACTTCAAGACTTAGATTTTACGGCATAGCTCTTACGGTAATATTACTCAGGCTGATTAGACAAATAGGTTGATTAGACGCTAGACATGATTGACATGTGGTCCACATATAAATCATGTAGTAGACAGTAAGCTGCGACAAATCAATCACTTCCGAATCTTCCTTCCAGTGAGCAAGCGTTCTTCGCTCCGTTCTCTCCGGTCGCGTCACTGTCTCTTCTCTTCGCTCGCTGTATTATTCGCTCGCTGTTCTCTTCGCTCGTTCTTCTCTTCGTCGCTTTCTCTTTCCTTCACTCGCTCTTCTCTTCGCTCACTCTTCTCTTTGCTCCACCGCTCAAGTTACAACCAGTTGGGGGAGCAAGAAGCAGCCAAGTGTTTCCCTGTCGACAAGTGAAGCAGCGTACATCGCGCTCAGTTGACGAATCAAGAGAACAAGTGGACTCACCGTTTGCAGTGTAAAATCATGGCAACTGCCAATAGAAAGAACACGAGCTCATGATCCGTGAAGACAATCAATCGTGCATCAAGATGACGAAGAATCCCGTCATCCACGGCCGCACCAAGCACATTGACATCAAGTACTATCACATCCGTGATCAGGTCAAGCGCGGTGAGGTCAAGCTCGAGTACTACGAGACGACTGTAATGCTGGCAGACATCATGACGAAAAGGCTTCATGGTCCACGTCACAAGGATCTGATAACGGCGCTCGACATCCATGCGTGTACGGATTGAGGGGGCGTATTGAGGGTTACCGATGTCAACAGAACTTCAAGACTTAGATTTTACGGCATAGCTCTTACGGTAATATTACTCAGGCTGATTAGACAAATAGGTTGATTAGACGCTAGACATGATTGACATGTGGTCCACATATAAATCATGTAGTAGACAGTAAGCTGCGACAAATCAATCACTTCCGAATCTTCCTTCCAGTGAGCAAGCGTTCTTCGCTCCGTTCTCTCCGGTCGCGTCACTGTCTCTTCTCTTCGCTCGCTGTATTATTCGCTCGCTGTTCTCTTCTCTCGCTGTTCTCTTCGCTCGCTGTTCTCTTCTCTCGCTGTTCTCTTCGATCGCTGTTCTCTTCGCTCGTTCTTCTCTTCGTCGCTTTCTCTTTCCTTCACTCGCTCTTCTCTTCGCTCACTCTTCTCTTTGCTCCACCGCTCAAGTTACAACCAGTTGGGGGAGCAAGAAGCAGCCAAGTGTTTCCCTGTCGACAAGTGAAGCAGCGTACATCGCGCTCAGTTGACGAATCAAGAGAACAAGTGGACTCACCGTTTGCAGTGTAAAATCATGGCAACTGCCAATAGAAAGAACACGAGCTCATGATCCGTGAAGACAATCAATCGTGCATCAAGATGACGAAGAATCCCGTCATCCACGGCCGCACCAAGCACATTGACATCAAGTACTATCACATCCGTGATCAGGTCAAGCGCGGTGAGGTCAAGCTCGAGTACTACGAGACGACTGTAATGCTGGCAGACATCATGACGAAAAGGCTTCATGGTCCACGTCACAAGGATCTGATAACGGCGCTCGACATCCATGCGTGTACGGATTGAGGGGGCGTATTGAGGGTTACCGATGTCAACAGAACTTCAAGACTTAGATTTTACGGCATAGCTCTTACGGTAATATTACTCAGGCTGATTAGACAAATAGGTTGATTAGACGCTAGACATGATTGACATGTGGTCCACATATAAATCATGTAGTAGACAGTAAGCTGCGACAAATCAATCACTTCCGAATCTTCCTTCCAGTGAGCAAGCGTTCTTCGCTCCGTTCTCTCCGGTCGCGTCACTGTCTCTTCTCTTCGCTCGCTGTATTATTCGCTCGCTGTTCTCTTCTCTCGCTGTTCTCTTCGCTCGCTGTTCTCTTCTCTCGCTGTTCTCTTCGCTCGCTGTTCTCTTCGCTCGTTCTTCTCTTCGTCGCTTTCTCTTTCCTTCACTCGCTCTTCTCTTCGCTCACTCTTCTCTTTGCTCCACCGCTCAAGTTACAACCAGTTGGGGGAGCAAGAAGCAGCCAAGTGTTTCCCTGTCGACAAGTGAAGCAGCGTACATCGCGCTCAGTTGACGAATCAAGAGAACAAGTGGACTCACCGTTTGCAGTGTAAAATCATGGCAACTGCCAATAGAAAGAACACGAGCTCATGATCCGTGAAGACAATCAATCGTGCATCAAGATGACGAAGAATCCCGTCATCCACGGCCGCACCAAGCACATTGACATCAAGTACTATCACATCCGTGATCAGGTCAAGCGCGGTGAGGTCAAGCTCGAGTACTACGAGACGACTGTAATGCTGGCAGACATCATGACGAAAAGGCTTCATGGTCCACGTCACAAGGATCTGATAACGGCGCTCGACATCCATGCGTGTACGGATTGAGGGGGCGTATTGAGGGTTACCGATGTCAACAGAACTTCAAGACTTAGATTTTACGGCATAGCTCTTACGGTAATATTACTCAGGCTGATTAGACAAATAGGTTGATTAGACGCTAGACATGATTGACATGTGGTCCACATATAAATCATGTAGTAGACAGTAAGCTGCGACAAATCAATCACTTCCGAATCTTCCTTCCAGTGAGCAAGCGTTCTTCGCTCCGTTCTCTCCGGTCGCGTCACTGTCTCTTCTCTTCGCTCGCTGTATTATTCGCTCGCTGTTCTCTTCTCTCGCTGTTCTCTTCGCTCGCTGTTCTCTTCTCTCGCTGTTCTCTTCGCTCGCTGTTCTCTTCGCTCGTTCTTCTCTTCGTCGCTTTCTCTTTCCTTCACTCGCTCTTCTCTTCGCTCACTCTTCTCTTTGCTCCACCGCTCAAGTTACAACCAGTTGGGGGAGCAAGAAGCAGCCAAGTGTTTCCCTGTCGACAAGTGAAGCAGCGTACATCGCGCTCAGTTGACGAATCAAGAGAACAAGTGGACTCACCGTTTGCAGTGTAAAATCATGGCAACTGCCAATAGAAAGAACACGAGCTCATGATCCGTGAAGACAATCAATCGTGCATCAAGATGACGAAGAATCCCGTCATCCACGGCCGCACCAAGCACATTGACATCAAGTACTATCACATCCGTGATCAGGTCAAGCGCGGTGAGGTCAAGCTCGAGTACTACGAGACGACTGTAATGCTGGCAGACATCATGACGAAAAGGCTTCATGGTCCACATCACAAGGATCTGATAACGGCGCTCGACATCCATGCGTGTACGGATTGAGGGGGCGTATTGAGGGTTACCGATGTCAACAGAACTTCAAGACTTAGATTTTACGGCATAGCTCTTACGGTAATATTACTCAGGCTGATTAGACAAATAGGTTGATTAGACGCTAGACATGATTGACATGTGGTCCACATATAAATCATGTAGTAGACAGTAAGCTGCGACAAATCAATCACTTCCGAATCTTCCTTCCAGTGAGCAAGCGTTCTTCGCTCCGTTCTCTCCGGTCGCGTCACTGTCTCTTCTCTTCGCTCGCTGTATTATTCGCTCGCTGTTCTCTTCTCTCGCTGTTCTCTTCGCTCGCTGTTCTCTTCTCTCGCTGTTCTCTTCGCTCGCTGTTCTCTTCGCTCGTTCTTCTCTTCGTCGCTTTCTCTTTCCTTCACTCGCTCTTCTCTTCGCTCACTCTTCTCTTTGCTCCACCGCTCAAGTTACAACCAGTTGGGGGAGCAAGAAGCAGCCAAGTGTTTCCCTGTCGACAAGTGAAGCAGCGTACATCGCGCTCAGTTGACGAATCAAGAGAACAAGTGGACTCACCGTTTGCAGTGTAAAATCATGGCAACTGCCAATAGAAAGAACACGAGCTCATGATCCGTGAAGACAATCAATCGTGCATCAAGATGACGAAGAATCCCGTCATCCACGGCCGCACCAAGCACATTGACATCAAGTACTATCACATCCGTGATCAGGTCAAGCGCGGTGAGGTCAAGCTCGAGTACTACGAGACGACTGTAATGCTGGCAGACATCATGACGAAAAGGCTTCATGGTCCACGTCACAAGGATCTGATAACGGCGCTCGACATCCATGCGTGTACGGATTGAGGGGGCGTATTGAGGGTTACCGATGTCAACAGAACTTCAAGACTTAGATTTTACGGCATAGCTCTTACGGTAATATTACTCAGGCTGATTAGACAAATAGGTTGATTAGACGCTAGACATGATTGACATGTGGTCCACATATAAATCATGTAGTAGACAGTAAGCTGCGACAAATCAATCACTTCCGAATCTTCCTTCCAGTGAGCAAGCGTTCTTCGCTCCGTTCTCTCCGGTCGCGTCACTGTCTCTTCTCTTCGCTCGCTGTATTATTCGCTCGCTGTTCTCTTCTCTCGCTGTTCTCTTCGCTCGCTGTTCTCTTCTCTCGCTGTTCTCTTCGCTCGCTGTTCTCTTCGCTCGTTCTTCTCTTCGTCGCTTTCTCTTTCCTTCACTCGCTCTTCTCTTCGCTCACTCTTCTCTTTGCTCCACCGCTCAAGTTACAACCAGTTGGGGGAGCAAGAAGCAGCCAAGTGTTTCCCTGTCGACAAGTGAAGCAGCGTACATCGCGCTCAGTTGACGAATCAAGAGAACAAGTGGACTCACCGTTTGCAGTGTAAAATCATGGCAACTGCCAATAGAAAGAACACGAGCTCATGATCCGTGAAGACAATCAATCGTGCATCAAGATGACGAAGAATCCCGTCATCCACGGCCGCACCAAGCACATTGACATCAAGTACTATCACATCCGTGATCAGGTCAAGCGCGGTGAGGTCAAGCTCGAGTACTACGAGACGACTGTAATGCTGGCAGACATCATGACGAAAAGGCTTCATGGTCCACGTCACAAGGATCTGATAACGGCGCTCGACATCCATGCGTGTACGGATTGAGGGGGCGTATTGAGGGTTACCGATGTCAACAGAACTTCAAGACTTAGATTTTACGGCATAGCTCTTACGGTAATATTACTCAGGCTGATTAGACAAATAGGTTGATTAGACGCTAGACATGATTGACATGTGGTCCACATATAAATCATGTAGTAGACAGTAAGCTGCGACAAATCAATCACTTCCGAATCTTCCTTCCAGTGAGCAAGCGTTCTTCGCTCCGTTCTCTCCGGTCGCGTCACTGTCTCTTCTCTTCGCTCGCTGTATTATTCGCTCGCTGTTCTCTTCTCTCGCTGTTCTCTTCGCTCGCTGTTCTCTTCGCTCGTTCTTCTCTTCGTCGCTTTCTCTTTCCTTCACTCGCTCTTCTCTTCGCTCACTCTTCTCTTTGCTCCACCGCTCAAGTTACAACCAGTTGGGGGAGCAAGAAGCAGCCAAGTGTTTCCCTGTCGACAAGTGAAGCAGCGTACATCGCGCTCAGTTGACGAATCAAGAGAACAAGTGGACTCACCGTTTGCAGTGTAAAATCATGGCAACTGCCAATAGAAAGAACACGAGCTCATGATCCGTGAAGACAATCAATCGTGCATCAAGATGACGAAGAATCCCGTCATCCACGGCCGCACCAAGCACATTGACATCAAGTACTATCACATCCGTGATCAGGTCAAGCGCGGTGAGGTCAAGCTCGAGTACTACGAGACGACTGTAATGCTGGCAGACATCATGACGAAAAGGCTTCATGGTCCACAGTCACAAGGATCTGATAACGGCGCTCGACATCCATGCGTGTACGGATTGAGGGGGCGTATTGAGGGTTACCGATGTCAACAGAACTTCAAGACTTAGATTTTACGGCATAGCTCTTACGGTAATATTACTCAGGCTGATTAGACAAATAGGTTGATTAGACGCTAGACATGATTGACATGTGGTCCACATATAAATCATGTAGTAGACAGTAAGCTGCGACAAATCAATCACTTCCGAATCTTCCTTCCAGTGAGCAAGCGTTCTTCGCTCCGTTCTCTCCGGTCGCGTCACTGTCTCTTCTCTTCGCTCGCTGTATTATTCGCTCGCTGTTCTCTTCTCTCGCTGTTCTCTTCGCTCGCTGTTCTCTTCTCTCGCTGTTCTCTTCGCTCGCTGTTCTCTTCGCTCGTTCTTCTCTTCGTCGCTTTCTCTTTCCTTCACTCGCTCTTCTCTTCGCTCACTCTTCTCTTTGCTCCACCGCTCAAGTTACAACCAGTTGGGGGAGCAAGAAGCAGCCAAGTGTTTCCCTGTCGACAAGTGAAGCAGCGTACATCGCGCTCAGTTGACGAATCAAGAGAACAAGTGGACTCACCGTTTGCAGTGTAAAATCATGGCAACTGCCAATAGAAAGAACACGAGCTCATGATCCGTGAAGACAATCAATCGTGCATCAAGATGACGAAGAATCCCGTCATCCACGGCCGCACCAAGCACATTGACATCAAGTACTATCACATCCGTGATCAGGTCAAGCGCGGTGAGGTCAAGCTCGAGTACTACGAGACGACTGTAATGCTGGCAGACATCATGACGAAAAGGCTTCATGGTCCACGTCACAAGGATCTGATAACGGCGCTCGACATCCATGCGTGTACGGATTGAGGGGGCGTATTGAGGGTTACCGATGTCAACAGAACTTCAAGACTTAGATTTTACGGCATAGCTCTTACGGTAATATTACTCAGGCTGATTAGACAAATAGGTTGATTAGACGCTAGACATGATTGACATGTGGTCCACATATAAATCATGTAGTAGACAGTAAGCTGCGACAAATCAATCACTTCCGAATCTTCCTTCCAGTGAGCAAGCGTTCTTCGCTCCGTTCTCTCCGGTCGCGTCACTGTCTCTTCTCTTCGCTCGCTGTTCTCTTCGCTTGCTCCTTTTTTGCTCGCTGTTCTCTTCGCTCGCTGTTCTCTTCTCTCGCTGTTCTCTTCGCTCGCTGTTCTCTTCGCTCGTTCTTCTCTTCGTCGCTTTCTCTTTCCTTCACTCGCTCTTCTCTTCGCTCACTCTTCTCTTTGCTCCACCGCTCAAGTTACAACCAGTTGGGGGAGCAAGAAGCAGCCAAGTGTTTCCCTGTCGACAAGTGAAGCAGCGTACATCGCGCTCAGTTGACGAATCAAGAGAACAAGTGGACTCACCGTTTGCAGTGTAAAATCATGGCAACTGCCAATAGAAAGAACACGAGCTCATGATCCGTGAAGACAATCAATCGTGCATCAAGATGACGAAGAATCCCGTCATCCACGGCCGCACCAAGCACATTGACATCAAGTACTATCACATCCGTGATCAGGTCAAGCGCGGTGAGGTCAAGCTCGAGTACTACGAGACGACTGTAATGCTGGCAGACATCATGACGAAAAGGCTTCATGGTCCACGTCACAAGGATCTGATAACGGCGCTCGACATCCATGCGTGTACGGATTGAGGGGGCGTATTGAGGGTTACCGATGTCAACAGAACTTCAAGACTTAGATTTTACGGCATAGCTCTTACGGTAATATTACTCAGGCTGATTAGACAAATAGGTTGATTAGACGCTAGACATGATTGACATGTGGTCCACATATAAATCATGTAGTAGACAGTAAGCTGCGACAAATCAATCACTTCCGAATCTTCCTTCCAGTGAGCAAGCGTTCTTCGCTCCGTTCTCTCCGGTCGCGTCACTGTCTCTTCTCTTCGCTCGCTGTTCTCTTCGCTTGCTCCTTTTTTGCTCGCTGTTCTCTTCGCTCGCTGTTCTCTTCTCTCGCTGTTCTCTTCGCTCGCTGTTCTCTTCGCTCGTTCTTCTCTTCGTCGCTTTCTCTTTCCTTCACTCGCTCTTCTCTTCGCTCACTCTTCTCTTTGCTCCACCGCTCAAGTTACAACCAGTTGGGGGAGCAAGAAGCAGCCAAGTGTTTCCCTGTCGACAAGTGAAGCAGCGTACATCGCGCTCAGTTGACGAATCAAGAGAACAAGTGGACTCACCGTTTGCAGTGTAAAATCATGGCAACTGCCAATAGAAAGAACACGAGCTCATGATCCGTGAAGACAATCAATCGTGCATCAAGATGACGAAGAATCCCGTCATCCACGGCCGCACCAAGCACA
Organism: Peronospora destructor; assembly: GCA_011800735.1. NCBI lineage: Eukaryota > Oomycota > Peronosporomycetes > Peronosporales > Peronosporaceae > Peronospora > Peronospora destructor. The sequence goes on along the minus strand of WBRY01000029.1, from coordinate 17,308 downwards.
TTGACATCAAGTACTATCACATCCGTGATCAGGTCAAGCGCGGTGAGGTCAAGCTCGAGTACTACGAGACGACTGTAATGCTGGCAGACATCATGACGAAAAGGCTTCATGGTCCACGTCACAAGGATCTGATAACGGCGCTCGACATCCATGCGTGTACGGATTGAGGGGGCGTATTGAGGGTTACCGATGTCAACAGAACTTCAAGACTTAGATTTTACGGCATAGCTCTTACGGTAATATTACTCAGGCTGATTAGACAAATAGGTTGATTAGACGCTAGACATGATTGACATGTGGTCCACATATAAATCATGTAGTAGACAGTAAGCTGCGACAAATCAATCACTTCCGAATCTTCCTTCCAGTGAGCAAGCGTTCTTCGCTCCGTTCTCTCCGGTCGCGTCACTGTCTCTTCTCTTCGCTCGCTGTATTATTCGCTCGCTGTTCTCTTCTCTCGCTGTTCTCTTCGCTCGCTGTTCTCTTCTCTCGCTGTTCTCTTCGCTCGCTGTTCTCTTCGCTCGTTCTTCTCTTCGTCGCTTTCTCTTTCCTTCACTCGCTCTTCTCTTCGCTCACTCTTCTCTTTGCTCCACCGCTCAAGTTACAACCAGTTGGGGGAGCAAGAAGCAGCCAAGTGTTTCCCTGTCGACAAGTGAAGCAGCGTACATCGCGCTCAGTTGACGAATCAAGAGAACAAGTGGACTCACCGTTTGCAGTGTAAAATCATGGCAACTGCCAATAGAAAGAACACGAGCTCATGATCCGTGAAGACAATCAATCGTGCATCAAGATGACGAAGAATCCCGTCATCCACGGCCGCACCAAGCACATTGACATCAAGTACTATCACATCCGTGATCAGGTCAAGCGCGGTGAGGTCAAGCTCGAGTACTACGAGACGACTGTAATGCTGGCAGACATCATGACGAAAAGGCTTCATGGTCCACGTCACAAGGATCTGATAACGGCGCTCGACATCCATGCGTGTACGGATTGAGGGGGCGTATTGAGGGTTACCGATGTCAACAGAACTTCAAGACTTAGATTTTACGGCATAGCTCTTACGGTAATATTACTCAGGCTGATTAGACAAATAGGTTGATTAGACGCTAGACATGATTGACATGTGGTCCACATATAAATCATGTAGTAGACAGTAAGCTGCGACAAATCAATCACTTCCGAATCTTCCTTCCAGTGAGCAAGCGTTCTTCGCTCCGTTCTCTCCGGTCGCGTCACTGTCTCTTCTCTTCGCTCGCTGTTCTCTTCGCTTGCTCCTTTTTTTGCTCGCTGTTCTCTTCGCTCGCTGTTCTCTTCTCTCGCTGTTCTCTTCGCTCGCTGTTCTCTTCGCTCGTTCTTCTCTTCGTCGCTTTCTCTTTCCTTCACTCGCTCTTCTCTTCGCTCACTCTTCTCTTTGCTCCACCGCTCAAGTTACAACCAGTTGGGGGAGCAAGAAGCAGCCAAGTGTTTCCCTGTCGACAAGTGAAGCAGCGTACATCGCGCTCAGTTGACGAATCAAGAGAACAAGTGGACTCACCGTTTGCAGTGTAAAATCATGGCAACTGCCAATAGAAAGAACACGAGCTCATGATCCGTGAAGACAATCAATCGTGCATCAAGATGACGAAGAATCCCGTCATCCACGGCCGCACCAAGCACATTGACATCAAGTACTATCACATCCGTGATCAGGTCAAGCGCGGTGAGGTCAAGCTCGAGTACTACGAGACGACTGTAATGCTGGCAGACATCATGACGAAAAGGCTTCATGGTCCACGTCACAAGGATCTGATAACGGCGCTCGACATCCATGCGTGTACGGATTGAGGGGGCGTATTGAGGGTTACCGATGTCAACAGAACTTCAAGACTTAGATTTTACGGCATAGCTCTTACGGTAATATTACTCAGGCTGATTAGACAAATAGGTTGATTAGACGCTAGACATGATTGACATGTGGTCCACATATAAATCATGTAGTAGACAGTAAGCTGCGACAAATCAATCACTTCCGAATCTTCCTTCCAGTGAGCAAGCGTTCTTCGCTCCGTTCTCTCCGGTCGCGTCACTGTCTCTTCTCTTCGCTCGCTGTTCTCTTCGCTTGCTCCTTTTTTTGCTCGCTGTTCTCTTCGCTCGCTGTTCTCTTCTCTCGCTGTTCTCTTCGCTCGCTGTTCTCTTCGCTCGTTCTTCTCTTCGTCGCTTTCTCTTTCCTTCACTCGCTCTTCTCTTCGCTCACTCTTCTCTTTGCTCCACCGCTCAAGTTACAACCAGTTGGGGGAGCAAGAAGCAGCCAAGTGTTTCCCTGTCGACAAGTGAAGCAGCGTACATCGCGCTCAGTTGACGAATCAAGAGAACAAGTGGACTCACCGTTTGCAGTGTAAAATCATGGCAACTGCCAATAGAAAGAACACGAGCTCATGATCCGTGAAGACAATCAATCGTGCATCAAGATGACGAAGAATCCCGTCATCCACGGCCGCACCAAGCACATTGACATCAAGTACTATCACATCCGTGATCAGGTCAAGCGCGGTGAGGTCAAGCTCGAGTACTACGAGACGACTGTAATGCTGGCAGACATCATGACGAAAAGGCTTCATGGTCCACGTCACAAGGATCTGATAACGGCGCTCGACATCCATGCGTGTACGGATTGAGGGGGCGTATTGAGGGTTACCGATGTCAACAGAACTTCAAGACTTAGATTTTACGGCATAGCTCTTACGGTAATATTACTCAGGCTGATTAGACAAATAGGTTGATTAGACGCTAGACATGATTGACATGTGGTCCACATATAAATCATGTAGTAGACAGTAAGCTGCGACAAATCAATCACTTCCGAATCTTCCTTCCAGTGAGCAAGCGTTCTTCGCTCCGTTCTCTCCGGTCGCGTCACTGTCTCTTCTCTTCGCTCGCTGTTCTCTTCGCTTGCTCCTTTTTTTGCTCGCTGTTCTCTTCGCTCGCTGTTCTCTTCTCTCGCTGTTCTCTTCGCTCGCTGTTCTCTTCGCTCGTTCTTCTCTTCGTCGCTTTCTCTTTCCTTCACTCGCTCTTCTCTTCGCTCACTCTTCTCTTTGCTCCACCGCTCAAGTTACAACCAGTTGGGGGAGCAAGAAGCAGCCAAGTGTTTCCCTGTCGACAAGTGAAGCAGCGTACATCGCGCTCAGTTGACGAATCAAGAGAACAAGTGGACTCACCGTTTGCAGTGTAAAATCATGGCAACTGCCAATAGAAAGAACACGAGCTCATGATCCGTGAAGACAATCAATCGTGCATCAAGATGACGAAGAATCCCGTCATCCACGGCCGCACCAAGCACATTGACATCAAGTACTATCACATCCGTGATCAGGTCAAGCGCGGTGAGGTCAAGCTCGAGTACTACGAGACGACTGTAATGCTGGCAGACATCATGACGAAAAGGCTTCATGGTCCACGTCACAAGGATCTGATAACGGCGCTCGACATCCATGCGTGTACGGATTGAGGGGGCGTATTGAGGGTTACCGATGTCAACAGAACTTCAAGACTTAGATTTTACGGCATAGCTCTTACGGTAATATTACTCAGGCTGATTAGACAAATAGGTTGATTAGACGCTAGACATGATTGACATGTGGTCCACATATAAATCATGTAGTAGACAGTAAGCTGCGACAAATCAATCACTTCCGAATCTTCCTTCCAGTGAGCAAGCGTTCTTCGCTCCGTTCTCTCCGGTCGCGTCACTGTCTCTTCTCTTCGCTCGCTGTTCTCTTCGCTTGCTCCTTTTTTTGCTCGCTGTTCTCTTCGCTCGCTGTTCTCTTCTCTCGCTGTTCTCTTCGCTCGCTGTTCTCTTCGCTCGTTCTTCTCTTCGTCGCTTTCTCTTTCCTTCACTCGCTCTTCTCTTCGCTCACTCTTCTCTTTGCTCCACCGCTCAAGTTACAACCAGTTGGGGGAGCAAGAAGCAGCCAAGTGTTTCCCTGTCGACAAGTGAAGCAGCGTACATCGCGCTCAGTTGACGAATCAAGAGAACAAGTGGACTCACCGTTTGCAGTGTAAAATCATGGCAACTGCCAATAGAAAGAACACGAGCTCATGATCCGTGAAGACAATCAATCGTGCATCAAGATGACGAAGAATCCCGTCATCCACGGCCGCACCAAGCACATTGACATCAAGTACTATCACATCCGTGATCAGGTCAAGCGCGGTGAGGTCAAGCTCGAGTACTACGAGACGACTGTAATGCTGGCAGACATCATGACGAAAAGGCTTCATGGTCCACGTCACAAGGATCTGATAACGGCGCTCGACATCCATGCGTGTACGGATTGAGGGGGCGTATTGAGGGTTACCGATGTCAACAGAACTTCAAGACTTAGATTTTACGGCATAGCTCTTACGGTAATATTACTCAGGCTGATTAGACAAATAGGTTGATTAGACGCTAGACATGATTGACATGTGGTCCACATATAAATCATGTAGTAGACAGTAAGCTGCGACAAATCAATCACTTCCGAATCTTCCTTCCAGTGAGCAAGCGTTCTTCGCTCCGTTCTCTCCGGTCGCGTCACTGTCTCTTCTCTTCGCTCGCTGTTCTCTTCGCTTGCTCCTTTTTTTGCTCGCTGTTCTCTTCGCTCGCTGTTCTCTTCTCTCGCTGTTCTCTTCGCTCGCTGTTCTCTTCGCTCGTTCTTCTCTTCGTCGCTTTCTCTTTCCTTCACTCGCTCTTCTCTTCGCTCACTCTTCTCTTTGCTCCACCGCTCAAGTTACAACCAGTTGGGGGAGCAAGAAGCAGCCAAGTGTTTCCCTGTCGACAAGTGAAGCAGCGTACATCGCGCTCAGTTGACGAATCAAGAGAACAAGTGGACTCACCGTTTGCAGTGTAAAATCATGGCAACTGCCAATAGAAAGAACACGAGCTCATGATCCGTGAAGACAATCAATCGTGCATCAAGATGACGAAGAATCCCGTCATCCACGGCCGCACCAAGCACATTGACATCAAGTACTATCACATCCGTGATCAGGTCAAGCGCGGTGAGGTCAAGCTCGAGTACTACGAGACGACTGTAATGCTGGCAGACATCATGACGAAAAGGCTTCATGGTCCACGTCACAAGGATCTGATAACGGCGCTCGACATCCATGCGTGTACGGATTGAGGGGGCGTATTGAGGGTTACCGATGTCAACAGAACTTCAAGACTTAGATTTTACGGCATAGCTCTTACGGTAATATTACTCAGGCTGATTAGACAAATAGGTTGATTAGACGCTAGACATGATTGACATGTGGTCCACATATAAATCATGTAGTAGACAGTAAGCTGCGACAAATCAATCACTTCCGAATCTTCCTTCCAGTGAGCAAGCGTTCTTCGCTCCGTTCTCTCCGGTCGCGTCACTGTCTCTTCTCTTCGCTCGCTGTTCTCTTCGCTTGCTCCTTTTTTTGCTCGCTGTTCTCTTCGCTCGCTGTTCTCTTCTCTCGCTGTTCTCTTCGCTCGCTGTTCTCTTCGCTCGTTCTTCTCTTCGTCGCTTTCTCTTTCCTTCACTCGCTCTTCTCTTCGCTCACTCTTCTCTTTGCTCCACCGCTCAAGTTACAACCAGTTGGGGGAGCAAGAAGCAGCCAAGTGTTTCCCTGTCGACAAGTGAAGCAGCGTACATCGCGCTCAGTTGACGAATCAAGAGAACAAGTGGACTCACCGTTTGCAGTGTAAAATCATGGCAACTGCCAATAGAAAGAACACGAGCTCATGATCCGTGAAGACAATCAATCGTGCATCAAGATGACGAAGAATCCCGTCATCCACGGCCGCACCAAGCACATTGACATCAAGTACTATCACATCCGTGATCAGGTCAAGCGCGGTGAGGTCAAGCTCGAGTACTACGAGACGACTGTAATGCTGGCAGACATCATGACGAAAAGGCTTCATGGTCCACGTCACAAGGATCTGATAACGGCGCTCGACATCCATGCGTGTACGGATTGAGGGGGCGTATTGAGGGTTACCGATGTCAACAGAACTTCAAGACTTAGATTTTACGGCATAGCTCTTACGGTAATATTACTCAGGCTGATTAGACAAATAGGTTGATTAGACGCTAGACATGATTGACATGTGGTCCACATATAAATCATGTAGTAGACAGTAAGCTGCGACAAATCAATCACTTCCGAATCTTCCTTCCAGTGAGCAAGCGTTCTTCGCTCCGTTCTCTCCGGTCGCGTCACTGTCTCTTCTCTTCGCTCGCTGTTCTCTTCGCTTGCTCCTTTTTTTGCTCGCTGTTCTCTTCGCTCGCTGTTCTCTTCTCTCGCTGTTCTCTTCGCTCGCTGTTCTCTTCGCTCGTTCTTCTCTTCGTCGCTTTCTCTTTCCTTCACTCGCTCTTCTCTTCGCTCACTCTTCTCTTTGCTCCACCGCTCAAGTTACAACCAGTTGGGGGAGCAAGAAGCAGCCAAGTGTTTCCCTGTCGACAAGTGAAGCAGCGTACATCGCGCTCAGTTGACGAATCAAGAGAACAAGTGGACTCACCGTTTGCAGTGTAAAATCATGGCAACTGCCAATAGAAAGAACACGAGCTCATGATCCGTGAAGACAATCAATCGTGCATCAAGATGACGAAGAATCCCGTCATCCACGGCCGCACCAAGCACATTGACATCAAGTACTATCACATCCGTGATCAGGTCAAGCGCGGTGAGGTCAAGCTCGAGTACTACGAGACGACTGTAATGCTGGCAGACATCATGACGAAAAGGCTTCATGGTCCACGTCACAAGGATCTGATAACGGCGCTCGACATCCATGCGTGTACGGATTGAGGGGGCGTATTGAGGGTTACCGATGTCAACAGAACTTCAAGACTTAGATTTTACGGCATAGCTCTTACGGTAATATTACTCAGGCTGATTAGACAAATAGGTTGATTAGACGCTAGACATGATTGACATGTGGTCCACATATAAATCATGTAGTAGACAGTAAGCTGCGACAAATCAATCACTTCCGAATCTTCCTTCCAGTGAGCAAGCGTTCTTCGCTCCGTTCTCTCCGGTCGCGTCACTGTCTCTTCTCTTCGCTCGCTGTTCTCTTCGCTTGCTCCTTTTTTTGCTCGCTGTTCTCTTCGCTCGCTGTTCTCTTCTCTCGCTGTTCTCTTCGCTCGCTGTTCTCTTCGCTCGTTCTTCTCTTCGTCGCTTTCTCTTTCCTTCACTCGCTCTTCTCTTCGCTCACTCTTCTCTTTGCTCCACCGCTCAAGTTACAACCAGTTGGGGGAGCAAGAAGCAGCCAAGTGTTTCCCTGTCGACAAGTGAAGCAGCGTACATCGCGCTCAGTTGACGAATCAAGAGAACAAGTGGACTCACCGTTTGCAGTGTAAAATCATGGCAACTGCCAATAGAAAGAACACGAGCTCATGATCCGTGAAGACAATCAATCGTGCATCAAGATGACGAAGAATCCCGTCATCCACGGCCGCACTAAGCACATTGACATCAAGTACTATCACATCCGTGATCAGATCAAGCGCGGTGAGGTCAAGCTCGAGTACTACGAGACGACTGTAATGCTGGCAGACATCATGACGAAAAGGCTTCATGGTCCACGTCACAAGGATCTGATAACGGCGCTCGACATCCATGCGTGTACGGATTGAGGGGGCGTATTGAGGGTTACCGATGTCAACAGAACTTCAAGACTTAGATTTTACGGCATAGCTCTTACGGTAATATTACTCAGGCTGATTAGACAAATAGGTTGATTAGACGCTAGACATGATTGACATGTGGTCCACATATAAATCATGTAGTAGACAGTAAGCTGCGACAAATCAATCACTTCCGAATCTTCCTTCCAGTGAGCAAGCGTTCTTCGCTCCGTTCTCTCCGGTCGCGTCACTGTCTCTTCTCTTCGCTCGCTGTATTATTCGCTCGCTGTTCTCTTCTCTCGCTGTTCTCTTCGCTCGCTGTTCTCTTCTCTCGCTGTTCTCTTCGCTCGCTGTTCTCTTCGCTCGTTCTTCTCTTCGTCACTTTCTCTTTCCTTCACTCGCTCTTCTCTTCGCTCACTCTTCTCTTTGCTCCACCGCTCAAGTTACAACCAGTTGGGGGAGCAAGAAGCAGCCAAGTGTTTCCCTGTCGACAAGTGAAGCAGCGTACATCGCGCTCAGTTGACGAATCAAGAGAACAAGTGGACTCACCGTTTGCAGTGTAAAATCATGGCAACTGCCAATAGAAAGAACACGAGCTCATGATCCGTGAAGACAATCAATCGTGCATCAAGATGACGAAGAATCCCGTCATCCACGGCCGCACCAAGCACATTGACATCAAGTACTATCACATCCGTGATCAGGTCAAGCGCGGTGAGGTCAAGCTCGAGTACTACGAGACGACTGTAATGCTGGCAGACATCATGACGAAAAGGCTTCATGGTCCACGTCACAAGGATCTGATAACGGCGCTCGACATCCATGCGTGTACGGATTGAGGGGGCGTATTGAGGGTTACCGATGTCAACAGAACTTCAAGACTTAGATTTTACGGCATAGCTCTTACGGTAATATTACTCAGGCTGATTAGACAAATAGGTTGATTAGACGCTAGACATGATTGACATGTGGTCCACATATAAATCATGTAGTAGACAGTAAGCTGCGACAAATCAATCACTTCCGAATCTTCCTTCCAGTGAGCAAGCGTTCTTCGCTCCGTTCTCTCCGGTCGCGTCACTGTCTCTTCTCTTCGCTCGCTGTTCTCTTCGCTTGCTCCTTTTTTTGCTCGCTGTTCTCTTCGCTCGCTGTTCTCTTCTCTCGCTGTTCTCTTCGCTCGCTGTTCTCTTCGCTCGTTCTTCTCTTCGTCGCTTTCTCTTTCCTTCACTCGCTCTTCTCTTCGCTCACTCTTCTCTTTGCTCCACCGCTCAAGTTACAACCAGTTGGGGGAGCAAGAAGCAGCCAAGTGTTTCCCTGTCGACAAGTGAAGCAGCGTACATCGCGCTCAGTTGACGAATCAAGAGAACAAGTGGACTCACCGTTTGCAGTGTAAAATCATGGCAACTGCCAATAGAAAGAACACGAGCTCATGATCCGTGAAGACAATCAATCGTGCATCAAGATGACGAAGAATCCCGTCATCCACGGCCGCACCAAGCACATTGACATCAAGTACTATCACATCCGTGATCAGGTCAAGCGCGGTGAGGTCAAGCTCGAGTACTACGAGACGACTGTAATGCTGGCAGACATCATGACGAAAAGGCTTCATGGTCCACGTCACAAGGATCTGATAACGGCGCTCGACATCCATGCGTGTACGGATTGAGGGGGCGTATTGAGGGTTACCGATGTCAACAGAACTTCAAGACTTAGATTTTACGGCATAGCTCTTACGGTAATATTACTCAGGCTGATTAGACAAATAGGTTGATTAGACGCTAGACATGATTGACATGTGGTCCACATATAAATCATGTAGTAGACAGTAAGCTGCGACAAATCAATCACTTCCGAATCTTCCTTCCAGTGAGCAAGCGTTCTTCGCTCCGTTCTCTCCGGTCGCGTCACTGTCTCTTCTCTTCGCTCGCTGTTCTCTTCGCTTGCTCCTTTTTTTGCTCGCTGTTCTCTTCGCTCGCTGTTCTCTTCTCTCGCTGTTCTCTTCGCTCGCTGTTCTCTTCGCTCGTTCTTCTCTTCGTCGCTTTCTCTTTCCTTCACTCGCTCTTCTCTTCGCTCACTCTTCTCTTTGCTCCACCGCTCAAGTTACAACCAGTTGGGGGAGCAAGAAGCAGCCAAGTGTTTCCCTGTCGACAAGTGAAGCAGCGTACATCGCGCTCAGTTGACGAATCAAGAGAACAAGTGGACTCACCGTTTGCAGTGTAAAATCATGGCAACTGCCAATAGAAAGAACACGAGCTCATGATCCGTGAAGACAATCAATCGTGCATCAAGATGACGAAGAATCCCGTCATCCACGGCCGCACCAAGCACATTGACATCAAGTACTATCACATCCGTGATCAGGTCAAGCGCGGTGAGGTCAAGCTCGAGTACTACGAGACGACTGTAATGCTGGCAGACATCATGACGAAAAGGCTTCATGGTCCACGTCACAAGGATCTGATAACGGCGCTCGACATCCATGCGTGTACGGATTGAGGGGGCGTATTGAGGGTTACCGATGTCAACAGAACTTCAAGACTTAGATTTTACGGCATAGCTCTTACGGTAATATTACTCAGGCTGATTAGACAAATAGGTTGATTAGACGCTAGACATGATTGACATGTGGTCCACATATAAATCATGTAGTAGACAGTAAGCTGCGACAAATCAATCACTTCCGAATCTTCCTTCCAGTGAGCAAGCGTTCTTCGCTCCGTTCTCTCCGGTCGCGTCACTGTCTCTTCTCTTCGCTCGCTGTATTATTCGCTCGCTGTTCTCTTCTCTCGCTGTTCTCTTCGCTCGCTGTTCTCTTCTCTCGCTGTTCTCTTCGCTCGCTGTTCTCTTCGCTCGTTCTTCTCTTCGTCGCTTTCTCTTTCCTTCACTCGCTCTTCTCTTCGCTCACTCTTCTCTTTGCTCCACCGCTCAAGTTACAACCAGTTGGGGGAGCAAGAAGCAGCCAAGTGTTTCCCTGTCGACAAGTGAAGCAGCGTACATCGCGCTCAGTTGACGAATCAAGAGAACAAGTGGACTCACCGTTTGCAGTGTAAAATCATGGCAACTGCCAATAGAAAGAACACGAGCTCATGATCCGTGAAGACAATCAATCGTGCATCAAGATGACGAAGAATCCCGTCATCCACGGCCGCACCAAGCACATTGACATCAAGTACTATCACATCCGTGATCAGATCAAGCGCGGTGAGGTCAAGCTCGAGTACTACGAGACGACTGTAATGCTGGCAGACATCATGACGAAAAGGCTTCATGGTCCACGTCACAAGGATCTGATAACGGCGCTCGACATCCATGCGTGTACGGATTGAGGGGGCGTATTGAGGGTTACCGATGTCAACAGAACTTCAAGACTTAGATTTTACGGCATAGCTCTTACGGTAATATTACTCAGGCTGATTAGACAAATAGGTTGATTAGACGCTAGACATGATTGACATGTGGTCCACATATAAATCATGTAGTAGACAGTAAGCTGCGACAAATCAATCACTTCCGAATCTTCCTTCCAGTGAGCAAGCGTTCTTCGCTCCGTTCTCTCCGGTCGCGTCACTGTCTCTTCTCTTCGCTCGCTGTATTATTCGCTCGCTGTTCTCTTCTCTCGCTGTTCTCTTCGCTCGCTGTTCTCTTCTCTCGCTGTTCTCTTCGCTCGCTGTTCTCTTCGCTCGTTCTTCTCTTCGTCACTTTCTCTTTCCTTCACTCGCTCTTCTCTTCGCTCACTCTTCTCTTTGCTCCACCGCTCAAGTTACAACCAGTTGGGGGAGCAAGAAGCAGCCAAGTGTTTCCCTGTCGACAAGTGAAGCAGCGTACATCGCGCTCAGTTGACGAATCAAGAGAACAAGTGGACTCACCGTTTGCAGTGTAAAATCATGGCAACTGCCAATAGAAAGAACACGAGCTCATGATCCGTGAAGACAATCAATCGTGCATCAAGATGACGAAGAATCCCGTCATCCACGGCCGCACCAAGCACATTGACATCAAGTACTATCACATCCGTGATCAGGTCAAGCGCGGTGAGGTCAAGCTCGAGTACTACGAGACGACTGTAATGCTGGCAGACATCATGACGAAAAGGCTTCATGGTCCACGTCACAAGGATCTGATAACGGCGCTCGACATCCATGCGTGTACGGATTGAGGGGGCGTATTGAGGGTTACCGATGTCAACAGAACTTCAAGACTTAGATTTTACGGCATAGCTCTTACGGTAATATTACTCAGGCTGATTAGACAAATAGGTTGATTAGACGCTAGACATGATTGACATGTGGTCCACATATAAATCATGTAGTAGACAGTAAGCTGCGACAAATCAATCACTTCCGAATCTTCCTTCCAGTGAGCAAGCGTTCTTCGCTCCGTTCTCTCCGGTCGCGTCACTGTCTCTTCTCTTCGCTCGCTGTATTATTCGCTCGCTGTTCTCTTCTCTCGCTGTTCTCTTCGCTCGCTGTTCTCTTCTCTCGCTGTTCTCTTCGCTCGCTGTTCTCTTCGCTCGTTCTTCTCTTCGTCACTTTCTCTTTCCTTCACTCGCTCTTCTCTTCGCTCACTCTTCTCTTTGCTCCACCGCTCAAGTTACAACCAGTTGGGGGAGCAAGAAGCAGCCAAGTGTTTCCCTGTCGACAAGTGAAGCAGCGTACATCGCGCTCAGTTGACGAATCAAGAGAACAAGTGGACTCACCGTTTGCAGTGTAAAATCATGGCAACTGCCAATAGAAAGAACACGAGCTCATGATCCGTGAAGACAATCAATCGTGCATCAAGATGACGAAGAATCCCGTCATCCACGGCCGCACCAAGCACATTGACATCAAGTACTATCACATCCGTGATCAGGTCAAGCGCGGTGAGGTCAAGCTCGAGTACTACGAGACGACTGTAATGCTGGCAGACATCATGACGAAAAGGCTTCATGGTCCACGTCACAAGGATCTGATAACGGCGCTCGACATCCATGCGTGTACGGATTGAGGGGGCGTATTGAGGGTTACCGATGTCAACAGAACTTCAAGACTTAGATTTTACGGCATAGCTCTTACGGTAATATTACTCAGGCTGATTAGACAAATAGGTTGATTAGACGCTAGACATGATTGACATGTGGTCCACATATAAATCATGTAGTAGACAGTAAGCTGCGACAAATCAATCACTTTCGAATCTTCCTTCCAGTGAGCAAGCGTTCTTCGCTCCGTTCTCTCCGGTCGCGTCACTGTCTCTTCTCTTCGCTCGCTGTTCTCTTCGCTTGCTCCTTTTTTTGCTCGCTGTTCTCTGTGCTAGCTGGTCTTTTTGCTCGCTGTTATTATTGCTTGCTGGTCTCTTAGCGCACTCTTTTCTTTGGTTGCTTTTACGCGGGCGATCTTGACAACCAGCACATTTCTGGTATACCAACACCTTAAGCTGATGAAGGCGTTATGCTGTTGGCACTGTTTGCTGCTTTAGTTGCTTTCTGAGCAATCTCCTGACCAACAGCTTTTTTCGTCTGACACTTTCGACTTGTTTATATTTGTCAAGGCGGTCTAGATGTAATTGTCAAGAAGAATTATGACATTAAAATTGCTAGGTAAAGCAGTAGAAGACATTTGATGTGTGTGCAGTCGGCAAGCAAACCCAAATGAGCTACGTTAAGTCGTCGCCTAACCGTGCAAAGCAAACGCTGACAGTCATTAACAGCGATGTGTGTGGACCCATGCAGGCGCCAACATCTAGTGATAGGCGCCACTTCGTCATCACGTTCATCGATTACAGTTACACTTCTGTATGGTGTATCTACTGCGCAACAAGTCGGAAGTAGCTACCAAGTTTGCTGAATTGTCGCCTTCGCCGAGACGAAAACGGGTAAGCGGGTGAAACACTACGAAAAGACAACGGTAATAAATATACTTCGCACAGAATGGCCGACTTTAACAGCAACCGGGGAAAACAAAAAAATTCATGCCGCCGAACCCTCTTCCAGCTGATACAAATTGCCAACCGTATTAACCGGACTTAGATGGGTTGCGCGCAGCATGACAAGCTTATCAGACCAAACATGAAATTGCTTGCCTTGACGTACTCGTTCAAAAATCTAGGGTCCGCAAAGCTGTAGGTCCTTTCTTAAGTAGCAAATAGCATGCTTGCATCGTCAGAAAGACGCTATGCATATATCTTTACCAAGTGCGTAGCTGTCTTTTTCAACTTATTATTAAAAATATTGGCTAAGGCAATGCCTTACAACAAAACGCTAGGCTCATAACCCGTTGAAACTTAAGTCGTAAAGCAAAATAAAGAACAAGAATCCAATTACAAAACGCACTACAGCATGATTAATATGCAGATAATGTATAATTTATGTCGATTTTTATAAAATCACTTGTCTATTCAATCTCGAGTTTTACTATCAGAGCTATGCTGTAGAATCTAAGTCTTGAAGTTCTGTTGACATCGGTTGTAGGAAAGTAAGAATGAAGTGAAATAAATGACTTGTGTATTAACGCGAGCCAGACGCGTTTCCGCCCCCCGCCTGGGGCCTCGTCAGTGGCTTGTCAATGTACAAGTGAGAGCCATCCATACCTATAGCTATCTGAGACCGATTACAATACATAGAAGCACGTAGAACCTTCTAACGCCTTCCGTATAGTCTCTAGCGTAGGTTGAACCTCTGGAGTCGATATCAGTGCATCTTGCACTTCCAACACTCCCCCTCGACGACATGAGATGAAACTCGCTTGAGTGTCCATCCCTCCGTGCTGGCCAATACTGTCTGTCTTCACAGCAATCTTAATTGGGGCTTGCCACCTTTGCACAGGCCAACCTCGATGTTGCCTCGCTTTGCAGGTATCCTGGCATCCCCTACTTTGTGACTGCTACGCATAGCATCACCAAAGTTCCTCTTGGGCTTGCCACCTGCGCAGGTGTCCCGGCTCCCGCATTGTCCAGCACCATGTCAACATCTTGACATCTTACATCCGTCGCCGAGCTTGTTCGGAGTTCTCCCCTTCTTCATGACCAACAACACACCAGTCACCATTCCGCTTGACTCCTCCCTTCCGTAGCACTCGCACACCCATACTATCTTCACGTCTCCGTCCTTGCGCTTCACTCTTTGCCCTCAACGTGCACCGTCATCGTCGGTTCGTCGACGAAGTCTTCGGCGCCTTACTTGTGCATGGCGCGCCTTCTCTAGCGGAGTATCCGTCGCACAAGTCGGTCCTTGGTTACATGTCTGGAGCGAGCTTTTTGTTGATTGGTATGAGTTCTTGAACGAAAAGGAGCTTGGACGCAGGCAAAGGGAGTTCACTCAGGAAGACCGGAGAGAAGACACTTGTTGAGAAGAAGGAAGATTTGGAAGTGACTCATTTATCGTAGCTTATTCTGCCTACTACATGATTTATATGTAAACCACATATAAATCATGTCAAGTGTCCCATCATCCTACACGTCTAATCATTGGTAAATACTACTCGTAATTACGCGTGATCGGATTGGACAGGTGTTCAGCTAACCGGTAACCGATACAAAGTATCTTAACCGGTAACCTTCAATAGCATTCTGACGTATCCATCGCTGCAGCCAACATCTCGCATAGCAAACGATGCACCCACTTGCCTTCTTGAATAGTTAGGCTCAGCGCGATGTATTCGGCTTCGCTGGTCGAAAGCGACACACTTGACTGCTTCTTTCTTCCCCAGCTGACAAGAGCACCCATCAACACGAATGCGTAGCCGGAAGTCGACTGGCGGTCAGCATGGTCGCCGGCCCAGTCTGCGCCAGAATACCCGCGAAAGTCCAACGTGTCGCCTGACTTGAAGCAAATTCCAAGTGACTTCGTTCCTTGTAGGTAGCGAAAAATTCGCTTGACCGCCATCCAATGCTCTTCTTGTGGGTTCTCCATGAAGCGCGAAACGTAGCCAACAGCAAACGCAATATCCGGTCGTGTCGCGGTCATCAAGTGCATAAGAGCACCCACTGCTTCACGAAATGGAGCGTTGATCTTGGTTGTTGCACCGCTTGGAACGAGTCGAGAGCTTATGTCTGTTGGACACATCACAGCCTTGCAGTCATTCATACCAAAGCGCTTGAGAATGTCATTCACGTAGCGTCGCTGGCACATTGTTATGCTGCCGTCATTGTTGTCCACCAGCTCAATGCCCAAGACAAATGCGCATTTGCCGCTGCCAGTCATCTTGAAGCGCGTCTTCAAGTCACTCTTGGTACGCGCAATTAGTTCGCTTGAGCCACCGGTAATTAGAACATCATCCACATACACCAGTAAAAGTACGCACTGTCCGTCAACAACGTTGATGTAGAGGCATGGATCGAAGTCAGATACTTGAAACCCGATGGAACATACAAACTCATCGAAAGTTTCATTCCATACACGTGAGGCCTGCTTGAGTCCATAGATACCCTTCACCAGCTTCAAGCAGTTGTGTTCATCATCAAGTTCCATACCTTCTGGTACCTCACAGTACACCACTTCTTTCATGACACCGTAGAGAAATGCCGTCACAACATCAAGTTGGTCCAGCGACCATCCAAAGTACTTGGTCAAGCTGATCACCATGCGCAGCGTTACATACTTGACAACAGGGGAGAACGTCTCTGTGTAGTCGATGCCATACTTCTGCTTGAATCCTTTTGCCACAAGGATCGACAGATCCATCTGCTTTGCGCTTGATCTTGAATACCCATTTGGTACCGATAGCGCCTTGACCACTTGGCAATGTCTGCTTGTTTTTCTTCTTCATCGTTGCTTAACGTTTCTCGAGCCCTTGATCACTGTTTCTGGTGACGATCAGCAGAGTTGTCTGGTGCGCTTGCTTCTTCCAACCCCGTTCGGTGGCGGGCGGAGCGCGACACGTTCTTCTTCGGCTGATTCTTGCGCTTCCCGGTTTGCTTATAGGTTACCTGGCGCACGTCGTCATTTTTGATCTCAAGAAGATCTAGATCCAACGCAGCATCATCGACTTCCTCACTTGGTCGGTCCATTGTAAATCCAAAGGTTGATTCGTCGAAGGTGATGTCACGACTGATCACCACTTGCCCCGCCTCAATGTCGTATACTCGGTAAGCCTTCGACGCTTCTTCGTAGCCCATGAATATCCCGACGCGAGCTTTCGGGTCCCACCTGAGCCTTTTCTCTCTTGGTGTCAGGATGTATGCTTGGCATCCAAAGACACGCATGTGCTTGACACTCGGCTTGAAGTTGCAAATGATCTCGAATGGAGTCTTGTGGCTGATCTTAGGCGACGGCAGACGATTCTTGATGTAGATAGCGTCATCGCCGCTTCGGCCCAGAAAGACTTGTCTAGCTTCGCATGATGTAGCAAGCTGCGTCCGATTGTGACGATAGTCCGGATGGCGTGTTCTGCAGTACCGTTGGTCTGATGCGCATACGGGACTGTAGTCTGCTGCTCGATGCCTTCGTCCTCGTAGAAATTCATGAGCGAGTTGGTAGCAAACTCTCGAGCTCCATCATGGCGAACGAACTTGACTTTCTTGCCGAATTGAGTCTGGATCTTGACGATGTAGCTCTTGATGTGGCCTTCGCTCTCCGATTTGGCACGCAAACAGAAGCCCTTCATGCACCCGCTGGCTTCGTCGACAATCAACAGCAAGTACTTGCTGCCGCCAATGGAAGTCTGCTCCTTGGGGCCGCAGATGCCAAAGTGGAGCAGATC